>QRDG01000041.1:789963-945152 GCA_012064385.1 Puccinellia tenuiflora | reverse complement strand
TCACCACCAAGGCGGATGACTGGACGGATAAAGCTAGGCCGGAGGTGTTCCAATCGTGAAGGTTCCTGCTGCCGCAGGGGACGGGAACACGGCCGCTGTTGACCTCCGGTACACGCTAGGCGCCTCGCGCTGGAGCGCGACTGGAGCCAGCCCTGCGACCATACACGGTTCTAGATTTTCATTCCCTGGCTGTGCTTTCCTTTCGCGAAAAAGCTTGCCGGTCGATGTCCATGATATTTCCACGGCGCTTCCTCTCCGGTAATCTAGGCGGTATACAGCAAATCCCAGCCCAGAGCAGCCGTGCATGGGAGGGTAGGAGCAGCTAGCTAGAGGACGGTAGGATTCGCTTCTGCTACGTTTTATGGGACCCAGCCCCATTACGGCTGTAGGCTGCTGCTGCTGCCTTTCATTTGGCCCTACGAAATATCAGGGGCCGCGGGGGGGTCGACATGCGGATCCGATCTGGGCGAATGACATCACCAGGGACGGGAGCACCTACTCGGAAACAAGCAATTTGCAGTTTTTTTTTACACAACGAATAAGAGCATCTTCAACAGACGCGCTATATAAGCCGCGCGCATAAAAAATAACCGATTTAGCGCGCGGGGCAAAAAACGACGCTCCAGCATGCGCTGGGAGAAACTGGACCGCAGGCTGCATATTTTGTGCGTCGGCAACGGCGCGCTGGAAAGTCTGGGCAAAAAACTGCGTCCGGAAGATTCTCCTACGCGCGCTATACTTTTGGGCATCTAGAAAACTGATTTCGATCGCGGCGCGATAAAACTGCTATTTCGGCGCTGCAAAACTTTTTTAGCGCGCCGGACTACCGCGCGTCTGTTGGAGATGCTCTAAACGAAGTGCGTGCCTACGCCTGTATTTTTTACAGGTCAGAGCTTTTTACACACAAAAAGAATCATATGAACATACTCCGTACATACACATCAATAATCCCTCCTCTCCTTTTCTAAAAGAGGGGTTACTTGTTTTTACGGCTACACCTCACAAACAAACAAACAAAATCATAGGCCGGTACTAGGTTTTTACTGGACTTTCATACGAACGAGTACACATTCCAAAAAAAAATTATATACACATACAAGTAGTTGCATGATCCCGGCCAAAAAAAAAAAATAAAGAAAAGGAGCAATGCGTGGTCAGCTAAGTTGCATGTGGTTTTACCTCTAGAAACGATTATGTTCCGTTAAATCTAAAAAAACTTGATCGAATTCAACTTTATACCCTATAATTATGATTTTGTGATACCAGACCAAGATCAAGGCAGCATAATATGGGGCCAGGTACCAAACTCCTAAAAATAGAGTTTACCTCTATAAAAACATACTAATAAATAATTATCATAATAATAATGTAGTATAAGCCAAGCTATTAATTAGAATCAAACTATTAAGTGAGGTCAAAGGGTAAAGTAAAAAAGGGAAAAGAAAGAAAACTTAAGGGAATACATTCAAATTAAAGAGAAAATTAAAAATACGCATGTAAATTAGCTTCCGGTGGGCGCGTGTTTGCATGCGAATATCCCTTATAAAGATAGCACATGCATGTATGCCACCTCATGCTGACATCACGACATTAATTGCTAAATTCTAAAATTTAAAATAATTTATCTTCTAAACCGTTAGTCCGATTTAACGATCAGTTTGCACCGTGAGTTCGTATTGACGAGGGATTTAAAACTAGATCACATGTTGATATGTTTCGACGATATTTTTTCCGCCGCACCAGTTGCCAGCGTATGGTGCCTTAGTTGCTAGACTAGTATCAAGCAGTTGCCACGACAATTATGCATAGTTGCCAATATCTTTTTTTACATGTTTTCGGATGTCGTTGTGATATGCAAAGTACTAAGTATGTCTTAAAGTGTTTTACATAATCGAATAGATGGTATTATCCACAGAAGTAACATAATGCACCTTAAAAGACATATAGGAGGTTGGCAACTAAGTTATTTTAGTCCGGCAAATTAGTAGTGTATACCTGGCAAGTATGTGAGGAGGGTCTAGCAAGTAATGATGAAAAAAAAGTTGTCAAAATATATCAACATAAGATCTAGTTTCGAAGATCTCGTCGCGACTAAGCCAACGGTGAAAACGGAACGTCAATCGGGTCAACGGTTGAAGAGATAAATTTTTTTAAAGTTTGAAATCAAAAGAATCTTTGATAATGTCATGGTTGTGTCACTAGTTGTATGCATGCAAAGGAGCGGAGGAAAATCCGCAGCATGTTTATCTTATTATGCAGGGACAGCTCGTTAGTCGCGTCCTTAAATATATAACCTAATAACAGAAGAAAGAAAAAAAAATGATATTGCACACGATTAAACTTGAAGACAATTTAATTAGTACTACCTCTGTCCCAAAACGAACTATTTCCACAAATACAGATCTGGTTTTATGTTTGAAATCAATATGCAAATTGCACACCGAAATTATGAATTGTTTTTCCGAACAAGCGAGAAGTAATGCATTGCCACCAGTCCAAAAGCTAGAGACAAAACAGAGAGGGCCACTAGGACGGCCCAAGTACAATTAACAACGTGTCCAAACCCAACAAGAGTTTCCCCATATATACCGACCCCCCTTGTAAACACCACACCACCAGCCGCCGTATCAACAAACTTCCAGATACAAAACCAAGAGGCCGATCTGCCTCTTCCGCCGGTCGCCATGGCCGTCGCCAAGACCAAGGCGGGCAAGCACGGCGCGCCGCTGCTCGGAAAGTACGAGCTCGGCCGCCTCCTCGGCCGCGGCACCTTCGCCAAGGTCTACCACGCGCGCTCCCTCGTCGGCGGCGAGGCCGTGGCCGTCAAGGTGCTCGACAAGCCCGAGCTCGCCGCCACCGCGGGGATGGACGCGCGCGTACTCGGCGAGGTCTCTGCCATGCGCCGCCTCCGGCACCCCAACGTGCTGCGCCTCCACGAGGTGCTCGCCAGGTCTACCTCGTCATGGAGCTCGCTCCCGGCGGCGACCTCCTCTCCAGGCTCGCCTCTCTCCCGCAGCGCCGCCTCTCCGAGCACGCCGCCCGCCGCGTCTTCCTCCAGCTCGCCTCCGCGCTCATCTACTGCCACGCGCGCGGGGTCTCCCACCGCGACATCAAGCCCCAGAACGTCCTCATCGACGCCGACGGCAACCTCAAGGTCTGCGACTTCGGCCTCGCTGCGCTCCCGGAGTCGCACCGCGAGGACGGCAACCTGCACACCGCGTGCGGGACGCCCGCCTTCGCCGCGCCAGAGGTGCTCTGCCGCAAGGCGTACGATGGCGCTAAGGCCGACGCGTGGTCATGCGGCGTCGTCCTCTTCGTCCTCCTGGCCGGCCGCCTGCCCTTCGACGACGCGAACATCGTCGAAATGTGCCGCAAGGCGTTCCGCCGGGAGTACGTGGTCCCAGCGTCGGTGTCCCCGCCGGCGCGCCGCCTCCTGGACCGCCTGCTCGACCCGAACCCGGCCACACGCATCACCGTCGCCGAGCTCTCTAGCCACCCGTGGTTCAAACGGTCGCTCAGCCTCGACTCGCAGCTCGGCAGCCTCCTCGGCGGCGCGCCGGAGCGTGACCTCCTGTTCCAGGCCCCGCCGACGCTGAACGCTTTCGACATCATCTCCATGTCGCCGGGACTCGACCTCTCGGGACTCTTCGGCGAGAACCGGCGGAGCCGGGAGAAGAGGTTCATGACCACGGCGTCGCCGGAGCAGATGGTGGAACAGCTTGGGCAATCGGGTGCAAAGCTCGGCTATTTCATGGTGGGCAAGAAGGGAGTAGAGCGGCTGCGCTAGGTGGCTTGTCGGGGCTCGTGGCCATGTCCATGGAGATGTCGGAGCTGTCGCCGCCACTGATGCTCGTTGAGCTGAGGCTGGAGGCCGGCGATGATGACGAGGTCCAGGCCTTCGGATGGGAGGAGCTCAGGACGGAGCTTGGCGATGTGGTCATGGCGTGGCATGGCTGCGAGGAATTGTGACAAGATGGGGCTCTATGCTATCAACATCATGCCAGAAAGAGTTAATTAGGACTCTGTGGCATTGTGTCAGATTGCAGGGTAGATTGTTAGCTCACTCACTCTAAATTTTGATGCTTGTGATTAGATTTTTTGTGGAATGAATCTAGATTTTCGTGCCTTTGTAATGCTCATAGTTTGTAGGCTCGAATAATCTAATAATAACTCGCCTTGTTTATGGATGTGTCAGATTGCTAATCTTTTTGACTGTATGAACACGCCCCTTACAGTTCATATATATACCAAACGGACCTAAATTAACATAATAATCATGCAGTTGTTCGTGCATGATTGTTGGTTCATTCAATCTAAGTATATATGAAGCTTCTGATTAGATTGATCTTTGCGAAGGGTTGCTAGATTATTAGTTCAATGATTATCTGTGCGAAGGCTTACTTCAACTTGAAGGCTTGAATCTGACGGTACTATATGAGTATATATGGTAGCCTTGATCGACATGATTCAGGTTGTAATATTGTTTGAACTTTCTGAGAGGCGGTCTAAAACGAGGACTTCCCAAAGACAAATTTGATGCCAATTGACAGAGCACATATAAGTGAGGTGGGTTACACAGAGCAGTACTCCTACAGTACAAGGTGTTTTCCTGCAAGCACAGTGAAGGGCCATTAATTCTTATGAATTTTTGACCGAAATTAATTAACTCTTATTAATTACCAAATAATCTCCAAGTAATGCACCACCCGGCCAGTATACTATTTGTCATCTTCTTCCCTGCAGGTAGGTAACTGAACCAGAAGAAAACCCATCCAACTGCGCACCTGCATACCAATTAATTACTGCATTATATTATTGGTTAAGATTTGGAAATTTAACAACATTAAGGAACAAATTAATTTCCTGTCTCAACAATCTCTGTGTGTGTGTGTTCTTAATTGTTGTGTTAGCCAGCTTCCATCTGAGTTCCTTCATGCTTGTTCTTTAGTGGCTACTACCTGATTATTGCCCATGTCTGGAATCATTTGCGCCCATCCAATTGAAGAGCAGGTCGATGCTTTGCTGAAGAATATGCCATTGGTGCCATCATGGCGCACAAGGTTGGCAGGACGATGGACCGATCGACGAGTAAACATCTTGGTAAAGGAGTAGTGGAAGTCGTGGTCAAACAGAAGCAATTGATTCCAGTAATGCATATGAGATCTGGAAATGCACAGTACTAACTTCACCAACCAGAGATATTTTTGCTAGACCTGTTAACACGTTCCCCTTCACATATTGCATGGAAACAGGCTATATGCATTACTTTGATGCAGAGGCCAGAGCACGTGAAAATAGGTTGTGCAAGACTGAATGTGCAGTAGCTTTGTGCCCTCTTGACAAGGTATGCTTGAACTGGTTTACACGATCATATTTAGTAAGGTGCTGGTCATATATGTTGACCGATAACACTGCATATTCTAGTTTCAGAAACTCCTAGTGTCCAAGACCAGAAGTATAGATCGGATGAGTCACGAACTGCATTGTAAACTTCTTGTCAGTAGCACTGGCCGCTAGTGAAGGCAAAGTCAAAATAAATTCAGAATAAGCTTACAATGAGAAGTACCGCTTCAACCAAATGCTTTGCCTGTCATCTCTGTATTGGGTGCGCAGGTTTGATTGATGTCGACGAAAGCGAGCGAGTACTGGGTCAGAACGAAGCAGGGGAAAAAAGGAGTGGCCTTGACACGGGCATCATGGAATTAAGGAACTTGACAGTAGCTTAGCGACAAAATTAAGTAATAACTTGCATGCATAGCTTATGTACAAAGTAGTTAATTATCTGAAGCTAATAGTGAGAGTTCTCTATAATCTAAAATGGTGAAAAGGAGGATCAGGAAATCATTTGAATGTGCTGGTCGACATGGCTAGGCCAAGAAAGTAGGCGCAGTGGAAGATCATGGGCAAGAAAGAGGTGCACATGCTGGGTGTCTGACCATCAGGTGCCAATTCTAAATCGACAGACATCGCAAGGAGAAACCAAAAAGAATCTTCTTTGCTCTTTCATCTTTCGTCAGTAGCTCTGTCCGTATGACTAGTACCAGCAGAAAAAAAGGGTGGTGATGTTCCGCTGTGTAGGAAGCTGATCAGAGTTCTTTGTATTTAAACACGACAACATAAAAAAATGTGAGAACATTCTAAAAGGAGTATAATTTTGCCTGCATGACTCTTGTAAAAACTTTGAGCCACTATACCTCAGTAAACTTTCAATCATATTTGACCCCTCCCAAAAATATCAGTTAGGATGATGTTTTTGACAACCAAGATATGCCAGCTTGGCTTATTTCAAAATACTTAAGAGAAAACGGCTAAATCCTTTGAAATAAGTCATCTCAAATATCAGATATGTGCTTGGAGAGAATCTCAGGGTCCACGGATGGCTTATTTCAAAGAAATTAGCCATCTCTACATATCGTATCCCCAATTACTCCAACGTGAATGGTATTTCTCCATATTCAAATAAGTCATTGTGTATGGCATTTTTGAGAGGGCCCAGATCTGGTTGAAAGTTTTCCAAGAGACCATTAGTGGGTGGAAGTTTCTAAAAAGGTCATTTCAGCAAAATTATACAGTAAAGAATTTCGCTATGGATATGGCAAAGCACCATTTATCGACTTCGAAGATCCCATATTTTCCTTCACAGATCCCATTTCTCCCCCTCAAGGCTCCAATATGTATAGTACAAACTGTGTGAGAAACAATTATCTAGTGTCCCTTCATACTCCTAGATGATGCCACGCGTGTTACTGCGGGAATTTATCAAAATATATTCTAAAGATATTTGGTTTTAAAAATTGCTTCATAAAATTGGATAAAAATGAAGCAAGAAAACAAATGCGCCAATATGAGAACTAAAAAAAGGAAATAGTTACTATTGGTTTTATTTGCTAATTATATGGTGAAATGGTGGATCAAGTAATACAAAATGCTAGTCGGCAAGGTCATGTCAAGAAAATAGCCACTATGCAAGAGCATGATCAAGAAAGAGGTGCACGTGTTGGTGTTTTACTCTTCTCTCATGTACCAATTCTGAATCGATCGACAGACATTGCAAAGAGAAACCAAAAATAAAAAATCTTCTTTGCTTTTTCATCTATTCTCAGTAGCTCTGTCGGCACAACACTGTACCAGCAGAGCAAAGGGCATGATGGTGATGATTAGATGTGTAGGAAGCATATAACCAAGTTCTATGTATAAAGGATTATGATACGGATAAGGCACTGCTCGACTTTGAAGATCCCATTTCTTCTTGTCAAGGCATAGAACCCAACATTTGCACGTCCAAACTCTATTGCTGATAGTTTTGAGAATACTTACCACGCATAGACGCTGTGACGAGGAAAACTACCTAATCCACAGCATGTTTTACATTGCTTAACACCATCACCTAGCTAGATTGTAATGTAGTTTCTGTGGACAGCTTTTCACGTCCCATTGGACGTGGAGAAGAAAAAGGTTCACCCATAGCGAAAACTCCTTTTGGCTCCCGAACTCTTTTGATCCCTTATTTTCAAAAATCGAAAATCATATTTTTTAAGTTAAAAAAATGTTGGATATAGTAAATGATGTGTCCTACAAGCATGCAAAATCGCAATGCTAAATTATTTGAACTCTAGGTTACATAAAAACGATAAATCTTATAATTTTTCTTGTTTTGAAAATATACACTGTTCTCTAACTCGGATTCAAAACTTTTCATTTATGTGTAGACATAATACAAGTATTTAAAAACGAGATTTAGCACATTCGTAGGATATATTGGGATTTTTTTCCAGATTTTTTGAAATATGTAAATACCATTTTCAAGTTTTTCAAATAAAGGGGTACTACATCTTGAGAGTCATGAATCCCTACTCCACCTATAGTGACAAAAAAGGGCGAAAAGCTACCATCACAACCATAGAGAAACTTTGTTTGCATCTGTAACGCCCCGACCCCGGAATTATACAGAGAGGCTATGTATTCGACACAACCATCAATGTATAAAACAAAGATCGAGACTTGTGGAACAGAACTGGCACAAAGCATGACTCTACGACACAAAACATTTATATAGCAACTCATATAACGAGGAGAATACAAATAATACAAACAAAAGGATCACAGATCCAACAATTCAACAAGCGGAAGCGGGTAGTGTTGTCTAACAACAAGAAGCAAAATATGGCCTAAGAGGCCTACAATAAACATCATCCCAGCCAGCTTGTTCCACGGTCCCAAGCTGCCACCTGGGAACCCCAGACTAGTAGTCGACGTCAACGAAGAACCCACCTAGTTGCTCGGTGTCGTCCTCCTCTGAAAATACAAATACATAGAGGCAGCAAAGAGAGACTGAGTACGATGTACTCGCAAGTTTAGTAGGGCGATATAGGCCCCATGACTGACGGAGGCTCTAAGCTGTTTATGTATTTCTTTTGCATAAAGCTAATTTTAATAAACAGAAATGTAAAAGACACTTGGCATTCATCTACTCAGAATATTTTTATAAAGGGGTAAGAGAGCATCATTATCATCTTCGGTTCTCGACGAACCTACTTACAACCATCACCACTCATCTCACACAAAGGCACTCCCTCGACTCACCCTCGAGGAAATGGACCTTTATCACAAGTTTATTATGCAACCTCTAGCTGCCATATCAATTAGGTTAACGTTGTCTATGATCTCATATCCGATACCAAGATTGTCCATAACCGTGGACACGGCTTTTCGAAAAGATTAACCCTGCAGGGGTGTACTAATTTACCCATTGGTACCGTCCGGCTCACCTGAGTGGCCCTCTTCCGGGGAAGGCCGGCAAGCGGGCGCGGTTAAACCTTTACCTCACGTGAGAATATCCAAGAGTCATCTGTGGCCACAGGACAGGCTCAGCGCTCTCAGCGCCCTGCCCCATCGCCACGCCCTAAACACAAATCCTCATCAACATCATCTTTCCACTCACACGCAAATGGAAAACCGAACTAGAGGACCCTTGGATACGCCCGCATAAGTTATTCAGTTAGTAAGGCGCCCATACACCCACCAATGGCAGCACGCTCGTCTTGGTTCAAGAGGTAAAGAACTCGCACCTAGGGGCTAGAGTGAGGCAAAACACCATCCCCGATGGCAACTCACCCAAGCCATCTTAGCATTTTAATTTAGCATCACATTTATCCACCAAGTCCGCATCATTCCATCTTCAACAACAATTATGGAAATAAACAACGGACACAACTAGTATTGCAACTAAGCATGTCTAAGCATGGATAAGCATATAACCGACAATCATAATTCGTATCCGGCCAACACATCAACACTAGGGTGCATAGGTAGGGATACATGTGATTGGCTCGGGGAAGAGACATGCATTCATAGGATTCTATATATTTACCAAAAGAGACATTTGAACCGCATGCAATATTATGGTGGATAAAATAATTTGATAAAAGCATAGGATGCTAGATGCCAAGAAGGTTAGGTTATCTCTTGCCTTGCTGCCCGGGCGTGAAGTACTGCTCGTCGGGGTAAGTAGAGAGACCCTCGACTCCGGAATCTATCGACACCCAAAAGAAAAACAAAGGACACATAAATCATACGAACACAAGATGCAATGCTCAATCACATGATGACATGTCAAATTGGTGCAAAGATATCATTATAGAAATTGAGAGCAAAATTAAATGAGGAGCCAAATAATTAGTGCAATTATTTGGAAGCAACCCCATATTTATCTTAATGGCCACATCCTTATCAAATATTAATTTATTAGAGAGGTGGCTCAATTATGCATGAACATGACATGAATGGATAGGTTTCGTTCTTCCGATCATTTTGGTATTTTATTTGTAATTTTCGGAGTACCGAAGAATAATTGACAACTTAATTAAATAATTGAATTTAATTCATTTGATCAAATTATAAAATACATCCCATAAAAGTTTGTGATCATGATGTGATAAGTGCATGGTTTGATGGCATTTGGCACGTTGATCACATTGATATTTATTTATAAATTTTGGATCAATATTTAATAAGTTATGAATTTTCCCAAATTAGGCATCAATTTTACCCTTTTAGGGTTTCCTAATTATAGGGAAATTATTTTGCTCAAGAGGACATGATAAAATTACCAACTGATAGGTTTTGTTTTGCTGAGCAATTTGATATTTAGTTTGCAATTTTGAAGCAATATACAAAAAGATATTTAAGTTTTAATTTGCCTTTTTTAATTCAAAAGGGAAAAGCAAAAAGGCCAGACAGGCCGGCCTTAGCCCGGCCAGGCCGGGAGAAAGGCCGGGCAGGTGCCCGAAGGCACCGGCCTTTGGCCGGCCCAGGCTGGGGCGCAGGCCGGGGCAGTGGCCGAATGGTCCGGCCCGTGGCCGGCCCAAACCAAATGAGAGGCCGGGTCCAGGCCGGACAAGCGGGACATGAGCGCGGCGGCACCCGACGGGGAATCGACCGGCGGCGACGTGGTTTGGGCGGCGCTACGCGGTCAAGCGTGTGTGCAAACGTGCGCCGGGCGGGGCGGTGCTCTAGCGCGTGCTGGTGGACGGAGGGTTGGCGTCAGACGACGTGCGCGTGCGCGACATGCCGCGCCATGGCGGACGGCCGGCGGCCTCCCGCACGGAGGCGAGGCCACAGAGGAGGAGGAGGAGAGAGGGGGTGTCCAGGAGGTGCGCGGGCTCACCAGCGATGCGTGGCTGGCCGCGGGTGGTCGGAGGAGATCAAGGGCGGCGGCGCGGTCCACGGCGGCTCGATCGGCCGGAAACGTAGGAGGCGGCGAAGAATCGGCCGTCCCGGCCGATTCCCGGCACCCCAGGCCGATTGCTTCAACGAGAAGGTAGATGACGGCGAGGCGGTCCTGGTGGTAGTCTTCGATCCGGGCGGGGAGCTTCGACGGTAGCTATTTGCCGGCGGCGCGAGCTCGCGGTCGACGGTGGCGGACACGATGGGAGAGCGAGGGGAAGAACAGGGGAGGGGCAGGTGAGGAGCAGGTGGGGAGCGAGACAGGCGGGCGGCCTCGTGTGCATCCTTGACCTCGAAGAGGGGGGCCACGGCACGCACGGCAGCGAGGCCACGGCGGCATGGGAGGACAAGCCGCAGCATGGCGCCAGTGAAGAGGAGAGGGAAAGAGAGGGACTGACAGGGATGGCCCAGCGTCAGCATTTTAACCTTTTCCATTTTTCTTTTTCTGGGTTTTGAAAACAGCAGATTAAGACTATTTAAACGGGCCTCGTAAGCATTTTCATAAATTATGCAAAAATTCAAATAGGCTCCATTTAACCCTGAGATGCTCCACAAAATTTGGTGAGACAAATAAAAAGTTTTGACCCACATTTGTTCCCAGGGTTTAAATTAAGGCATTTTTGATATTTCCCAAAATTCCTTTATTTAGAGTATTTAAACATTTCCAAAAATAATGAAAATATTTATGGAGGCCCATATAAAAATATTGAAGCTCCCCATGATTTTAGTTTGAATTTTTGGAAAACTTAACTTGGTTCCAAAAATATAGTTTGTAATGTACCAAAAAGAATTCTCAAATTTATTTATTATTTGACAAAACTTGGAATTTGAGAATTGGGGATAAGAGGCAAATTGGGAACTTCCTAAACAATCTGGAAGTTCAAGAATAAAGTGTTTTGCCCACTCGAGCTCTGCATTTGGTTTGGCCATTTCGGGCAAGGCATTTAGTTTGGAAAAATGTGAGGAAGGGTTTTGCTTTCTTTGTTTTCATTTCTAGGTGTTGCTTTTATTTCCATATTAGAAATTTTAAATATGTATGCCATGATGCAATGCAACACAAAAAGTGAAAATTTGGCCCATATTTTAGGGTACCAAATCTGGGCTGTTACAGCATCTGATTAGGGATAAGCATCAGACTGAAACATTGTGAAATAATCATGGTTGGTACTATCTTCATACAAACTAGTATAAGTGATATTTGTTACATGAACAAGCTTACCAGTATTATACACACATAGCACATAATAACCAAATGGTAAACAATGTGGAATTGTAGTAATCTATGGAGATCAACTTCTAGTGATGTGTTCTATGTTGGAGTTGTAGCATTGTGACAATTTCCCTCAAGACTTAATTCTCAATGTACACTTTCGTAGACATCGATACCTAATTATCATATATCTTAAGAGCCTTTTCCCTTCATAATAAAATAATAATCCCATCCGCTCGATCCAGTTTTATCTCTTTTGAACCTGATTTTTACCAATAAATTATAAGTAAGCATAGTGCACTACAATTTAGCAATCATTGATTGAGCTGAGAGTGTAGATCTACAAGAAAATGTATGGACAGGACGGTCCAAGAAAAGGTGATATTGGTCTGCTAAACCTAGTGGGATAGACTACCAATTCGTAGCCAAATGTGGGCCTAGGTTTACCCTTGTATCTCTGCCCAACTAGTGATTATGTGCATCTTCCATGTGCTGGACAACAATACATATGTTGTTTTTTACAGAATCAACATAGTTTCTCCATAGAGGAACCGAACCGGTACACAATCCCAGGGAGAGAGGCGGTGGCGGAAGGAGCTTGCTAAAACCCATCTAGGGTTCCGTCCCTCCATCAGCGACGCCGGCGGCGGCGCGCCTTCGGCTCGCGCTAATGTCTGTAGTCGTCGCTAGGTGGTCCATTGACCTATTTGTAATTTTTATTACTTTTGGTCCTCTTATACTGCTATTGATGATTATTAATAGATCGGTGGAATTTCGCAAAAAAACATAGTTTCTCCATGTCTATAGAAGCTTTTCTCCGAATTAGTTCCGATCTTCTCTTTTTTTGGATCATAGAACCCGGGTGATAATGGTCATAGAAAAAAAAACTCTACTGTTTTAGGGATAATAAACATGATCACAAACAGCCCATGTGTCCATCGCAAAGAAAAGGCCAATCGTTGGTGAGCATAGCATTAGGACCAATTTGAGGCATTTATGTGGGCCGGACCATATTAGTGACGGGCCATATCATTACCACTCAAAGAAGAAAAAAAAACGCGAAAAACATGTCATGTGATTCCATCTTCCAAAATGTCATCGTGCAGAAAATCACAAAACGTTATCCCATCAAAAAGATCTCCGCAGCTCCCGTTCCCTACCACTCCGGCTGTACCCAGCGAGCAGCAGCCATGGGGTTTGCTCCAGTCGCGACCTACTCTTCCTTCCTGGCGCCACCGCCGGCGAGGAACACGGCGTACCGGGCGCACCTCGCCGCCGCGGGGCTCTCCTCGAGGGCGTCCTCCTTCGCCGCCGGAAGCGGGCTCGCGGTGGCGGCGGCTTCCGTCGCGGTGGCCGCTCGGCCGAGGCGGACGGGCTCGGGCGGCGGCGCGCTCGGGTGCAAGTGCCTGTTCGGTCTCGGCGTCCCTGAGATGGTCGTCATCGCTGGCGTGGCGGCTCTGCTGTTCGGACCCAAGCAGCTCCCCGAGATCGGCCGCAACGTCGGCAAGACCGTCAAGAGCTTCCAGCAGGTGAGGGTTGGACCCTAGATTAGGAATTTCCATTGGTGTTAATGTTTATGGCTTCTCTCTGGCGCCTATTGCCCACTCAGCACACTGCTACTAGTCTACTAGACATTGCTATGCTAGCACAAAGTTATGGTACAAATTGGAAAAAAAAATAGAAGAGATTGTTAGAAAATATGTTGAATCTAGTACAGTGTCACTTGATGATGTCGTGAAGTTTAGGCATATCCACTTAGAAGTAAGAATTATGCTAGTACACAGGCTTATGGGTACAAAATTGTTCGTTTTATATTTTCTTGGGTTTTGATTCAGGGAATACATGGGTCTGTGATGAGGTTGAGGGGTGGAAAATTTGCTCTTATTTGCACCTCCACAGGAACTAGAAGGGGTCTCAGAATGCTTATGTTTTCGTTTTAAATATCTGTGTTTAGGCCGTTCTGACGCAGTTTGTTGATACAAGTCCAAGAGTCCAACTGTAGTGCATCTTATCTGTGCAACTTACTGTGAAGGATATAGTCATAGAGATTATGAAATAGTTGGCATGTTGGGACATAGCACAGTTTGTTACCCACGTTTGTGTCATGGGCGTGAACCCAGCCCCTAGCTCAAGTTATGGGCAGAGTTACTGGTCACGCGAGATTAAGATCTGTTGTGCTACAGCGCCCTGAACAGGCCTATGCCCATAACTTGGGCCAGGGGCTGTGCCCAACCATAACAGTTAACAATGATAAAATAGTGAAATTATTTGTCTTATGAAATCAGGGCATTATAACAAACAGTAAAAAAAAAGATGGTTAACTGATAATCAGTACTCGATTTCTAGATGACTAATTCAGATAGTCAAATAGCTGAAACGTTTAAGATTTAACACTATGGGACATGCTTTGTGCCTGTGGCGGACCCAGGATTTGGGTATGACCAGGGCTAAAACTACACAATGGCAAAAATCCACGACCCTCCTTCCATACCACCTCTATTTAAATAAGGTGTATAAATTTTGTGATAAGTCAAACAATATATCCTTTGGCCAAGTTTATGCAAATAACTACAAATAATTTTTATACTATATAGACATAGTATGAAAATATGTTTAATGGTTTAGCAAAAAAGATTAATTTAACATTGTAAAGGTTGATAGTTTTTTCTAGAAATTTGGTCAAAGTTTAAGTGTTTGATTTTTGACAAAATTATATGCATTCTTTATATAAAGGAGGGAGTACAACACAAGGCTATAGACAAATTACACCGCAAATGCATCATTGACATTGTGAAATTAAAATTTAAGCTATTGTGGTTAAGCATGCAACACAATAACATAAAGGAGGGAAAAAATAAAAAGGATGGCATACATAGTCGACCTCGGTGTCCACTCCAACTTCTATATCCATGCAATCAAACTGAATAAAATCAGGTAATCCCCAATTTTAGTAATTGAGAATTATCTAAAGAGACAATACAATTGAACTTGAGTATGAGATATTGAGGAGTAAGCGATTAATTACCTAGAGGCTAGAACTCTAGGGTCTCCCAGGGGCCAGGACACACGCAAATAGAAGGCTACCCGGCATATGCACGGATCGCCCGATCGTGCGCAGCGGCGGAGTGGCTGTGTGAGGTCGAGCTCTGCCATTCTAGAACGGAGGCTGCGATGCTCTGACTCGGTTAAGAGAGCAGGTCTGCCGTGACGGCGGTGGGGCGACGACATCGGGAGAAACTCAAGTTGTGAAAAGAATACGGTGCGGCATTCCCGTACGGGATTAGTGTTTTCCTAATTGCTGGGCCTTTCTAGCATATAGCCCTGTTTATCCTGGACCAAAGCCCAGGTTGGGCTCTTGGATAATATTTTCCAACAAATTACTAGTGGTGATGCATGTATTACATGATCCACGACCAGGGCTGCAGCCCGGTCTGCCCGGGGCGTAGGTCCGCCCCTGCTTTGTGCCGAGTAGCTGAAATAGATTATTTTGGTACTTCTAATATGCTGCCATTGATCAGGTGATCAGCTATAACACCTGAATTACTAAATTGTAAATGGGTATGCGTAGTTGCTATCTTCTCTGCTAATTACTTAGTGTAACTATGAGTGTGTTTGCTGCTACAGTGCTACTGCCTGCACGTGTTCTACCTTTCCATTCATTTTAACATGGACTGAACTAAGGTGGGGGCCCAGTGCTCACAGCTCAGCATTTTCATTGAGCATAAGTGTGCCAATGAGGGAATATAGATTATTTGGAGAAACTTATCAATCAAGATAAGAGAGTTTGGTTTCATTCAAATCTTTAAGCTTGATCACCTTGTCCATTTTCCAATAGGCAAGTTGAGCTAGTCTGCCCATTTCCTGTTATCTGGTCAATCCTTCATGGAATTCACGACCTTACTTGAACAGGATCTGTTCTATAGGATCGTACCGCTGCATCCTTTACCAATAAGGAGGCAAGCACTAAAGTCTGGTTGATGCATTCTGACCTCTGGGCCAGAGCGTGATTAACGGCCTGGATTCTCCTGATTGGAGCCATCCGACGGCTGTAGAGGATCGTTCCTGCTTGGCTCACGCCTTGCAGGGTGGCCCAGAGGTTGTCTGACAGACTTCACAAATCCTTCATGGAATTCATTCGGTGGATATATGTGCCTAGATGCCTTTGTAAATGATCTGGGTCTGTGTTCATGCTGTTGTCTGCTGTCCATTATCGCGTCATCTAGTCTAAATGTGTGTGGTTGTCCCATTCCCCCGAGTTCATGCTACCGTGCTGATATGTCCCTGCAGTCCTGATGCATGGGCCAGCATGAGCGTGATTCTCGGATCTGGGGTCTATGTGCTCTTGTCTAATCTTGATTTGCCCGTGAGATAATGGGAATATGTGACAAGTACTGGAGGAAAAAAGGAAGTTACGCTAAATACATAGCGAGGAAGGAATTCTGTACTGCACAAACTTGATCATGAGGATACATAGATTGCTTCCATCACCAGTGATACGTTGTGATGCACATTATGGTCAAACATCCAAATCGCATAGTCCTGGATTCGAAATCAAAAGCAAGCATTTGCCCCTTCACTGCATCTACATGTCTTAAAATGAAAACTGTCAAGTCTCAAGATGACAAAGTTCTTATCCAGTATAGCAATATACCTGGGACCTAGTATTTGTTGCTATATTGTGAAGAGCTTGACTAACTCTTAGCTTACCTGTAGACCTTGGTCACTTTGCATATTATGTGTTCGCTACATCTGAATGACTAAATATAAGCACTGCCAAGTCTCAAGATGGTGGACTATATCGTTCAGTATAGCTATATATACTTGGGTCATGTACTTGTTCATATTTTAGTGCTCTTGACTAACTCTTATTCCTTTTGGACAAAAGGAGTAGCTTATAGTATCGTGTTATTACGAAGACGTTCAGGAATAGAATATGTAATGTGAACCAACGACAGGCTATGGCCATCCATTAGGCAAGTAAGGATTTGTGGGCTTCACCAGTTTGCCATATGTAAATTAGAATTCCTCCAAATCTCCAATCATCCCTGAAGACTGGCATAAAATCCCGAATGTTGAGGAGTATCCGCATCACTGCAAGTTGTTTGATAATCTGTTGCCACATATGAAATCAGCTTTATGCATTAGCATCACTTATTTAAGATCCTGATATGATATTACAGGGTCACTATCATGTGCACCTGGATGATCTAATCTTCCATGAGTTCTGTCTCCAGACCATTCTTTTCTAGTTTATGACTTGTTTCCTTTCCTGTTTATGTAAAATCACTTTCAGGCAGCCAAGGAATTTGAAACGGAACTGAAGAAAGAACCCGAGGATGGCGGCGACCAGCCTCCACCTGCGACCCCCACGGCAGTCGGCAGCGACGGCGAAGAGAAACCGGAGCTAGAGGCATCGAGTAGGAAAGAGAGCGCATGAGGACAGGTCGAGGCCCTCGAACTAGAAGAGTTGTTGTGTACGTTCTTGCATGCTGTGCAGCGATATATTATTTGTAACAAGGGAAAACAAGTCTATGAAATTACCATGTTGTTAATGTATGTGGTTAATTGTGTAGTATATCAATCGTTGGGGATTCCTGTCAGGAATAGTGCAGTCAAGAATTGTGGCTGACACGCTACTAGTAGCTCAGTTCGATTAGACGAGACACTAGCAGGTGGGCCCATATTGTCAGCCACTAGAGCCGCAAGTCCTGGCCCACACAGATGGAAGGAGCAGCCACCTTTTTCCCCGGCAATAAACTCACGAGGAGGCCACTCTCGGAAAGGAAGAGGCAAAAATCCGAAATTATCGCCATGGCTCTCCTCCCTCTCCTCGCCCTCGCCTCCCCGCTCAAAACCCTAAACCCTACCTTGAACCCAAGCCCCACCCCCCGCCGCCGCCGCCTTCTCCGCCTGCAGCCGCCGCTCTCGCGAGGCGGCCGCCTCCGCTGCTCGGCCGGCTACGGCGATGCCGCCGCGCCGCAGCAGGCGGCCCCGACGACGCCGCGGCCGGATGAGATCCCGTGGAGCAAGGATCTCTGCAACTCGGTGCGGCTTATAGGGACGGTCGGCACCGACGTCGAGCTGCGGCAGCTTCCGAGCGGTGCCTCCGTCGCGCGGGGGCGCATTGCCGTCTGGAAGTCGGCCACCGAGACCACGTGGTAACTTTTCAGTATTGCCTGAGCTATGCTAGCTCGTAATTACATTTCTGCGTCAATGTCGTTGCCCATCATTTGGAGTGGATACGTGTTTGGCCGTGCATAGCTCTGCATCGTCGGAGCATGTAGTGCTTGTGTGCTGCGAAATGTCAACAATATGCAGAGGGGAGCAATTCACCCCTTTTTCGGTACCATTATTAGGCCATGATCACAGGGGAAGCTTTGCTCATGAGTGGTGCAGCTAATTGTCAATTTGCTGCTCATGTGAAATTGTTAATATGGAGATATTACTGTGAAGTGGCCAACACTATTAACAGTTACCAATTGAACCATCATGCACTATGTACGGTTCTGTGCAATAGAGAATTGCCTCGGTTTGCAAAGGGACTTTAGTTGGGACAGGAAATGTGTAAGTGGGTTCTTCCTTAAGTTTACTAGCTAGCTATAAGAACTACAGTATATACCACTTGACAAGATTCAGAATCAGCAAATGTTTTGTGGATAAATAACATATTAAGCATGATACCTCGAGAGCATTATGAAGAATAGCATGATTAAGGTTGAAACTCAGCTTCCATTAAGAAATGATAATGTTCCCTTCTCACCAGTAAGTAATACTAACCGAAAGCAAAAACTATATAGCACTGACTATGCAAAAGTTGGAGCTGTATCTTTGTTGCTATGTAAGTTGTGCACATATCTTCTGTTCGTCATATCTTACATAATGCTTGAGATTATTGTCCATGAAATTCTTAATCTTTAAATGTTTAATGTGGCGGTGGTTGTAGGGTAACTCTAGCATTTTGGGACGACCTGGCTGTTACAGCCTCTGAGCATGTGAAACAAGGAGACAAAATATTTGTTTCTGGACGGCTTGTATCAGATACTGTTGATGAGGGGCCTGAGAAGCGCCAGGTTTACTACAAGGTACATCTGCTAATGTTTTGTATTTGGTTTAGCATGATTTGATATCCATGCTGATGTCATCATCCTTCTTTCTCGTGATTATGATCAGTATCATATATTTTGCAGGTTGTTGTTCAGGAGTTTAAGTTTATAGAGTCCTACCAACCTGTGCGATTATATCAATCGGAGTCCAGCCAGGATACCCAAGGTATGGATCTAAGTCATGCCGGGCATGCTGATATCTACAGTCGGTATCATAAAACTGCTGTTCCTCCTCTCACCTATTAATATTTTTCTTGCTGATATTTACTTTCAGCAGTGACTGCTTACAGTTTTGTACTGCCCACTTGACCTTCAAACTGTCAAATTTCAACATTTATAATCGTTCTGGAGCATGGCTATTTGCCTGTAGTCTTCAAAGTCACTTGTTATAGGATGAGCATGGCGTTCTGGAGGCCGAGCTCCACGGAGCTTGGTTTTTGAAACATTCAAAAACGATATTAAGAACTTCCAAAAAAATCGGAATTTTTTTCCTAGGTGTAGATAATGTTGAGATCTACCACTGTGCAAAATCTCAATGCAAAATTCTTTATACTTTAGGCTGTACAAAAATGACAAATGTGTAGACCTGGATCTGTGAACAGTCCACAGTTTCAAATACTTGAAATTTTGTCACATTTGTCATTTTCGTGTAGCCTAAAATAATACGAGTTTTGCATTGAAAATTTGCACGCTTGTAGATCTCGACATTATCTACATGTAGAATTTTTGTTTCGAAAATTTTGAAACATAAAAGTGCAGATTTTGACTTTTTTTTTTTTGAAAAAAACGAGCTATGTTTAGCTCGGGCTCCATTTCTAGTTTCCGGTGATAGGACCCTCTATTCAACATATATATTTCAGTGCATGCTTTAAGAACGTTTTCACAAAGCTGAGCATATTATCTTGGGCATCTTTTGGAAAGTAGAACGTTACCTTTAAAAGATTACAGAAAAAGTCTGTTAGATGTTAACTCAAATTATCCTGGCTTATATTTACAAAATTTGCAACACATGAGAAATACTCTTTCCTATTCAAGGTTGCACAGGAGTATCCTCAAATTAAGAAGAAATAGAACAGGCCTTGTGCAATCCTCTGACTCCTTTTAGTTGTTGAGCACTCTTTCAAATGCAATTGATGGTCACATATTTGCACCCTGAATTTCCTCATATTTTATAGATGGTTTACTAAACATTTTTGTGTAAAACTAGTACCTTACATCTCTACCGTATCTGTGTTGCCTTGTCTTAACTTTTATGGAGACTCTAGGCCAGTCACCAGTGCTACTCATAACTGGGTGCTGGGTAGCTGTTTATTGGTGTAGGACAGACCCAAGTGCACAGAGGCTCCCACACAAGGTGGGGTTTGGGGAGGGATTATAGGAACCTAGTCTTACCCCCGCAAAGTGCAGTGCAGGGAGGCTGGTTCGAACCCAGGACCTCTTGGCACAAGTGGGGAGGACCTCACCACTGCACCAAGGCCTGCCCTCTAGCTGTTTATTGGTGTAATAATATATATTTAAAAAATAGGAAAGAATGACTCTTTGTTTTGAATGAAAGGTGGAAAGCATGGAAATTATGTTGACAATGATTCAAACTCTGGCTCAACTGAGAATAGAAAAGGGGGTTACATGAGTTCTTCCTCTCGTTCAACTGAAGCACTGTGGCAAGCGTTCTTTGCTAACCCGCTTGAATGGTGGGATAACAGGAAAGATAAGGTTACATATCCTCTTCCTTTTATTCTTGTCGTGGCATTTAGAATTTCAGATGCATTATCATTTATTATATTTGTTGCGTTAACATTTGTTCTTTCATGCAAACCTCCTACACTTTTTTAGGAGGGTTTATCCAATGAAAAATAAAATTGGGCACAAAACATGGACCACTGCAATGCTAAACATCTAAAAGACTAAAACCACCTAAGAAATTCTGACATACTAATATAGAGCCAGCTGGGGGTAGTGGAATGTAGCCAACATTGAAAACAGAAATGATAAAGGTGTCAAATGTAGTTCAGAAACATAAAATAAAATAGGAACTCTCTTTAATCGTATTCACTGTACTATTTTCGTGAAGAATTAGGGCCTGTGTATTGCCCTTCAAACAGAAATGTAGATGTGGCTTCCAAAACTCAAGGAGTGTTCCCTGCTGCCCGCCGTGGCATTTTTCATGCCATCTAGTTTCTTGAATTATATAATGTGCCAGCTTGTAAGTACTGTGGCAATATTGCTGCGTCAGTTTTCCAATTGAATTTTAGTGGGTTATGACTTATCTATCACTCATGTTAGTGTTACATGCTCACATGGATGCCTGCAAAAAAATAAAATCACACGGATTTAGCAATATTCACTCATCTTAAATTTGTAAAAAGACCAGTAAAAATCTACGCAAAATGTAATTTATCACGTTGATATGTTTTAGTATACAATAGTTACAGGGTGCACAGTGACCAGATTCAAAATGCGATCTAGGTTGTTTGATCTGATTTAGGGTTCAGCAGCAATCTTATTTGCTGGGGAATAGGATCCATAAATCCAGGGGGAGAGTGAAACTTACACCGCCATTGCTTTCCGCCTTTGGTATCGCCAGTATCATTTCATCTCGCTACCTCGCAGTAGCGCTGTTCACTGATCATCGACACAATAGAGGGATAGGGTGAGATCTGGCAGTATGCGCTAGCATCAAGTGAACGATTGGGCTATCAGAGGAGAGAAATCATGATGACTGACTGATGAGACAAAGAGGATGTGGAGGCATATATGGGCTGGCATGCTCCTGTTGTTCTGTTTTTGTTTTGAGTTCTTTGACAGTACCCCTAACTGAATATAGACCCTCCATTTTGTGTGATCCAACGGATCAGATGAATAGGTACTCCGATCCAACTAATGTGGAGTACTGTCACAAAATTCCGGGAGTACCCAGTTTTTAGGGGTAAATTCGTACTTTTAGAGGGCAATAATTCATCTCGGAATAATTCCAGATGGGGCACAACTGTCGGTGATCACCGTCAAGCAGACGAGCCCGTACATGCGGTAATTAGCTGGTGCCAAATCAGAGAGACCACGAGAACGACGGCCACAAAACAGATTGCTCGATCTTTTGCTCTTCGGTAGAACAGACAGCAGAGGGAACTGCCTGATGGTGATGATGTCTGCCAGGGCGCTGCCCGGCCTTCCCTGGTTCCTCCGCCGCTGGCACTCGATCCATGCCTTTGGCTCACTTGGCGCCCATGCATGGAAGTTTACTAACCTTTAGTTCGCTCCAGCATTCCACGAACAAGCAAGTGGATCTGTTTGTTTAACGGATTAATTATAGCTTCGTGTTGAGGGCACTGAGAACTAATGGGATTATGGGAGGGGGAAATCTCATTGCAATCTGGAGCTAGAATGCATCGCTTGTCAATCCTTCAGTATATGCTAACAAGAAAACACCGAGAACTAATGGGATTATGGGAGGGGAAAATCTCATTGCAATCTGGAGCTATGCATTGCTCATTCAGTACGTATATGCTAACAAGAAAAAATTCCTTTGAGAATATGCTCACGGTGGACAGACATGAGGATGCCCTAGACGGGGCAGCCGGAGATGCGAAAATGGCGGCACGGCTGGTGATGCGGCAGTGTCGGATAATGGTGGATCGACGAATCGGGAGGAGAGATCTCCAGCAATGAAAATGATATTACCCCTCGTTAACCAAGAAAAAAGTCTAAACTACCCTCTAGAATTAACGGTGGGATTTGATTGGTACTCCCTCTCCAACTTATGGTGTACTGGGTACCATAAAAATTGCCTTTTTTATTCACTTTTCTGTATATAAAGAGTGTTGTGCCCTTGTGATTTTAATGTTTAAACAAAAATGCCATTAGGAGTGACAAAAATGAGGAAATCAACTTCTACATTTTTCCTCTCTATGTACTTATAGTTGTGATTTGTTAGCTCTTGAGGAATTTTGTTTACTAACAGCTATGAAGGAATTTCTGTTCTGCATCTTGCCAAACATTCATAGAATTTGGAGATTCCAACTTTATGGAGGCACACTGAATTGATGACAATTTCACAACTTTTCTGAACTTGTACCAAATAAATTCGGTTTGCATAACCACCCCCTCTCCATTCTATGGCATATTGTAATGCATGGGATAGTGTTTATCTTAAGTTTGTGGCTAGAATCTCCTGTAGGACCTACTTCCTTTCATTTCCTCATACTAACATGCAAAATGATTTGTCATGTTAGGTCCACCCAAATTTTGTTAGGTTGTGAAATTTCATGCTATCTTCCTTTGCCAGTCCCCACAACCACAAGCATTATCATACCACCTGGTTGCATTCTTTGATTCATTTTTTTATTTGTTTGCATCTATGATTTGGCTATCATACGTTTACGACCATAATACCCCCTAATCCATACAACGATGACTAATTTGCCTTGTACGCGTCAGCAGAAGAACCCGAAGTATCCAGACTTCAAGCATAAGAGCACCGGCGAAGCACTGTGGGTTGATGGGAGGAACAACCCAAATTGGCTTATCTCCCAGCTGGCAATTTTGGACTCGAGAATGGGTTCTCTGCAAGACAAGGAGAGAAAACCAGTCTCTTTCATGTATGCTGACGACTTCATGACGTCCGACGCCAACTAAGTCTGGCTGCCGCGAGGAACCTTCCCATTCCCCGGTTATCCAGCTCCACTATCTATAATGTAGAAAGCCGTGTTATCGTATCGAGCTAATTCATCCACGCCGTCCCAATTTTGTTGTACATAGGTAGGCCCTGGAAGCTTATTAGTGAGGTGTGCCGTGTGCGGCCATCTGTTCTATGTCAGTCTAGTAATGGCAAATTTAAACATGACAATGTACGAGAACCTCTACTACTCCAGTTGATGCGTTCCATCAGTTTGAGTCCCGTTTGGCAAGTCACATACATGCTCCTTTAATTAAGATGACAGCACCACACCGATCTGTTGTCAGTACCTTGCTAGATAAAAACCTTTTGAGTTGATACGTGCAAGATATTCGCACTGTCAAATCTGTATCCAGATCTCGCAACATGTAATTGGGAATTTAGGAGTGTTGAGGGGTGCACATCACAAAGGAGCAAGATATTCGAGCTGATGCTTTGATGCTCCTCTAGTTGGACCTTAACAGACATGATGATTCGCACCGAAAAGTCTGTCTAGGCTGTTCCCTTTTTTTCTTCCTTCAACGAAGAGCACATGTACCTACCGTTCTCCAGGCACCATCTGCTCCAGCACCCAAACCAACTCACCATGCCCACAAGGGCACAAGGTTTTGCAAGCAGTCTCTGCAATTTCGTTTTGGGATTGCGGATAAACACCTCGCTCGATTTAATTGATGCCAGTGGATGGTGCTTGGATCCAGCGCTCATGTGCACCACATGCGCGCTGTCCGCCCATGGATCGACCGGGGCATGTGTTGACAACAAGATTTGCATGGGCATGTTGCTTGCTTGATCAGTCTCGGTGATCTCTTTCCCTCGCCTGACTCTGGCTAAGCTAGAATTGGCATTGGATCCGTTGACCGGCTATTAGGCCATGATAATCAAAAATTTAATCTTCGTAGCACATGATTACGTTACGTTATACTACTTGCGTGCTTTCGTTTCTAGTCAATTTGTTCTTGAACATGGGCTGAAGATTCGGATCGAACAAGCTGTCATTTCTTTGTACTGTTTGGTGGGCTAAGATTCAACAGAGCCTATCCTTTGGTTCGCAGGTTTTTGAAACGCGAGAATGTAATGTTAGGTCCTCTTGAATCTCACCGAATTGAACGCCATACATGAATGGGTACCAAGATGTGTTGGTCTAGTATAGCGTAGGAGTTTCGATGGAAATTCCTATTTCGAATCGGGGGCAAAATGGCTTGTTGAAATATAATTGCCTGATCTCTTCCATCAGATATCGATCTTTTGGTTGAATTGGCTAGAGCATACAATTCTACATGGTATCAGATCGGTCTTTTGGTCCATATTGTTTTTAATCATATAAATCAATCTCTATAAGCAGATTGAAATCGTACAGAATAGCTTTGAATATTTATTTTTTGAATCAAAGATGCCCTAAGATGCTTTATTGAAATGAGAGAAACCAGATGTGTTGCATTCTTTTGTCATATAGATAGGTGGAAGATCCATCCAATTTGGTTCTGCCATGTACTGGCAAACTGATCAAAACATTGTTGTTGCAATGCTCGAATTTCGCAGGTATCACTCCTCCACCGCACCTAAAAGGTTTTCTTCTTGAATTACCTACCTAATGTGTGAATTTGGGCCCTAAATTATCCAGATTTAGCTATATGGCCCCCTCCAACCTATTAAATATGCATTTGGCCCCCCTTGTATACTAATCCTGGTTCCGTCCCTGCTTCGAATCAAACTAAGAATGTAGAAACAGATGAATAGATGATATACCCTCTAACAACCCACCAACATGAGTAATATAGTATAAAGTGACTTGACAACCGGATACAAAAGCACACCAAAGGAAGAGGGGAAGGGAAATCAAGCCCCCCCCCCCCCCCCCCCCCCTTCTCTGTAACAACAACATGCATGATGATAAGTAATCAACAATCAATATAACAGTTTCGTTTGTACAAACACATGGAGAGTTTAACCCAAATCTCCACATCTCCTTTGTGCTTCTTCTAAAAAAGGCCTACTTCAAGGACCCAAACAAAGGGCACACATCCATGTGTGCACTCTGATGCACCAAGCTCATCTCCTTTGGCTTGGTGATCGAACCCAGATCGAAGAACAAAAGGTATAAAAGGTAGAAGAAAAAAAGAGAGAGCTCATGAGTTCATATTTGCTTCTCATAGTCATAGCCTTCATTATTTGGATCCCAGGCCTGTGGCTTCAGATCTCTTGATGATCCTCAACTTCTTGCAGGTGCCGCTGAACATGCTGCAAACACACAAGAACAAGGATCATGAGTCACTGGTTTCGCACCTAATGTCGAAGATGAACAACAACTGGTCGTAGCAACACTTACTCGAAGGGCACATCTCCGACGAGCATGAGGTCCCCGTCCTTGTCCTCGTAGGTGATGGCGTACTCGGCCGGGTTGGCGCCGCCGTTGGAAGCGCCGCCGTCCGCTCCCGAGAAGCAGACGAACATGGTCTCCAGGGCCTCCCTGAGCTCCCTATAGCTCTTGTACATCCTCATGTCGACCTTCCTCAGGTACGGCGCCCCGTCCATGCTGACTTTCACGAACGACCCGCCGCCGTTGTTGGTGGTCGTCGCTGGAGCTGCGGCAGATGGGGTGGTGGTGCTGTTGCTGCTGGCGTCCTCGGCTTTCTTCACCTTGCTCTTGGTCGCCGCTGATGACTGGAAGCAGCTCTTCCGGTAGGACCTCACCGGTGGCCACCCGACAACTTGTGCCCTGCAAGAGTTGATGACAAGCATGTAAGAACTAAGAACCTTGATTTGACTATGCGTTCTGAAGAAGAGGATTAATGATTAGCTAGTACTCACTTGGCTACTGGTGGTGCGGCCTCGACGTCGTCGGCCTTGTGGGCCTCCTCGGCGGCGGCCGTGGTGTTCTCGAAGGCGTCGATGTTGCGCTTCTTGCCCCTGGGCGTCGCCGGCGGCGACACCGCGGTGGTCTTGATCTGTGGCTTCTGGTCGTCGGTGCCCGGCAGGCCCAGCCTCAGCTCGGTCGCCATGAGGAGGCTGCTGTCGCCATGAGCTTCCATTTCCAGCCGAGGCGAATACGATCGATGGAAGGTGCTGGCTGTCTACTAGCTCCTTCGTCCTAGCTCGAACTCGAGCAGGTCGATGTGATGGGATGTCAAATGTGATGAGCTCTGGGAGACGAAGACGAGACGATGATGTGTGTGCTGTGTTGGGTTGGCGGAGCATGTTTTATAGCCGGCCGGTGAACGGGGAAGGGCAGCCAGGGAGGCAGACACGTACGTAGCTAGTAGCTGCATCGAGCGCAGCACACGCCGGGCTGGGGTGGCTGGGGCGCAGCGTGCCGGGTCGGCCGGCGACAGGGCGGGGCCCGGACGAGCGGCGCGCGACCGTCCTCGGTCCACGGGCCACGTACGGCGCGCCGGGGCCGTCCGATCCCGGGCGCGGCAGCCCATGTGCTGTACCGATCGGCCTGGCTGTTGTACGGTACACACTTGTATAATGTGTAGACATCGAGAGCTTTGTGATGAGTGATTAGTTGGGATGGGCACGCGGTATTCCGGGGTCTCGGGCGCATATTGTATTGCGTGGGGCACATGCCATGTCTACCGGGTGTCGTCCACCGATCGATCGATCACGACATACGGTTCCAGTATTCTACTCCCTCCGTATATAGACATGGTTCATTTAACCTTATACTAAAACATGTCTAAATACGGATGGAAAGCAAACAGTCAAAAACATATTATATTTTGATACGGAGGGAGTACGTGGTAGCTCGAGCTGCTTGTAACGGTAGTTATTGCGAGTACACCGGCAACCATACGTTTAGACGTGTCAGTTGGTTGGAAACTTCGTAGCATCTTCATCGGCACCCTCCAAACCACCCCCAAAGGTTCCCTGACTGTCCGGGCGCAAAAACCGGTTCGCAGCACCACCCGAGCCACCCTCCAAAGTTGTGGCCGGCTCACGGGCACCGGACAACGTCTGGACATGTCGGATTGGGGGGGAGGGGTGCGACTTATTATCCGCACATATATCACGTCGATTTCAATGGCGGAACATCCTTCACGTCTTCCCAAGCGCGGTGATGCGCGGCAACGCGACGGAGACGTGGTATTAAACCGACTCAACACACCACCCACCCGTCGGTTCCCGCCCATGCCGTCGCTTCTCGCCTTCGTTTTCTGCCGCTTCCACCTAGTAACCTCGAGCTCCACTCTCATCCAGGCAGCGGGCCGCCATTTCCCGTGGCCGGGCCCTCTGTCGGACGACGAGTAGAACAACGAGCCGCCGGCAGAGGTAGAGGAGGTGGAGAAGGAGGTGGGTGAGGAGGAGGAGGAGGAACGGCCTCGTCCAGTGTGGCCGGAGTAGGCCGCCCTTTACCACTCCTTCGAGACAGTGCGCCAGGAGGGGAAGGAGTACCAGCTAAGGGCGGTGGCGGAGAGGCAGACGAAGCCACATCCTTGAGGTCAGCATCAAGGCGTCACTCGACTTCACGGCGACGGAGGCGGCTGGTCGCCATCTCATAGAGGCCGAGCGATAGTCCCTGATGGACCTGCTCGCGCAGAGAGCCACCACCAACTAGCGCTGTGCGTTCGGTTAATATGGTTAATTCGGTTCGGTTTATACGGTTATACGATAAATATGGTTTTAATACTTCGGTTAATACGGTTTAATAAAAAAATGGTTCGGTTTCGGTAATAACCATTTAGTTTCGGTTTGGTTTCGGTTATAACCAAACTAACCACAGTTGACGCGAATTTTGAATAACACATAAATTTTCTAGCCATATATTTCAGTTTAATTTTTTGTATGACCAAGTTATAGATATTTTGTGTGAGATAGAAGCAAAAAAGCAATAAAATTTCGGAAAAGAGCAAAAAATATACTACTCCTACCATGTCCTACCAATAGGCCAATAGAACTTTAGTGAATTATGTACAACGTATACATTATATAATAGTTTTGGGTAAAGTTGGACAAGACTTCGAATGTCAATTTCTTTGATGTACCGGGCATTTCGGTTTTTTCGGTTAACCATGTGGTTTTTCGGTTTAAAACCGTATTAACCATATGTCATATGGTTAGCACTTTTGCTAACCGTAACCTAACCACTAACCGTAAAAAACCACAATTTTGGTTACGGTTTGGTTTTTTCGGTTCGGTTTCCGGTTTCGGTTCGGTTATGTGCAGCCCTACCACCAACGCCACCCGCGAAGCTGCACACGCGAACATGGTGGCGACGTCCCGGTAGGGCGAGAATTAGCGGTACAACGGCAGGCAGTGCTCCTCCCACGGCATGGCCTGCCACACCATTTGGATGTAGTCGAGCCGCGCCTGCCCGGTGAGTGGCGAAGCCACATGGGCGTTGACGATGTTCGACAAGCAGCGGTTGGCTGGCATCGGGAGGTTGTTGCGCCTCCTCGACCGTCATCAGACGATGGCCGTCAGGCACGTAGGATGGGGCCAGTGGAGGTTGAGGCACTCTAGACCGGTTCGCCTGCTGCTTGAGCCCCTGGTTGCGCCGTGCCTGGTTGCGGCATTCGGCGTGCGCCGTAGGCAACTTGTCACAGCGGGGGCGTAGCACGAAGTCGTCCTCCCTCGTCCTGACACCGGCACTGCGAAGGTCAGACATGGATCTGTGTGAGTGGGAGGGGAGAGGGGCGATAGCGGAGTGTGTTGGAGAAGAGAGGCCTGGTGTGGCATTTTAAAGCCAGCCGTAGGAGCAGAGGTGGGTGCGTGTAACAGCCCTAACTTGGTAATGAAAAATACGAAGAATTTTTCCACTTTTTGCATTCTTGTTTGCATCATGGCATCTCTTTAAATTGCTTGTGTTAACAAACAACCAATGGGAAACAATAAAGCGAGGGAGGCCAAACCTTCCCAAAGCTTCCACACTTTGAAATGCAAACTATGGTGTGACCCATGTCATGGCAGGTAACCTTATGGGCCAATAAGTTCCCCAAGCTCACCTCAATGCACAAAAACCAAATGGTTGGTCTCCAATGTGTTTCCTTTTTCTTTAGGCCTTACAATGTGGTTCATAGCTTTTGCTTGTGCGCCATGCCACCTTGCTCAAAAGGTCTAAATAAATGTGTGTTGAGTTGTTTATCTTGTGGAGAAACTCCCAGAATTTTTCCATATTTTTCTGGAATTGTTTTGTTATCCAAACAGGAAGGGCATTGCTGTTTTGTTTCCAGACACCGGAACTACTGGTCCCTGGACCGGAAGTACCGGGCCACCGTTTTCCCTGCGGCGATAGTTGCGCACACTGTCGCCATGGCCGCACCTGCTCCCCCGCACGCTGCAGTGCCCCTAGGGTTAAGTGACCCCGTGACCCTCACCTGCTCCCCTCTCTCTCCTCAATCCTTTTCCCCACGCGCCGGAGCCCTAGCCCTAACCCTAGCTCCTCCCTGACCGACGCCGTTCCACCGGAGCCGCCGCCAAGCCACCGCCGCCTGGAGCCTCCCCGTCCGGGATCCGCCGGGATCTACTCTACCTCTCCGCCGAAGGAATCGGCCGGAGCCGATCGAAATCGCCGCCGTTGCTCCGTTCTTCCCTGCCTCCGTCCGCCGCCGTGCGAGCACGCCATCGTCGCCGACCGACCTCCCCGCGCCTCCCCGTCTCCGGATTCGTGCTCCTGGTGAGCTACTCTCCCTCCTGGACGCCGTCGTTCTCCCCTCTCCCTCTCTAGCACCGCAGCGCCGTAGCTCCGTTCGCGCCTCCGCCGGCCGCCGTCGTGCCCCCGCTCCGACGACCAATAGAGGGCGGCGCCGCTACCTCTCAGTTCGCCGTCGTCCCGCGCGTCTAATGCGCTCCTTTACGCACCCTAGGCACCACCCCGTGGCCGCGTGCGTGCACGACGTGCGCGTGGTCACCGCGCGCCTCGCCGTTGCCGTGCTCAAATCGTTAACCGGAAGTACCAGCGGTAGTACCGGTACACCGGAAGTAACAGCGGAAGTAGAGCCGGAAGTTTTCTTCTTCGGTACTGGATGTTTCGAACCATAAGCGGAAGTAGGACCGGAAGTACCGCTACACCGGTACTACCGGCCCACTTACCGGAAGTTCCGGAAATCTGTGTTAAGTTTGAATGTTTCATAACTTGTTAAGTGTTAAGCCAAATCTTGAGAGTGATATATCAATTTTGGTCAGCAATTCAAATTCTATCCAACTATGCTAATGTCACATCATGATCACAAATACTTATTTGATGTTCTTCCTAATTTGATAAAAAGGCTTAAATCCAAATAACCTTTTAAATTGCTATTCAATCATCGGTACTCCGAAAATTACCATTAAGGCACCGAAGTGATCATAAGAACCAAACCTCTTTAATCATGTCATGTTCATGCATATTTGAGAAATTTCTAAATAATGTGACCATTATGAACAATTGGACATTAAGTTAAATATGAGGCGTTTTCCAAATAATTTCCCTAATTATTTAGCTCCCCATTAAATTTTGCTTTTAATCTATATAATGATATCTTTGCATCAACTTGACATGTCATCATGTGATTGAGCATCGCATCTTGTGTTCTTGTGATTTATGTGTGCCTTTTATTTCTTTTGGGTATCGATAGATTCCGGAGTCGAGGTTAACGCTACTTACCCCGACGAGCCGTACTACGCGCCCGGGCAGCAAGGCAAGAGATAACCTAACCTTCTTGGCATTCTAGCATCCCATGTTTTTATAAACTTATTTTATCCACCATAATATTGCATGCGGTTCAAGTGTCTCTTTTGTCAAATAATAGAATATCCTATGAATGCATGTTCTTCCCCGAGCCAATCACATGTATCCCTACCTATAAAACCTAGGGTTGAAGTGTTGGCCGAGGTAAAGATAGAATTGTTGTATTCATATGCTTAGCCATGCCTAGCCATGCTTAAATAGGTGCTTTATGTCCGTTATAAATTCCATACTTGTTGATGTTGATGGAATGATTCGGGCATGGTGGATAATTGTGATGCTAATTAAAATGCTAAGACGGCTTGGGTGAGTTGCCATCGGGGATGGTGTTTTGCCTCACTCTAGCCCCTAGGTGCGTGTTCTTTACCTCTTGAACCAAGACTAGCGTGCTGCCATTGGTGGGTGTATGGGCGCCTTACTGACCAAATAATTTGTGAGGGGCTTGTCAAGGGTCTTCTAGTTCGAGTTTTCCATTTGCCGTGTGTGTGAGCGGAAAAAGAATTGATGAGGATGGTGGCGTCTAGGATGTGACGGTGGGGCAGGGCGCTGGGAGCGCTGAACCTATCCTTCCGCCACTGATGGTCCTTGAGTAAGCCTCATGCTTTGTAAAGGTCTAACCGCGCCCGCTCGCCGGCCTTCCCCGGAAGAGGGCCAACTAGGTGAGCCGGACGGTACCAATGGGTAAAATAGTACACCCCTGCAGGGATAATCTTTTCGAAAAGCCGTGTCCACGGTTATGGACAGCTTGGGAATAGACGATAAGATCATAGAGAATCTTAACCTAATTGATATGGCAGCTAAAGGTTGCATAATCAACGTGTGACAAAGGTTCATTTCCTCGAGGGTGATTCGAGGGGGTGCCTTGGTGGAGATGAGAGTGGTTGGTTACAAAAGGGTTCGATGAGAACCAATGATGACAAATGTTACTCTCTTACCCCTTTTGAAAAGTATTCTGAGTAGACGAATGCCATGTGTCATTTATGTTTCAGTCTATCTAAAACTAGCTTTATGCAAAAGAACTACATAAACAGCTTTAGAGCCTCCGTCAGTCATTGGGCCTATATCGCCCTACTAAACTTGCGAGTACATCGTACTCAGTCTCTCTTTGCTGCCTCTATGATTTTGTGTTTCAGAGGAGGACGACACCGAGCAGCTAGGTGGGTTCTTCGTTGACGTCGACTACTAGTCTGGGGTTCCCAGGTGGCAGCTTGGGACCGTGGAACAAGCTGGCTTGGGTGATGTTTATTGTAGGCCTCTTAGGCCATATATTTGCTTCTTGTTGTTAGACAACACTACCCGCTTCCGCTTGTTGAATTGTTGGATCTGTGATCCTTTTGCTGTGTAATATTTGTATTCTTCTCATTATATGAGTTGCTATATGTTTTGTGTCGTAGAGTCATGCGATGTGCCGGTTTGTTCCACAAGTCTCGATCTTTGATTTATACATGGATGGCTGTGCCAAATACATAGCCTCTCTATATAATTCCGGGGTCGGGGCGCTACAAGTTGGTATCAGAGTAGGACTGCCTGTAGGAAACCCTTTCTTTTGGTCGATGTCGAGTCTAGTGAAAATTATTTATAACCTAAAAATGAGTTGTTAAAACCTTCTTAGGATTCTTTTTACTCCTCATCCAACTCGCTCTACTCTGATTCTTACCTCTATTTGGTTTATGCTTGGTGTTGATGTTTAGGTTCTCGGGGTTTGGGTTCTTACCGTCCAGTTAAGTCTCGAGACCGTTGTATCCGTCTGATATCGCCGTGATGACGTGATGTCACCGTGGTTGCTTAAATCTGTCTTGTGTTATTGCATCCTAAATCTCTATAGATGCAAGGACTCAAATGATCTATCTTATCTGTCCGAATTGGTTACTAACTTGTCGTTGTTCCAAATCTTCAGAATGGCTCCTACCCGTCGTGGGGAACATAGCAACCCTGACCCACCGCCGCCACCCTCCATGGCGGAGGTTATGATGGCTATCGAACAAAACTGCCTACGCAATGAGCTGTTGCTCGAGCAGCTGGTCCAGCAAGGGGCCAGGAGGAACACGGACTGCACCACCCTCAACCAGTTCTTGCGGTCCCAACCTCCCACCTTTTCTGAAGCTAAGGAGCCGCTTGATGCGGATGATTGGCTTCAGGCGATAGAGCGCAAGTTTGCCGCTCTCCACGTTCCTGCGGCGGAACATGTCAACTTCGCCACCTACCTACTGGAAGGAGCCGCCGGCTCCTGGTGGGAGAGCCATGTGGCGATGGTTGCCGCGGGCCATGTTGTCACTTGGGAGGAGTTCCGCACCGCCTTCCGTGCGGCGTACATCCCCAAGCCCATCCTCGAGCTCAAGAGGCGGGAGTTCCTGGACTTAACCCAGGGACGCATGGACGTCCAGTCCTATGGACGGGAGTTCAACCACCTCTCCCGTTACGCCCCTCGGGACGTGACGAATGATGAGGACAAGCAATACCTCTTCCGCAAGGGGCTCGCCCCTCGTCTCCGATACGAGCTCCTACCCTTCAAGTTCACCTCCTACCAAGAGCTCTACAACCAGGCTCTCACCATGGAGCAAGGCAGGAAGGAGCTAGAGGCTTCTAAGAGGCCAGTTTCCACCGACCACCAGAGCTCCTCCTCATCTGAGGGCAAGAAGCGCAAGGTCTTCATGCCTTTCAGTGATGTGCCAAAGGCGCCCTTCGCGGCGAAGCCCACCGGGTACTTGCCACCTCCGCCTCGCCCAGCTACCTCGACCTTGGGTGCGGCTGGAGGCGGTTTTCGTCCTCGACTACCTGCACCACCGGGGCTCACTTGCTTCGCTTGTGGCCAGCCGGGGCACTACTCCAGGGAGTGTCCCCAGAAGGCACCGGCACCCTCTACCCCAGCCGCCAAGGCTACCACCGTCAGCCGTGGCCGCCTGAACCACGTCTCGGCTGAAGGCGTTGAGGAGGACCCCGGAGTCCTTATGGGTACGCTCCGAATCAATACATATCCAGCTTCAGTATTATTTGATTATGGAGCTTCGCATTCATTCATATCCATATCATATGCACACAACCATCAAATACCGTTTGCAATGATGGATTCCCCGTTAGTGGTCAAGACCCCAGGCTCTAGTTGGCGTACCAATTGGATATCTCCCGATGTTCAAATAGCCGTAGGGTCCGTCCCTTTTCCGTTCTCATTGATAGCCCTGAGGTCAGAGGGTATCGATGTTATTCTGGGCATGGATTGGCTAGTAAAATATCAGGCCAACCTAGATTGTGCTGCCAAGACTGTCACAGTGTTCCACCCAAGGTATGGTGAAGTGCGTTACTGGTCCCAACTTCTGCAACTCCTTCCGCAGCCACTCCTCTTTCGCCGGAGATCAGTCTATATTTCCTGGAAGGGATCACCCCGCCTGATATGTCTGAAGTCGCTGTGGTGTGTGATTTCCCCGATGTTTTCCCGGAGGAATTGCCCGGCATGCCACCGGATCACAGCGTGGAGTTTGTGATTGAGTTGGTTCCGGGAACCGCCCCAGTTTCCAAAACGCCCTACCGTATGCCAACGGAAGAGCTAGTTGAATTGAAGAAGCAACTTGATGAGCAGCTGGAAAAAGAATTCATCCGGCCGAGTAGCTCACCTTGGGGTTGCCCGGTTATCTTTGTCAAGAAGAGGGATACAAATGTTCCTCGTCTGGTCGTTGACTACCGCCCTCTTAATGCGGTGACCATCAAGAACAAGTATCCAATTCCTAGAATAACCGACTTGTTCGATCAACTAGCTGGAGCAACGGTATTCTCCAAGATGGATTTGAGGTCAGGCTACCATCAAATAAAAATCCGAAAGGAGGATATCCCGAAGACGGCCTTCACTACCCGCTATGGGTTATATGAGTACACCGTCATGTCTTTCGACCTCACTAATGCTCCGGCTACATTCATGAGGCTAATGAACTCCATCTTCCATGAGTACCTCGACAAGTTCGTCATCATTTACATCGATGACATCCTTATGTACTCCAAGACCGAAGACGAACATGCTGAGCATCTCCGACTTGTTTTGACCAAGCTTCGAGACCACCGTCTATATGCCAAGTTCTCTAAATGTGAGTTTTGGCTGAAGGAGCTCGTCTTTCTCGGTCATGTGGTGTCAGCTGCCGGAGTAGCGGTGATACCAGACAAGATTCAGGCAATCCTGGATTGGCCAACTCCCAAATCCGTCAAAGATATCCGAAGCTTCCTTGGATTGGCGGGTTATTACTGTCGATTCATTGAGGGCTTCTCCAAGATAGCCAAGGCGCTGACTGAACTACTCAAGAAAGGCAAACAATTTGTGTGGTCAGACAAGGCTGAAGAGAGTTTCCAAACCCTCAAGGTCAAGCTCACTACCACTTCGGTGCTTGTCCTTCCCGACACAGACAAGGACTTTGTCGTCTATTGTGATGCCTCACTCCAAGGCTTGGGCTGTGTTTTGATGCAAGAGGGCCATGTGGTCGCCTATGCTTCCCGTCAACTCAAGCCACACGAGCAAAATTATCCAACTCATGATTTGGAGCTTGCCGCCGTGGTACATGCTCTGAAGCAATGGAGGCCCTACCTCTTGGGCAACCGTTGCGAGATCTACTCCGACCACCAAAGTCTGAAATATCTCTTCACCCAGCCGGATCTGAACTTGAGGCAGAGGAGATGGCTGGAATTGATAAAGGACTATGATGTGACCCTCAACTATCAGCCCGGCAAGGCAAATGTCATGGCGGATGCTCTGAGCCGCAAAGCCTATTGCAATACCGTGATGGTTGAAAAGGCGCAACCGGCTCTCCACGAGGAATTTGCTAGGTTGAATCTGGAGATTGTTCCTTCCGGTTTCCTAGCTAATCTCGAGATCAAGCCTACTCTTGCGGATGATATCAAGGCCGCCCAGCAAAATGATCCTGAAATCCTCGAGATCAAAGAGAAGATAGCTAATAGGAAGGCAGCCTGTTTCTCGGTTGATGACAACGGTGTTGTCTATTTCGGTGACCGTCTAGTGGTGCCCAAGAGTGGAAATATGAGGGAGTTGATACTCTCTGAAGCTCATGAGTCACCCATCTCTATTCACCCCGGTAGCACAAAAATGTACCAAGATCTTCGACCTCAGTTCTGGTGGTCTTGCATGAAGCGCGAGATCGCCGAGTATGTTGCTGAATGCGACGTCTGTCGCCGAGTGAAAGCTGAACATCAAAGGCCAGCCGGTACCCTCCGCCCCATAGCCATTCCCGAGTGGAAATGGGATGAAGTTGGTATGGATTTTATTACCGGCTTTCCAAAGTCACAAAAGGGCAACAATGCTATTTGGGTCATCATCGACCGGTTGTCAAAAGTTGCCCATTTCCTTCCGGTCCGTGATGATATTCGAGCAAGCCAACTTGCCGATTTGTATATGGCCCGGATTGTCCCTTTGCACGGGGTTCCTTTGCGGATCATCTCTGACCGTGGAAGCTTATTTGTGTCCAAGTTTTGGCAAAGTTTCCAAATGGCTCTTGGAACCCGTCTCAATTTCAGCACCGCCTATCACCCTCAAACTGATGGTCAAACTGAAAGGGTGAATCAAGTTCTTGAGGATATGCTATGGGCTTGTGTCATCTCCTTCGGCAAGGGTTGGGAAAAGTACCTCCCTCTCGCCGAGTTCTCCTACAACAATAGCTATCAAGCCAGTTTGCAAATGGCTCCCTTTGAGGTCCTTTATGGCAGAAAATGCCGAACTCCTCTCAATTGGTCTGAAACCAGGGAGAGGTCACTCTTCGGTCCTGACGTGATCAATGAGGCCGAAGAGAAGGTCCGTGTCATTCGAGAAAACCTCAAGGCTGCTCAATCTCGTCAGAAAAGCTATTATGACAAGCACCATCAAGAGGTCCACTATGAGATTGGTGACAAGGCCTATCTTCGAGTCTCTCCTCTCCGAGGCGTTCGTCGTTTCGGAATCAAGGGCAAATTAGCCCCTCACTATGTTGGACCTTTCACCATCCTAGCCAAGCGAGGAGATCTCTCCTATCAACTTGAGTTGCCCTCAACTTTCCCGGATGTCCATGATGTGTTCCATGTTTCCCAACTCCGTCGTTGCTTCAAGGATCCCATCCGTGGGGTTGATCATGAGGCATTGGACATTCAAGAGGACTTGACCTATCGCGAGCATCCTATCCGCATCTTGGATGAAGCGGAGAGGAAAACCCGCAACAAGTCCATCAAGTTTCTCAAAGTTCAATGGTCTAACCATTCCGAGGAAGAAGCCACATGGGAGCGAGAAACTAGTGTTCGTCAGGAATACCCCGCCTTCTTCACTCAAGCCTAGAATCTCAGGACGAGATTCCTGTAAGGGGGGTAGATTTGTAACAGCCCTAACTTGGTAATTAAAAATATGAAGAATTTTTCCACTTTTTGCATTCTTGTTTGCATCATGGCATCTCTTTAAATTGCTTGTGTTAACAAACAACCAATGGGAAACAATAAAGCGAGGGAGGCCAAACCTTCCCAAAGCTTCCACACTTTGAAATGCAAACTATGGTGTGACCCATGTCATGGCAGGTAACCTTATGGGCCAATAAGTTCCCCAAGCTCACCTCAATGCACAAAAACCAAATGGTTGGTCTCCAATGTGTTTCCTTTTTCTTTAGGCCTTACAATGTGGTTCATAGCTTTTGCTTGTGCGCCATGCCACCTTGCTCAAAAGGTCTAAATAAATGTGTGTTGAGTTGTTTATCTTGTGGAGAAACTCCCAGAATTTTTCCATATTTTTCTGGAATTGTTTTGTTATCCAAACAGGAAGGGCATTGCTGTTTTGTTTCCAGACACCGGAACTACCGGTCCCTGGACCGGAAGTACCGGGCCACCGTTTTCCCTGCGGCGACAGTTGCGCACACTGTTGCCATGGCCGCACCTGCTCCCCCGCACGCTGCAGTGCCCCTAGGGTTAAGTGACCCCGTGACCCTCACCTGCTCCCCTCTGTCTCCTCAATCCTTTTCCCCACGCGCCGGAGCCCTAGCCCTAACCCTAGCTCCTCCCTGACCGACGCCGTTCCGCCGGAGCCGCCGCCAAGCCACCGCCGCCTGGAGCCTCCCAGTCCGAATCGAAGCGGTGGAGAAGATCCGCCGGGATCTACTCTACCTCTCCGCCGAAGGAATCGGCCGGAGCTGATCGGAATCGCCGTCGTTGCTCCGTTCTTCCCCGCCTCCGTCCGCCGCCGTGCGAGCACGCCATCATCGCCGACCGACCTCCCCGCACCTCCCCGTCTCCGGATTCATGCTCCTGGTGAGCTACTCTCCCTCCTGGACGCCGTCGTTCTCCCCCTCTCCCTCTCTAGCACCGCAGCGCCGTAGCTCCGTTCGCGCCTCCGCCGGCCGCCGTCGTGCCCCCGCTCCGACGACCAATAGAGGGCGGCGCCGCTACCTCTCAGTTCGCCGTCGTCCCGCGCGTCTAATGCGCTCCTTTACGCACCCTAGGCACCACCCCGTGGCCGCGTGCGTGCACGACGTGCGCGTGGTCACCGCGCGCCTCGCCGTTGCCGTGCTCAAATCGTTAACCGGAAGTACCAGCGGTAGTACCGGTACACCAGAAGTAACAGCGGAAGTAGAGCCGGAAGTTTTCTTCTTCGGTACTGGATGTTTCGAACCATAAGCGGAAGTAGGACCGGAAGTACCGCTACACCGGTACTACCGGCCCACTTACCGGAAGTTCCGTAAATCTGTGTTAAGTTTGAATGTTTCATAACTTGTTAAGTGTTAAGCCAAATCTTGAGAGTGATATATCAATTTTGGTCAGCAATTCAAATTCTATCCAACTATGCTAATGTCACATCATGATCACAAATACTTATTTGATGTTCTTCCTAATTTGATAAAAAGGCTTAAATCCAAATAACCTTTTAAATTGCTATTCAATCATCGGTACTCCGAAAATTACCATTAAGGCACCGAAGTGATCATAAGAACCAAACCTCTTTAATCATGTCATGTTCATGCATATTTGAGCAATTTCTAAATAATGTGACCATTATGAACAATTGGACATTAAGTTAAATATGAGGCGTTTTCCAAATAATTTCCCTAATTATTTGGCTCCCCATTAAATTTTGCTTTTAATCTATATAATGATATCTTTGCATCAACTTGACATGTCATCATGTGATTGAGCATCGCATCTTGTGTTCTTGTGATTTATGTGTGCCTTTTATTTCTTTTGGGTATCGATAGATTCCGGAGTCGAGGTTAACGCTACTTACCCCGACGAGCCGTACTACGCGCCCGGGCAGCAAGGCAAGAGATAACCTAACCTTCTTGGCATTCTAGCATCCCATGTTTTTATAAACTTATTTTATCCACCATAATATTGCATGCGGTTCAAGTGTCTCTTTTGTCAAATAATAGAATATCCTATGAATGCATGTTCTTCCCCGAGCCAATCACATGTATCCCTACCTATAAAACCTAGGGTTGAAGTGTTGGCCGAGGTAAAGATAGAATTGTTGTATTCATATGCTTAGCCATGCCTAGCCATGCTTAAATAGGTGCTTTATGTCCGTTATAAATTCCATACTTGTTGATGTTGATGGAATGATTCGGGCATGGTGGATAATTGTGATGCTAATTAAAATGCTAAGACGGCTTGGGTGAGTTGCCATCGGGGATGGTGTTTTGCCTCACTCTAGCCCCTAGGTGCGTGTTCTTTACCTCTTGAACCAAGACTAGCGTGCTGCCATTGGTGGGTGTATGGGCGCCTTACTGACCAAATAATTTGTGAGGGGCTTGTCAAGGGTCTTCTAGTTCGAGTTTTCCATTTGCCGTGTGTGTGAGCGGAAAAAGAATTGATGAGGATGGTGGCGTCTAGGATGTGACGGTGGGGCAGGGCGCTGGGAGCGCTGAACCTATCCTTCCGCCACTGATGGTCCTTGAGTAAGCCTCATGCTTTGTAAAGGTCTAACCGCGCCCGCTCGCCGGCCTTCCCCGGAAGAGGGCCAACTAGGTGAGCCGGACGGTACCAATGGGTAAAATAGTACACCCCTGCAGGGATAATCTTTTCAAAAAGCCGTGTCCACGGTTATGGACAGCTTGGGAATAGACGATAAGATCATAGAGAATCTTAACCTAATTGATATGGCAGCTAAAGGTTGCATAATCAACGTGTGACAAAGGTTCATTTCCTCGAGGGTGATTCGAGGGGGTGCCTTGGTGGAGATGAGAGTGGTTGGTTACAAAAGGGTTCGATGAGAACCAATGATGACAAATGTTACTCTCTTACCCCTTTTGAAAAGTATTCTGAGTAGACGAATGCCATGTGTCATTTATGTTTCAGTCTATCTAAAACTAGCTTTATGCAAAACAACTACATAAACAGCTTTAGAGCCTCCGTCAGTCATTGGGCCTATATCGCCCTACTAAACTTGCGAGTACATCGTACTCAGTCTCTCTTTGCTGCCTCTATGATTTTGTGTTTCAGAGGAGGACGACACCGAGCAGCTAGGTGGGTTCTTCGTTAACGTCGACTACTAGTCTGGGGTTCCCAGGTGGCAGCTTGGGACCGTGGAACAAGCTGGCTTGGGTGATGTTTATTGTAGGCCTCTTAGGTCATATATTTGCTTCTTGTTGTTAGACAACACTACCCGCTTCCGCTTGTTAAATTGTTGGATCTGTGATCCTTTTGCTGTGTAATATTTGTATTCTTCTCATTATATGAGTTGCTATATGTTTTGTGTCGTAGAGTCATGCGATGTGCCGGTTTGTTCCACAAGTCTCGATCTTTGATTTATACATGGATGGCTGTGCCAAATACATAGCCTCTCTGTATAATTCCGGGGTCGGGGCGCTACAGTGCGTCGATGCTCCCGGGAAGCAGCAGAGCTGAAGGCGGGGTGAGAGGACGTGGAGGCGGCGAGGGAGCAAGTCACGGAGGCCGTGGAGGCGGAGTTGCATCAGGTTGCGGAGGCTGCGGGGGCGGAGAGGCAGCAGCTTCGCATCGTTGGCCCGCCAGGAGAGGGGCGCCCATGCGTGCACGCACTCAGCAGCGACGGAGGCTCACCGCTGGATGCTGGAAGGCGGGGCGAAGAGGCGCTCAGCGGCGAACAACGGCGAGGCTGGTCACTCTCACATCATCGTCCCGGCGACACGTCCTCCCGGCACCAAACAATGATGAGGCTGGCCGCCGCACGCCTCCTGCTGGCGGCCTTTAGATTAGGTTTAGTTAAAATTTAGTTTTAGTTTAAATTTCGTTATAATGTTGCCGGCCTTTTAATGAAAATCGTGTTTTTTTAAAAAAAAACTTTACAAATGCTCAAAATATTCTTGGGGGGTACCGTTGGGTTAAGACTTAAGACCCTCATTGTGCCAGATATGTGTCCGACACCCTCTAAAGCGGACCTAATTTAGAGGACGTCGAACATATTTACGAGAATGCTAGTGGAGATGGCTCTAAGAGTATTTCAATTTGGGGGCCTGCTCGAGGGTGCCGAACAACGTCCGCACAGCGCCTCCGACATGCGATGCAGCGAGCTACAGTGATTCAGCGAGGCGCAGCAATGTAGGGTGCAGCGATTCGGCGGCTAGTCAAAGGGACGCAACGGTCTACGAGGTGGAAGGCGTAGTGAAGCGTCTCCTCGTCGCACCGCCGCAACACCCACACGGCGGTCATGCATGTCGTTAGCGTTTAGGTGGTGGAGGCCGAGTACAACATGTTGAAAGAACAACTATGCCTGAGAAGACGCCTAGAGGGGGGGTGAATAGGCGATTAAAACTTTTTCTAATTAGGGGCTTGATAATTGCGGAATAAAACTATGTGTTTAAATTAACAAGCCAACAACCTAAAATGCTAGGTTCACCTATGTGCACCAACAACTTAAGCTAAGCAATAAAAGCAACAAGGTGATAGCAAGATATGAACTTCAAGCATGAAGGCTATCGCAATGTAAATTGCATAAGTAAAGCTCGGTTATAGAAATAACCGAGGCACGCGGAGACGAGGATGTATTCCCGAGTTCCTCCTTGTTAAGGGAGTATGTCTCGTTGGAGGGGTGTGAGCTCACCACAAGAGGCCTACTCAAGATGCCACAAAGGCCTCACCCTATTCTCCGATGAACCTCACCCAAGGGATTGGTTCACCTTCCACTATCGGAATCCTTCGGGGCGGATTCCGGAGCCCTTTACAACTCTTCTTGGGGCACACACCCACAACTCAATTGGGGGCTCCCAAACTCGTGCTGAAGCTTCACAACTCGAAGTCTTCGCGGCACCTCCAACCGTCTAGGGTACACGATGCACCCAAGAGGCAACAAGCTCTTGGAAACACAATGCACCCAAGAGTAACAAGCTTCTCAACTTCGATCTTCACGTATCACCGTAGGGAGAGCAACCCAATGCAACAAATGCAAAAGGCAAGAGCACACAAAGTGGTCAAGTCCTTCACTCTGAAATCCAACCAAAGCAACTAATGCTATGGAGGGATTTGAGAGGAAGAACAAAGGGAAGAACACAAAGCAACCCTAAATCTAGATCCACTAGGTTCCCCTCACTTAGAGGAGAATTTGATTGGTGGAGTGGTAGATCTAGATCTCCTCTCTTGTTTCCCTAAAGATGGGCAAGAATCATTGGAGGGAAGTGGGGGAATCAAGCTCTCAAAGATGTGCAACAATGGAGGAGAGAGAGAGAGCAAAAGGTTCACCAAGATGCATTGAACCATTGGGGAAGAAGGACCCCTTAAAAAGGAGCCCTGGGAATCTGGCCGTTGGGGCTCAGAAACCCGCAGGACCGGAAGTACCGGCCCAAAGGGCGGTACTACCGCCCCATATAAAACATCCCCCAACGGCTATCTCCAGACGCGAAAACCCGCAAGGCCGGAAGTACCGCTGAGGCGGCCGGTACTTCCGGTGTCACGGTAGTACCGGGGCAACTTCCGGTCAATCAACTGGGAGACTCTGAGACAACCAGAACCTGAAAAAATAAGCGGAAGTTCCTCCGGAAATTTCCACCGGAAGTAGGTAGCGGAAGTACCGCCAAGCTCACCGGTACTTCCGGTCCAAATTTCTGGGGAACTCACGGTTCCAGTACCTGGGAAAAATAAGCGGAAGGGGGACCGGAACTGGGCACCGGAAGTGCCCAGCGGTAGTACTGGTCCAGGGACCGGTACTTCCGGCCAGCAGAGAAAACTGGCAAACCCTGAAACTGAATAACTTTTACGTGGCAACTCCGAATCGAGTGAATCCAATTTTGTTGGAAATAGGATGACAAGAGCTACCCTACAAAAAGCAAAAATATTGAAACCAAGCAATGGAGATTTTGCTAAAAATTGGAAGAGTGAAACCTTCCGCATAGATGAACCGGCAAAATCTCCAAAACCGAAAACGCACAAGTTTTTCATCAAGACTCCGTTTTCTATGATCTTGGTCTTGTTTCGAAGATAATCACAAGCCCTACAAGATCATGCATATATACATCATAGTCTATCATGTGAGGAGGAAATCATAAGGAGAGAGTTTGACCTCTCGTAGAAGAGACAAACCGGTAAAACCTCCGATATCAAAAACGCAAGAAGATATTCTTGAGATCCGTTTTTGATGAAATAGGGCTTGGTATGGAGATGAACACAAGCTCTAAATTCTCACATGGATAAAAGCCAAATAAGAACCAATAAAGATGATTGCATGGATGCAAAGGTTTGAGCTCTCTACGACGATACGATCACGAAACTCGGTCGAGAGCCCCTCTTGATAGTACGGCTATCTATCCTATAACCCGGTCTCTCACTAAACATCATGAGACCGGTAAAATAGAAACCCTAGCAAGATCATACCTTTGCCTTGCGCTTAAACCACTTGAGGTCGATGAAGACGATCTTCAACTCCTCAAGACGCACCACCTTTCTTCATTGCGCTTCGCTTGGTGAAGATTCACATGACGCTCCCCCATACACCAAGATGGGGAAAGCAAACCTTTCGCATATCTTCACTCGGACTTGAGTGTCGATCAACCCGCACTTAGCCTTGATCAACACAAATCTTCTAACCTTGACCTTGACTCCAACCAATGGAGACAAGCAAGCTTGGCCTTGATCAACAAATGATCTTGACACAAGCTAAAGGACAACCTACACATAGAGCTCAATGCAAATATTAGTCCATAGAGATTGTCATTAATTACCAAAACCATGCATGGGATCAACCATGCACTTTCACATGTGCCGCCACAACTTCTTCCCCACCCACGTCGATAGCGTGTCGCATGAATGGTAGTTGAAAGAAGACGAGTTGTCCGAGGAGGATCCCGAGCCACCTCTTCCGCCACCTCCTCCTAGCTGCGCCGGTCATTGATATCGATTCCGGCTAGAATGACGACGTTCAAGACTCAACTACAAGATCCCGAGTCTACGTCGATCGTTGATATCAACGTTGACCAAGATCGTCCAGACGGCCGATGAGCTTGTCGCCAGCCTCTTGACCATTGATATATGCTCGAACTAGCTCGAGCAGTGCATCGGTGAATCGCCATAGTTCTAACTGTACTATGTGGTTCGCCTTGCTTCAAGGCTAGAAAATTAGAGTAGAATTAAAGGGGTTTAGGTTTAGGGGTTTCTATTTTATTGAATCAACTTGTATCTAAATTTATATTTTTATTAAATTAAGTTGTATAAAAAATTGAAAATTTGATCGGACCGATGGTTTGGGATGCCGGTATGGGCGGCACACAGAAATATATATCGGACAAGTGTCTGACACCCTCCGAAACGGATACAAATTGGGAGTGCCGGACATAAATTAGGAGTGTCGATAGAGATGCTGTGATGGATGCAACTGCATGATGCATCGATGATGGGACTAGCCAGTATGGACCGACGATATGATCATATGATATGATGGAGGAATGGAGAATAGAAAACGGATGATTGATAGCTTGGCTAGGCAGCATGATGGATGGGAGATACTGGGGAGCATCTCTCGCGCGTTCGGTGCTGTTTCCTTTCGGCTCTATCGATCATGTTACGTTGTGGAGAGCGACGCGTCCCCCGGGTTATATGGCCGCCCTGTCCCCAGCTAGCTTGCTTTACGATCCGGCCATTTCGATCTCTTCTTTTCGTTTCATTCTAGACTAGACTTGTACTAGTGGATCCATTTGCCACAAAGAAAATGTTACGTAGGATCGACTTGTTAAGGCATAGGCAGGTCGCCGGCCGTGTAAAGATGTGTTCATACCTCCGCCGAATCGAAGGAGATCACTGAAGATGTGACAGATAAGTTTAGACTGATCGATCGACCCACGTTCGTACAAGTGAAGTGGGCACCGGAATAGTCCTACTCACAACTTCGCCACCTTACCAAGATACTACTCCACGGTAAAACCTGTGTGAACCAAGGTGCATGATTTTTCCTCTTTGCTCTCCTTTCTCTACCACTCATTCATTTTCACTATATTTATCTCCGTGTGGAGAGCCGTAGTGAAACATAGAAGGATTTTTCAGAACCTGTGTACATCGGTACATATGATCGTAACTTACACCGTAGCTTGATCAAATATATTTGTACAGTTCGCAAATGGTCGTATTTAAGTTTCAAAATTTACAAGTACGTACATACATTAATTGTCTACATGCGTGACTTTTTCATAATTTTTTTAAAACTTGAAATGATGTGATTTTTTTCTTTGCTTGAATTCCTATAGAGTATAGAGAGATCATATGTACCTAGGTTCCATTTGTGACTTCTGTAGTGAAACAGAGGCAGTTCTTCACTTATTTCCCCTCTCTCGATCCTATCTTTCCACACTCCTACCCTCTCCCGAGTCTCCTTATTACTAAATGAGATACGGTTCTTCAGCAAATCCCATTGGTTATTCCTGCTTCTTTTTGGTTGGGTCAGTGCCCAACAATGACTAGTGGGAGTTGTTTGTTTCGAAATCTTCACACAAAGTATATCTTGTTGCAGTACTATGCTGTTTCCTAAACTGAGTGGGGGTGCATAGTTTTATTAAGGCACCAAAATGGTCCCCTGAGCTAAAGATTTGGCGAGTTTCGGAGGTATCATGGGAGCTGGGGCTAGTTGGACACTTGGACTTGGAGCAGGCGACCTTTTGGAAGTCTAAATTACTTAATACAACTAGGTAGTGCTTATATTTTAAGCACTCTAGAAAGGTAAAGTGCATGGGTGCATGCATTCAGGAAGAAGCAAGCCTAGCTTTGTCCTGTGGGTCAAATCTCCCTATAAAATATTTCTCGAGATTTTCGTTAAATTTATCTTTTCTTGTGTGAACTGAACTGTGTGCTTTGTAGTTTTTTGGGTGAGTACTTCGTTCATGGTTAACTTATTTACAATTTACAATGCAATAACAAAGTATCGGAATCACTTGCCAACTTATAAAAAATGTTTATTATTGAAGAAACACTATTATTTTTTGTAGTATTGTACACGATCAAAGAACAATATGGAAAATGCACGAGGTTAATTGATAATACAAGAACTCTAGCAAAGTTAAAGTGTATGGGTGGTAGCTTGGAGGATCAAGCAAACTTTTGTCCTGTAGGTCAAATCTCAAATCTCCATTTATAATATTTCTTCTAGTTTGTCCTCTATTCCCTTCATCCGGGAATAAGTGCTCGTTTAGTTTTTGTCCTAATTCAAACTATTTAAGTATTATGTCAAAATATATCAATTTATATGACATAAAATTAGAATATTATGAAATTATATTTCAAGATGGATATAATGATATATTAATTTGGTGTTAAAATGCTGCTACTTTTCTATATGAAGTTGGTCAAACTTATTAAGAAAGTTTGACTTATGACAAAACCTAAAGGTACACTTATTTCCAAGCGGAGGGAGTAATTCTTTTAAGTTTTGTCTTCTAGGTCAAATCTCCACCGGTCAGTAATATTTTCTATTATTTTTATTTAATCTATGTCCATGGTTGAACTTTGAAGTTAAATTGAGTGCTTTCCATAATCTATGTGCTAGTTTGACTCTTTACCTTGCATGCGCCCTAGAACCAATTATTGACACCTTATTTGTTTTATATTTTATTGATCTATATATCTATGTTCCAAGAAGGGTATCCAAGATGGAGAAACTTAACGAACTTTGACAGGGTGTATATTAGTGTAGCTGCGGCCTGCGGTTAATGATAGATTGATTCGTCAACTGATCTAAGGATTGGTTATGTGGTAATGTATACCAACCAAAACAAACTATATGAAACCATCCACCGCTCCTAGTAGTTTGCACAGTGTGGAGCATCAACTATGTTAATCAACACTTCAATATCAAAACAAATAGTGTGGCTTCTATATATATATATATCACATTCTAGATCCTACTGTGCTAGCTTGTTAAAGAAATTTTAAGTCGACTCCTATCTTTAACTAGTAAATGGCTATATAACCGAAACATGAAAGTAAAACCAGCTAACTTAATAATTAGGAGTACATGTTTGTATATATTTTTAAATGTTTCTTTACCTTGTACCTTGTTCAAGCGAAAAAGAACTATACAAAACAAGTAATTGTGCAAGAATTTACAAAAAAATATAATATATATTGAATAAAATATAACATATTTACAAGGGCATGATCGAAGTAGAAGTACCAATCACTCAGTGTCACAAAACCTTTGGATACCCTTGACAAAGAGTATTATCTATGTCATAATCTACATGTAGCAGATATAGTTTAGTGGTAAACTATGATTCATTATATGAATAGCTGAATTTGAAATGACATACTTAAGGCATCTTTAAGTTTTTTAATATTTCGATAAATTCCAAGCCCCACATATTTTGATAATTATAGAATTTTCTATTAGACTCAAATATGATTATAAAAAGATGAATTGCACATCTCAAGAGCAAAGAAATGAACTAATATTTGGTTAAAAAAACATGTAACTACTGGAAAAAATATGTAAGCACACGTATGTGAAATAATAAATAGATTAATTAAGACGCAACAAGTATAATTAGGAGGAAATAAGTTGGACGAAGGGAGGTAGTTATAGACTTAAGTTTAGGACTTTGGATGGCTTAGATTAGTAGTATGAAATATATTTTGTTCTTTAACTTATATTCATGACAAACAAATATAATTGAATCACTATTGATTCGAGCACAACATTGTTTTAACATTGTTTGTACAATTGTATCTCAGAGTAATTGTGGATTAAGATTGGTGCCCAAGAGCACAATATTATGTCTCACGTGTTTCAGAAAAGTATGAATGCAGGACGCATGAAATCATGCAATACATAAAATTTAAAAACTAAAATCAGTTATATATAATGTACATAATACACTATATATGTATAGTTTATTTATGAAATTTATGTAATCTTTTATCACGCATTTTTAACCCAGATCCCACGTGCAGCTTGCCAAAAATCTCGTTAGTAGTTTGGTTAAAAATTTCTTGCACATGCTTGTAATTATTTGAAAATTACAAATTATTCCATTTTAATAAATATGGACTCTATTATGAACTAATGGTAAGATAATAGGAAATTCTATCAATCTGCTTCAGTTTGGACCAAGGTAGCACATGCATTGTTCTTCGCTCAGTATCCAGCGAATATACCCAAACAAAATCACTAAGAACGTGAGCCAAACAAAGAGCCATACATCGTCGGAAATTTCAAAAATGCACAATGGAAACCTGGCCCATGTGAATTCATTTATCAAAACTTCGTGAAATCGTATTTTTAGAAGTTTGAAAAATTAAGAAAAAAATCACATATGCATGTATTGAGTAGAACCCTCACCCTTATAAAATATTCAGAAAATGTTATGTCTTATTTTTGTATAAATAAGAAAGTTAGGAATCGAAAATTGAAGTTTCAAAACTTATTGGTTATATTGAGTTTCTACTTAACAAGTATTGCTTGATTTTTGTCACAATTTTTCAAAACATAGAATCACAATTCTCCCCAATTTTTCTTTAAGGTTCACATGGCCAGACCCAGGTTCTAAATTTTTTCTTAGTCGAGATTTGATATAATTAGTGGACGATACCGGAGCCAACTAACCGAAGGTATAGGTCGTCGCCTAGCTAGCCTGTACGTACCTACCCTAACTTCCTCCATTTCTTTACGTGCTGAGTGGTCGAGATGCTCCTGCAGACGTCGACACATCGTACTGCGCGATTAGAGGGTTTTGCTTTAACTAATCGTCTTGCAGCTAGCCATTTGTATGTGCTCAGTATCTTCCTATTGTCACTTTGTCAGCATCAATCCGATCCAATCCAGCCCAATGAATCTAAGCTATATATACTCGTTTAATTCTCGATGGCAACCAACAACTAGTCGATCTAGCAGCCTTAATCCGATAATCATTCACCCAATTAACGCGCTACGAGAGATTCCCTGTCTGTCACATTGCTCTAGTAGTCCATGATTGGCTGCATCAATATATGCAGAAGCAATTTGACTATTCCAAAACGAGATACCAATTGTTCTGCAACCTCCTGCATGCACAGCCTGACATATGCTTTCTGTTTAGATTCTTCGGTTTGTAATGCAAACTATATATGCAACTTTCAACGGTCCTTGACATGGAATATTGTTGTATGGCGAACTGTTGATGTCGCCCACAGAGAACTCCTCCCTGGATTCGAGCATGGCGGTGCATGCATTCATACATGATGAGATCGATGACTCTGACAAGTGCACCGACTAGTGCGTGTTGATGCAAAACGGTGTGCTGCTAATACTACATCAGCTGGGTTGTTCCTGATAATTAAGGAGAACTATTGATTGTATTGATTTGTTTAGAGCAGATTACATCGTATATGTAGTACAAGCCAATCGACATAGAGCTGGGTTAGGTATCCTATTACAATACGTATTGGAGTTCTAAGTGGACTCATATCGTTAACACCCCCCGCAGTGTCAACGTCGGGTGTCACGATGTTGAGACTGGATCGGATGTCGATGAATAGAGCAGTGGGTAGACCCTTGGTGAATATATGTGCAAATTGGGTACTGGTTGGAACATGTAGAACACGCACTTCGCCAAGTGCGACCTTCTCGCGAACGAAATGAATATCAATCTCAATGTGCTTCGTACGACGATGATGAACAGGGTTGGATGCCATATAGACTGCAGATATGTTGTCACAGTAGACGATAGTTGCACGATCTAGTGGACGATGAAGCTCGGCAAGTAGTTGGCGAAGCCAAACTGTCTCAGCAACAGCATGCGCAACAGACCTGTACTCCGCTTCAGTTGATGACCTGGAAACAGTAACTTGCCTTTTGGAAGAACATGAAACAAGATTATCACCCAAATATACACAATAGCCGGATGTGGACCATCGAGTATCAGAACAACCCGCCAGTCCGCATCTGAATAAGCTGTCAAACTTGTGGGAGAAGAAGAATTGATAAGTAAGCAATGATCAAGAGTGTCTTTGAGATAGCGTAGGATTCGTTTGACATGGTTGAAATGAGGAAGACGAGGATCATGCATGTAGAGACAGGCTTGTTGGACAGAGTAGGAGATGTGGGGACGTGTGAGTGTAGCATATTGCAGTGCACTGGTTATACTACGATATAGACTAGGATCGGGTACGGGATCACCATCAGCCGAAAGTTTGGATCCAACATCAGCTGGCGTACGAGAGGGTGAAAGAACAAACGATGTCCCGGATGTCGCCTAGAGGGGGGGGTGAATAGGCGATTAACACTTTTTCTAATTAGGGGCTTGATAATTGCGGAATAAAACTAGGTGTTTAAATTAACAAGCCAACAACCTAAAATTCTAGGTTTACCTAAAGTGCACCAACAACTTATGCTAAACAAGGCAAGCAACAAGGTGATAGCTAGATAAAAACTTCAAGCATGAAGGCTATCACAAAGTAAATTGCATAAGTAAAAGCTCGGGTATAGAGATAACCGAGGCACGCGGAGACGAGGATGTATTCCCGAGTTCCTCCTTGTTAAGTGAGTACGTCTCGTTGGAGGGGTGTGAGCTCGCCACAAAAGGCCTACTCAAGATGCCACAAAGGCCTCACCCTATTCTCCGATGAACTGCACCCAAAGGTTTGGTTCACCTTCCACTATCGGAATCCTTCGAGGCGGAATCCGGAGCCTTTACACCACTAAGCTTGGGGCACGCATCCACAACCAAATTGGAGGCTCCCAAGAATCACCACAACACCGTCTAGAGGTCCAATGACCCAAGAGTAACAAGCTCCCAACCTTCAATCCCACGAATCACCGTGGGGAGCACAACCCGATGCACCTAATGCAAAAGGCAAGAACACACCAAGTGGTCAAATCCTTCTCCCCAAAATCCAACCAAAGCAACTAATGCTATGGAGGGATTTAGGAGAAGAACAAAGGGATGAACACAAAGCACCCCAAAATCTAGATCCCACAAGTTCCCCTCACTTGGAGGAGATTTTGTTTGGTGAAAGTGTACATCTAGATCTCCTCTCTTGTTTCCCTAAATTTGGGCAAGAATCATCGGAGGGAAGTGGAGGAATCGAGCTCTCAAAGATTGCAACAATGGAGGGGAGAGAGAAAAAGAGCTCAGCTGGAAATTTGGGGAAGAAGTCCTTTTTATAGTGGCCCCAAAAATAGAGCCGTTAGGGCAAAAAAATGGGCAGCAGGTAACCCGGCCTAGGGCCGGCCTGCACCCCGGCCAGGCCGGCCGGGAAACAGCCGGCAGCGAAGCAGCGCATGAAGCAGCGAAGAACGCAGGCACGCCGGCCTGAAGACGGCCTTGGGCCGGCCTGGGCACCCGGGTGGGCCGGGCATGTGGCCGAACCGGCCGGCCTGCCCCCGGCCTGGGCCGGTCATGCACGCGGGTGGGCCGGCTGGCCACCCGAGCCTCCCGGCCTGGGACCGGCCTCGGGCCCGGCTAGGCCGACCTGCCTGTTTTTTTTCTTTCTATTTTTTAAAATTCTGTCTAATAAAAGTTCCGAAATAGAAATGCAATAACTTTCGCCCACGAACTCCGTTTTCGATAATCTTGGACTCGTTGGAATCGTCACAACGAGCACTACAAGAATATGCAGAGAAACATCATAGTCCAAGAATATATTATAAAAATAAATGGGAAAAGGTAGAAGCTCCCATTTGCAAATCGGAAATGCAATAACTTTCACCCACGAACTCCGTTTTTGATAATCTTGGACTCGTTGGACTCGTCACAACGAGCACAACAAGAATATACAGAGAAACATCATAGTCCAAGAATATATTATAAAACCAAATGGGGAAAGTTAAAAACTCTTTTTCGCAAACCGGAAATGAAATATCTTTTGCAAATGAAGTCCGAATGAAATAAAACCAATTTTGTTGGAAAGAGGACGACAAATGCAACCTTTGAAAATGGCAAACAAGCAATGGAGATTTTGCAAAGAAATGGAAGAGAGAAATCTTCCTCACGGATGAACCGGCAAAATCTCCAATACCGAAACCGCAATAGAAGACGCATAAGAAAACCGTTTTCGGTGAACTTAGCCTTGTCATGACAAGCACGACAAGCACCAAGACCACACCACGATAAGAGACAAATAAGAACCAATAAAGATGATTGCATGGATGCAAAGGTTTGTGCTCTCCACGATGATACGATCACGATATTCGGTCGAGAGCCCCTCTTGATAGTACGGTTATCTATCCTATAATCCGGTCTCTCACTAAACAATATGAGACCGGTAAAATAGAAACCCTATCAAGATCATACATTTGCCTTGCGCATAAATCCACTTGAGGCCGATGAAGATGATCTTTATCTCCTCAAGACGCACCACCTTCCTCGATTGCGCTTCGGTGAAGATTCACATGATGCTCCCCCATACACCAAGATGGGAGACGCACTCTTCGGCATATCTTCACTTGGCCTTGAGTGATGATCAACCCGCACAAAGTCTTGATCAAAACAAACTTTTCTTCCCTTAGCTTTGACTCCAACAAATGGAGATCAAGCAACTCAAATGAACACACCTATGAATATAGCTCAATGCAAACATTAGTCCATAGAGATTGTCATTAATTACCAAAACCATGCATGGGGGCAACCATGCACTTTCAATCTCCCCCATTTTGGTAATTGATGACAATCCCTTATTAAGAGGGTTTATATAATGAATAAAGCAACCTTGCAAGACAAACAAGCAAGGATGCAAGCGTATTAAAGGCAAATACAACAAAAGCATAAAACCCAAATTCCCTTAAACTCTCTAAACTTCTCCCCCATTGGCATCGATTGCCGAAATGGGAAGAAAAATTTAGAGAGCCAATATAATATGAGTTCCTCCATAAAGGTGATGACAATCCCTTTTAACGAATAATTAGAGGAAATCAAACTATATTGAGGATCCAAAGATTGCAAAAAGATGAAATCATTTTTAAGAATCTCCACAAAGGAGATATGCAATCAAAAAGATCCAAAGCGAGAGTTCTAAATAAAAATGGAGAAGCTCCCCAATGTTCATGCACAATTGAGGAGTGCACAAAAATGGCATCCTTGCTCCCCCAAAATCATCTAGAACACGCAACAAGTGCAATAGTGCATAATGCAAAAGCAAATCATAGCACTTGCACCAAAGATGTGGTTGAGCCATAAGGAGATACCAATTTTCAAAAATTCATCATAAGATATGCCCAACCGAGATAAAAAGATCTTTTTAGAGAAATATGTTCACAAGCTTAGGGATACCAATTGGAAACTAAAACCAATTGAAAATGCCAAAAGCTAGTGAGATCATTTAGCCAATAAAACCCAACATGCTCACAAAGGTAAGCATGAAGTCAAAGATCTTCAACAAATACATGAGTGTGCAGAGATACCAATAAAAATAAGACAAGCACTCATGAGACAAATTTGGATCCACCAAAGAATTATAGATGAAAACAAGGTAGCTCAAAAGAATTAGGATACCAACTAAAAGATGACCTCTCTCATGTGTATAGGTTTCTAGTTAGACAAACTATTGAAGATATACATCCGCAAAGAAACATATACATACGAAATGGTTCGGGAAAAGAGAACAAGGTATCCAAAAGGAAGTCATAAATATACAAGTGAGATTGTTGCTTAAAAGCATAGCACATAGCTCAAATTTATCTCATTATATATAAATGAACTTCAAATATATCAAATGCATCACACATATCACTAAGGGAACAAGAGATAGTGGAGATGCTTTGAGATAGGCAACAAGTATCACAAAGAAATAATATCAATTGAAGAAAAGGTTTTTGCAAATTCATCACACATATCACAAAGATATATTAAGTGAAGGAAAAAGCCAAAACCACAACAATTGCACAAAAAGGATTTCATGCCAAGAGGCAACCTACACAAGGTTGAATACTAGAAAAGTATGCATGGGATAGATACTTGTTACCGAGATGCATTGACGATGAAGATGATGAGAGTGGGTTTGTCATCAAAGCTTGACTCCGACAATCACACGGTGAGAACACCTTCCTTATGAATGAGGCAAGCATCCAATGCATCTCCATTGTACCTAAAACACAATTAGAGTACAAAATGGTTCCCAAACTCATTGGGTCCCATAGTAGTTAGATCAACTACAATATATAGGACATACTCCACTTAAATATGTGCATATAGATATGAAATTGAATTTCATGCACATTTTAGCTGATTTAGGATTCGGTGGAGTATCCCCTATATATTGGAACTAGAAAGACAAACATGCCATATAATATATATATATATATATATATATATATATATATATATATAGAGAATATGCATGCATAGACTTACGAGAACCAAGAGAGATACAATTTGGACAAAAACACCAAGTAAACCAAGAAGTGAGCACACCAAGGTGTGACACAAAAAGATTGTCCAAATTATATCAAAATCCAAATCAACACATGATTGAGGAAAAATCAAATCAACATATGATTGATTCCAAAACACATCAACACATGAAGTGTGATATCAATAGTAATCAAATCAAACAACACATGAGAGATAAGACACCAATTGAAAATAAGATACCACTAGGAGAAAAGATACCAAGAAAAGGATAATACTTGACCGGAATCAAGTAAAGTAAGATAAAGCAATAAGGTATCAAAACTCCCACAATAAATATCAATTGGAACAAATATCTATGGAGGAGATATTAAATTCCAATTAATACCAATTGAAGGTACCAAAACGTAAGATAAAAAATCAAATGCCAATTGAAAGGATCAAAAATTGATAGATAGAATAGTGTTCTAAATAAAAAGGAATGCTCCCCCAAGATTAATGCATTATCTTAGATATTTGCATTTGAATGCAAAATGCACACACAAGGGATCATTACTCTCCATATTTTATCTATAACACTAAACACTACCGATTGAAAGATAGGATCCTTGCAAGAGGCAAAGAGGGCAATAAATAGGGCAATTTAATGCAAGAGCCAATGTGAAGATGATCTACAAAATCCACCACAATTACTAGAATCACTTGTCATGGACAAGAAGTATATGGAGATATTTCTCGGTGGTATATAGGAATGATGTTCAAGACCAACTTCACAACAAATAAGCATATGGCAAGAGATAAGAATTAAAACGCCATATTTTGAAAAAGGTTTGTTGGTAGTTTCAACTATTCAAACCAACCGGCAAAGCCATGGTTAACATAAGATGAAACAAATGGTTTCTCACATAATATATGGAAATGGATATTAGAGAAAAAACCACCCCAAGCAAACTCACGCAAACAAGAGCCAAAAGATAACCAAAAGAAAATTTGGAACTTGTTCGAGCAAACATGCCACATAGGAATAAGATAATTTACAATATCAACTCTAAGTGGCAAACCTCAAATGTTCACATTTTTATGAGATTGTAATATGCACATAGCTTATTACTCCCCCATAATGTGATAATTCATTTTATCTAAGCAAGAGGCAAATAAAACCAACTAGAGAGATTAATGGACATTGTAGAATTTGAATTTCTCATGAATATGACATACCACATAGTAGCTAGATAATATTGAAATATCAATACTAGGTGGTGTGCCTCATATACACACATTTTTAGGTTTGTGAAGTGCACAAAGCACATCACTCCCCCAAAATGGGATAGTCCATTAATATCTCAAAAGAGCCAAATGAAATCCACACAAGATTCAATAAAGCTCAACACAAAAATTACACATACATGATATACAACTATCATACACAACCTTGAATAACAAGACATGTAGGAAAGTAGCATATCATATACAAGCACATGCTAGGAACAAAACTAACACATGCAAGGGAGCAAGCAACTTTCAATCTATATAAATGATTTAGATACAAGTTACCGCAAGGAGGAGCATTGGGTATGAGATAGATATGTGATAATTCAATTGACTTGGCTTGAGAAAATATAACCATGAAGATCCCTTAATTCTTCAAAAGTAGCCAAGTCACCAATATCCTCCACTCACAACCTATTGATCAAGTTTGAGCTTGTTGGTCCCCAACCAAGTTGGGTCCTAAGACGTTAGTCACAATAGGCTTGGGAACACAAATGGTGCTTTTCTTGACACCACTTTGAGCTCCCACATACTTGGTAAACACATTTCCAACTCTATCCTTCCCAAGAGAATAAACATCATCAATTATGATAGGGTTGGATGAGGTACCGTTAGTGCATGAAGAAGCAAAATGACCTTTGCCACGGCAAAGGTAGCAACACCGACTCTTCTCTTTCTTCTTCCTAGGCTCCTTAACTTGAGGAGCATTGGCTTGAGTCTTCTTAGGAGGTGGTCGTTGTTCAACTCGTGGTTGAGCACGAGATTGAACAAGAGGCCTCTTCCCTTGTTGCTTCTCACTAAGAGTCTTCTTCTTCATTGGGCAATCCCGAACACGGTGCCCTTCAACCTTGCACTTGAAGCAAATGATGTTGGCCGGATTCTTGACTTGTACTTGGCCCTTCTTCTTCTCAACCTTGGACTTGTTCTTGATGTTGGAGTTGAATCCAAGTCCACTCTTGTCATTTGGGGATTGTTGCACACTCAACATGTTGTCAAGTGCACTCTTCCCCTCATGACGCTTTTCCAAGCCTTTCTTCAAAGAAGTGACTTGGGCCTTGAGCTCTCCTCTTTTCTCTACATGGTTAGTGACAACACAAGTACTAGAGGAGGTAGATGCATCATTGTTAGAGCAACAAGGCAAAGCAAGTAATTCATCACAAGATGTGCCAATGTTACGAGTGGATGAACTACTAGGACTAGCACATGGCAATATAGCATTTTTGGTTACGGTTGTGCTATTATCCACATGAGACTCACTAGATGTTACCTTTGAAGTGATGGCCTCATGAGCTAACTTTAGACTAGCATAGGATGCTAGAAGATCATCATTAGAGCTAGATAGCTTTTTATGACTTTCTTCCAACTTCCTATACTTGCTAGTTAGCGACTCAAGTTGAGCCCTTAGCTCAACATTCTCCGTTGACATAGATGCTTCACAAGAAATAGAGTTAGTAGCACAAGCATCATTTACATTAGGAATAGAAGAAGTCAACTTGGCAAGCTCATCATTTAATCTAGCATTTTCATTTTTCGTGACTTTATATTTAGCATGAGCATGGTCACGTTCTTTAATGATTTTAGCAATTATATCATTATGAGACTCCTCGATAGATTCTAGTTTCTCCTCTAGAGAAGCCCGAGTCTCTTGCTCTTCCTCAAGAGCATCTTCTAACGATGCCTTCTCCATAGCATCATCTCTTTCAATCTTACCCTTTTTTTCAAGGCTTGCTTCCAAAGCCTCAATAGTTTCCCCGCGCTCAACAAGGGCGCTCATGATTTCATAGAGGTTATCACAAGCAATTTTATTCTTTGAAAGAGACTTAAGAATCATTAAACCTTTATCATGAAGGAGAGCATCATTATTTTCCTCATCATCTTTTTCATCATTATTGTCATTATCATTACCATTGCTAGAAGAAGATTTAGCCACAAGGCAATGAGAGGTGGATGAAGAGGAACAATTAATTTTTGAACTACTCAAGTTCACATCTTGTTGCATAGCAAATTGGGTTTCCTCTACATTATTATTCATGCAAGAGTTAGAGGGACCACAATCATTTTTATCATGGCAACAAGATAAAGCAAGCATATCATAAAGAGATTTATCCAAGCAATTTTTGATGATATGCAAGGACTATCAACACTAGCATGTAAATCATTTATAGTGCTATGTGTGTTTAGGTTCAAAGATGAAGCATTGCAACAAGATAGAGATAAATGATCATCAATAATGAGCTCACTATCAATGTTGCAAAACCTATCACTACTCACCATCACATTGGTTTGTGGCTTACCACATTTTGGTGAAGTAGACAAAGACGAGAGCTCGTCACGGCCGGAGGTGGAGGGAGAGCAATCCTCCTCAATAGCGTTGGACACTCCATATTTATCTTGAAGCTTGGTCCAAAGCTCATGAGCATTCCGTAAAGACAAGATTGACTCGAAAACTACAACACTCACAAATTTGCAAAACTCATTAAGCTAGAGCATCTAGATATAAGTTTTTCTCAACCTCTAAAGTCGTACTTTCATAGTCCTTTGGAGGAGAAAAACCTATATCTAAGATACGCTCAATATTGGGGTCCAAGACCCGTAAGTGACTAAGCATATGAGTTTTCCAAACATTAAAATTTGTGCCATTGAATATAAACATGTGATCGTGCACTAATACTCTAAACGACATCTTTACTCTCTAGTCGGTCAAGCCAAACAAGAGAAACGAGGCTCTGATACCAATTGAAAGAACAAACGATGTCCCGGATGTCGCCTAGGGGAGGGGGGTGAATAGGCGATTAACACTTTTTCTATTTAGGGGCTTGATAATTGCGGAATAAAACTAGGTGTTTAAATTAACAAGCCAACAACCTAAAATTCTAGGTTTACCTAAAGTGCACCAACAACTTATGCTAAACAAGGCAAGCAACAAGGTGATAGCAAGATAAAAACTTCAAGCACGAAGGCTATCACAAAGTAAATTGCATAAGTAAAAGCTCGGGTATAGAGATAACCGAGGCACGCGGAGACGAGGATGTATTCCCGAGTTCCTCCTTGTTAAGTGAGTACGTCTCGTTGGAGGGGTGTGAGCTCGCCACAAAAGGCCTACTCAAGATGCCACAAAGGCCTCACCCTATTCTCCGATGAACCGCACCCAAAGGTTTGGTTCACCTTCCACTATCGGAATCCTTCGAGGCGGAATCCGAAGCCTTTACACCACTAAGCTTGGGGCACGCATCCACAACCGAATTGGAGGCTCCAAGAATCACCACAACACCGTCTAGGGTCCAATGACCCAAGAGTAACAAGCTCCCAACCTTCAATCCCACGAATCACCGTGGGGAGCACAACCCGATGCACCTAATGCAAAAGGCAAGAACACACCAAGTGGTCAAATCCTTCTCCCCAAAATCCAACCAAAGCAACTAATGCTATGGAGGGATTTAGGAGGAAGAACAAAGGGATGAACACAAAGCACCCCAAAATCTAGATCCCACAAGTTCACCTCACTTAGAGGAGATTTTGTTTGGTGGAAGTGTAGATCTAGATCTCTTCTCTTGTTTCCCTAAATTTGGGCAAGAATCATCGGGGGGAAGTTGAGGAATCGAGCTCTCAAAGATTGGAATAATGGAGGGGAGAGAGAAAAAGAGCTCAGCTGGAAATTTGGGGAAGAAGCCCTTTTTATAGTGGCCCCAAAAATAGAGCCGTTAGGGCAAAAAAGTGGGCAGCAGGTAACCCGGCCTGGGGCCGGCCTGCACCCCGGCCAGGCCGGCCGGGAAACAGCCGGCAGCGAAGCAGCGCACGAAGCAGCGAAGAACGCAGGCACGCCGGCCTGAAGACGGCCTTGGGCCGGCCTGGGCACCCGGGTGGGCCGGGCATGTGGCCGAACCGGCCGGCCTGGCCCCGGCCTGGGCCGGTCGTGCACGCGGGTGGGATGGGCTGACCAGGCCGGCCTGCCTGTTTTTTTTTTCTTTCTATTTTTTAAAATTCTGTCTAATAAAAGTTCCGAAATAGAAATGCAATAACTTTCGCCCACGAACTCCGTTTTCGATAATCTTGGACTCGTTGGAATCGTCACAACGAGCACTACAAGAATATGCAAAGAAATATCATAGTTCAAGAATATATTATAAAAATAAATGGGAAAAGTTAAAAGCTCCCATTTGCAAATCGGAAATGCAATAACTTTCACCCACAAACTCCCTTTTCGATAATCTTGGACTTGTTGGACTCGTCACAACGAGCACAACAAGAATATGCAGAGAAACATTATAGTCCAAGAATATATTATAAAACCAAATGGAGAAAGTTAAAAACTCTTTTTCGCAAACCGGAAATGAAATATCTTTTGCAAATGAAGTCCGAATGAAATAAAACTAATTTTGTTGGAAAGAGGACAACAAATGCAACCTTTGAAAATGGAAAACAAGCAATGGAGATTTTGCAAAGAAATGGAAGAGAGAAATCTTCCTCACGGATGAACCGGCAAAATCTCCAATACCGAAACCGCAATAGAAGACGCATGAGAAAACCATTTTCGGTGAACTTAGCCTTGTCATGACAAGCACGACAAGCACCAAGACCACACCACGATAAGAGACAAATAAGAACCAATAAAGATGATTGCATGGATGCAAAGGTTTGTGCTCTCCACGACGATACGATCACGATATTCGGTCAAGAGCCCCTCTTGATAGTACGGTTATCTATCCTATAATCCGGTCTCTCACTAAACAATATGAGACCGGTAAAATAGAAACCCTATCAAGATCATACCTTTGCCTTGCGCATAAATCCACTTGAGGCCGATGAAGACGATCTTTATCTCCTCAAGACGCACCACCTTCCTCGATTGCGCTTCGGTGAAGATTCACATGATGCTCCCCCATACACAAAGATGGGAGACGTACTCTTCGGCATATCTTCACTTGGCCTTGAGTGATGATCAACCCGCACAAAGTCTTGATCAACACAAACTTTTCTTCCCTTAGCTTTGACTCCAACAAATGGAGATCAAGCAACTCAAATGAACACACCTATGAATATAGCTCAATGCAAACATTAGTCCATAGAGATTGTCATTAATTACCAAAACCATGCATGGGGGCAACCATGCACTTTCAGAGGGTTGACAGTCAGACATGCCAACACGAGTAAGTAAGTCAAGAATATATTGGCGTTGAGAAAGAAAAAGACTATCAGCGGAACGAGTGACAGCAATGCCGAGAAAATGATGTAGGTTTCCTAGATCAGTCATAGAGAATTCATTGTTGAGTGACGAGATGATGTGGTGGAGAAAAGAATCATAGGAAGCGGTGAGAATAATGTCATCAACATAGAGTAAAAGATAAGCAGTATGATCTTTAGAGTGAAAAAATGAATAAAGAGGAATCAGATTTTGAGGGTGTAAAGCCAATTGTTTGAATAAACGTAGCAAACCGATGAAACCATGCCCGAGGGGCTTGTTTAAGACCGTACAATGATTTGTGAAGAAGAAAACGAGATTGGGAGAAGCGGGATTTTCAAAACCCGAGGGCTGCTGACAATAGACAATTTCATTGAGAGTGCCGTTGGGAAAAGCATTTTTGACGTCAAGTTGATGAATAGGCCAAGAGGAAGAAAGAGCAATACTAAGAATGACACGAATAGTACTTGGTTTGACAACAGGAGAGAAAGTCTCATCATAATCGATGCCATGTTGTTGAGAAAAACCACGACAGACCCAACGGGCTTTATATCGAGCAAGAGTACCATCAGCGTGAAATTTGTGCCGAAAAACCCATTTACCGAAGACAACATTGGCATTAGTTGGTTTGGGAAAAAGGGTCCATGTATTATTTTGAGTGAGAGCATCAAACTCATCACGCATAGCAGCATGCCATAGCGGATCAAGAAGGGCACGCTTGTAAGTTGTGGGAATTGGAGAAATAGTTGTAGTGGTGGATAGGTTTAGTCGACGAACGGGAAGCTGAAAGCCACGCTTGCCTCGAGTTCGCATGCCATGGTCATTGTGAGGAATTTCAATGGAAACCGCATTGGGAGGAATCGGTGCATCAGAGAGGGCGACTGGAGAAGAGGCCGAGGAGAGATCGGGATCATATGTTGTCGCGGTAGGAGAAACAGAAGAAATTTCTATCATGGTAGGGTTGGCGGCAAGGTGGAATCTGCCCCGGCAGAAAATTCTGCCGCGGCAGGAGTTTGCGGTGTGATAGGGGTGGGGTATGGGTCGTGGGGAGAGGTGTCTGTTGGTTCGGTAGGGGGCGAGGGGGGATGAGCTATAGGTTGGTATAAGAGGGGTCGTTGGGTAGGATTGGTGATAGATGGTGGTGTGGTAGACGTCGGGGAGGAGACGGTGGCATATGGAAAGACGTTTTCATCGAAAGTGACGTGACGACAAATCAGAACACGGCCAGAGGAGGGATCGTAACAACGAGAGCCCTTGTGATCATCGGAGGGTCCAAGATAAACACATGGAAGAGAGCGAGGTTCGAGCTTGTGTTTGGTGGTGGCGGTGATATTTGGGAAACATAAACATCCAAAAACACGAAGAGAGGAATAGTCAGGATGATGGAAGAAAAGGGACTGAAAAGGTGTATAGAGGGGACATGTTTTCGTTGGTCGGATGTTGAGAAGGAAAGTGGCGGTACGAAGAGCTTCGGCCCAAAAGCGAGGAGGAAGTGAAGCTTGTATGAGGAGGGTGCGTAGGATGTCATTGATGGATCGTAGAGATCGTTCTGCTTTTCCGTTTTGTGGAGATGTGTATGGGCAAGAAAACCGAAGAAGGGTGCCAATAGAGAGAAAGAAATTGCGGTTGCTAGCATTATCGAATTCGCGACCATTGTCACATTGAATAAAGCATATGGGAAGGCCGAAGTGCACAAGAGCATATTGTCGAAAATTAAGAAAAATTGTGTGAGCATCCGACTTGGCACGAAGTGGAAACGTCCATATGTAATGAGAATAATCATCAAGGATAACTAGATAATATTTAAAGCCAGAGACACTAGGGATAGGGGATGTCCATAGATCACAATGTAGTAGCTCAAAAGGAAAAGAACTAGCCGTAGTAGAAGTACTAAAGCGGAGGCGAACATGTTTGCCGCATTGACAGGCATTACAGAGGGAAGAATCATGAGACGAACTAGAGCTAGGGATAGAAAATTCTTGAAGCATAGATGATAGTGTAGTTTTGTTGGGATGTCCCAGTCGACGATGCCAGAGATCAACGGAGGCGTGCAGAGCATGCGGAGCGGAGGAGGACGCGGTGTGGAGAGGGTATAGGTCACCCGAACTATTGTAGGAGCCAGAACCGTCCCGGTGTTCAGATCTTTCACAGATAAGCCAAAAGGGTCGAATTCCAAAGAGACAGAATTGTCAATAGTAAACTGACGAACAGAGATGAGATTTCTAATTAAGGATGGAGCAATGAGAATATTGCGTAAGAGAAAATTTTGAGTATGATTTGGAATAGAGGAGTGACCAGTGCATGTGATGGGTATAGAGGAGCCATCGCCGACGATAATGGATGAAAAATTAGAAGGAGAACAACATGACAGCAAATTCAAATTAGAAGACATATGCGAAGATGCACCTGAATCAAAAATCCAATCCGTACCTTGGTTATTGGGGGTGAAATTGTTCATGGCGGAGACGAAGGCGGACTGATCCCAGCTTGGTGTCGAAGACGCGGGCTGAGAGGCCAATGGAGCCGGGGTTGCAGTCATGTAAGGTAGGGTCGGAGGAGCACCGTACATGTATGGCGTAGTCGGTGGTGGAGTCGCGTAACCAAGAGAATAGACGGGCGCCGTAGCAGGGGCGCCGGATGTCGGCGAAGATCCTGTTGATGGGCAAAGACCAGAGTTCCAAGCGCCGTAGTACGCCGAGGTTGCGCCGTAGGGAGATGGTGCCGTCCAGGGCATCGGCCATGCTTGAACGAGGCCGGTCCAAGGATCATAAGGTGGGCGCCATGTTGATGGAGTAGTGGGCGGAGCCGGAGGAGGCGTTGGTGTCAATGTAGAAGTCGAGATAGGATCGTCGGCGGTGGTGAAGAGAGGCCGCGACGGCGGCAGTAGGGGTTTTGGCGGCGGAGCCATGCCGAGGTGCGGAAAACCTAGATATCTGATACCATGATAATTGAGAAGAACTATTGATTGTATTGATTTGTTTAGAGCAGATTACATCGTATATGTAGTACAAGCCAACCGACATAGAGCTGGGTTAGGTATCCTATTGCAATACGTATTGGAGTTCTAAGTGGACTCGTATCGTTAACAGTTCCTACTATCAGTGCAAAATTTCATTTCCGTTTGTCCAAGGGAAAGATGCCATGTGTGTCGCAATACCCTCCTACATGTTGACTACTACCTCAGATCCATAGAATATGTAGTAAGCGGTGGAACAAGCGTACGTGTTTGCTCCGACACTTATAACGGACCGGAGAGAGTATTAATAACAAGCTTTTTTCCTTGTGGAGTACTCCGTAGTAGTACTAGGTAATATTATCTCTAATTAAATTGATGAAGTGATTTAGCTACATTATGTCAGGCTTAAATATACACTCACAACTTGTCTGCCTGGCTAGGTTATACATCTATGCGAAGTTTGTTGACTTTGTTTTGATACGTTCACTAGTAGATAAACCTCGAAACAGACTGCTCGGAGACCACATCCCTAATGGTTTTCCACGATGAGGCTTGTCAAATATGCGTCCACATGTGTTTCTTCTTACCTCTTCTACAACTCCTCGAGCTATTTTTGGCGTTTCTTCTTGACATCTTGGCGTCGATCTTTCGATAGCTCATCACGACTGGGCTTAATGATGTTGCTGGCATCGATGTCTCCAGGTTTGACGATCTTGGCACCGGTCATTGTTGTCCATATAAGCTTGATGTCACCAACTAAGCCACCAAAAAGTGTGTTTGACTACACATAACGCGTCCTCGTATTGCCCTCGACGGGGGAATTGATGCACCGAACACGCGTCGCAAGAAGCTTGCCGAAAGCGCAATACGCAACACAATCCAGAGGATGCGTGGTCGGACTCCTCTGATATGGTACAACGAGCGGACGGGGGACGGCGGCGGCATGAAAACGATCAATGGGTGCTTGTGGGGAGTTTTGGGCATACAGTTTAGCTTTAAGGTTTATGGTTTGGAAAAAAATAGATGAAATTTTTACCCAACCCCGGTTGAAAGGCAGACTGCCGAAAGCCCGAACGATGGGATGTCCGTACATGTGAAAATGTTGTGGAAGAAAAAAACCCACGCCCCCCTGTGTTGTCTCCCCGAGAGAGACGACCGGGGGCTCCCCACCTCTCGTCGCCGCCGGCGTGTGCCACCGGGCCTTGCCCGCGTGGTGTCGGTGGCAGCGGGCCGACCTCTCCCCGCGCGCGGCGTCCCGTCTCGGGTGGTGGCGGCTGGCGGCGGTGTTCTTCGGCTGGTGGGGGTTCCGGCTGGAGGCGGCGGCGCGCCGGCCCCAGGTGGCCTCTCCGCGTCGGCGCTACTCCTTGGCGGCGAAAAGCTCGCTGCTCGAATGAGCTACTGCTGGTGACCGCACAACCCAGATCTGGGCCCTTTGGGCCCGATCTGGGTCCGGGCGGCGGCTTTTCCTGGAGATGGGGTTGGAGACGACGGTGACTGGGTGGTGGCGATGGAGCCTCCCTGCTGCAACGCGGTGGTGGAGCTTAACGGACCCGATTTCGGCCTGGCCGGGCCAATGGCGATGAACATGAGGGTAGCGGCGGCGGCCTACGTGCTGCAGCGTGGCGGCGGGGACTTTGCGGACCCGATCTGGGTCCGGATGGGCTGCTCGGCCAATGTGTGTCCCTGCTGCTACATCCGGGCGGCACCCGCCGCCGGCATTGGAGGGCGTCCTCCAGGTGGTTGTGCTGCTGCCGCCCTCCGATTCTAGCGTTGGCCTGGTGTGCTCCTGTCGCCGCGTCCAGCCGGCTACCGCGTCAGCGGTGGAGGCAGTTCCCTCCCGTGTGGCTGCAGAGCTGTCAACCTCGGAACCTGCTGTTTCCGTTTTCCGTTTCTAGGCCTCGCATCGGTTCACAGTGAGACGACGGCGGTGGTGTCAAGATCGTGGTGGCGCATGTAAGTGAGCGGCGTTGATGAGTGGAAGACTACGGATCGTTTGGGGTAGTGGTTTTTTGGGGTTAGGAGAAATCCTTGTCGTCTTACGACATGTCGACATCGACGGCACGACGCATGTGGGTGCCGTCATTCCTTCTTGAAGGGCGTCAGGTGTACCCCTTCCCCACTCACCCCTGCATACGGTGGAAACCCTAGGACATGTCCGGGCAGCAGCGTCGTCATCGTCGCAGTCCTTTTGAAGGTGTTGCTTGATACGCGACGTTTCGGACCTCTAGGAGCGAGGTGGGACATTTTCGGGGGACGCAGCGGTTGCGAGCCATCTTAGTTTTGTCAATCTATCGTTGTCAGCATTTTTTTCTTTTTTCTTTCTCTTATTTTCTCGTTTGGATTTGACTATGCTGTGGCCCTAACAGTTGTATCGGACGAAAGCATGCTTTAAGGAAATGTTCTGAAAAGAACTGTGCGAGAATACCCCCAAGAGACGCACACGTGAAGCAACAGTGGTCACCACCGACGCGGCTGCGCCGTTTGGACATATTCATCCCGAATCACTCGAGATCGTGCACGCGTGCGTCGTTTGGCTGGCCGTACGCGACATTGTCCGGCATGGCCTGGCACATCGATCACCGGCTTGCTTGCTTTGCTTTTGCCTGCTTAATTACAGCAAAAGTTCACGAGCCCGTAGCCGATCTTCATCCGTACGTGATGCTTGCTTGCTTGCTTGTACTACGGCTCATTCCAGCCAAAACAGCGCGAACAGCCGGAGGGAGCCGGAAAGGGTACGTGTGTGGTGTGTGGCGGCGTCGGACACTCCGTCCATCACATTCACATCAAGGGACCCTAGCTACAACTGTCAGTTGAGAGCCGGTGACTTCGTTGTCCATATAAGTATCGTCCGTTCAACTCTTCAACGGCCGATACTTAGATGGACAATTCTAGTGAACCGACAGGAAAATTACCTAACAGAGATTCGGTGATTTCGTTGTCCATCTAAGTATCGTCTGATTAAGTTGTTGAAATTCAACTCTTCATTAGATTCATAGCTGCATTACTTAATTATACCTTCCTTGTTAATAGACATCTATTTATATATGTTTCATTAAGTTTTCTGTCAAACTTACCTTCATTTGGATAAATGGTTTAGGATTTAATTGAGTTTTGAGCTCAAAATATAAACATCTATTTAATCCTAAACCATCTATGAAAATGACACGAAAATATATACATCTATTTAATCCTAAACCATTTATCAAAATGACACGATTTTTTTTTCCAGAATACTCGCTCAATGGAACATATATAGCTTACTGTAAATTTTTCTGAATAATTTTAGTTTCGAGTTTAAAATTTAAATCAACCGTGTCCATTGAATCTTGATCGGATGTCATTTAGATGGGCAAAGTCACCGTGAAACTTTCTCTCGCGAGTTCACCGAATTTCTATCCGAAATTACCATGGAGAGGATTGCACCATCTAGGATCCGACAGTTCGATAGTCCTTCAGTACTCAGCCTTGCCCCCCCCCCCCCCCCCCCCCCCCCCCACCCTAAGGGCCTTAGACCACAATCACACTCTCATCTCATAGAAGATTTGGAAGGAGTGGAATGCACAGGTCTTCGACAAGGTCTCCTCATTGTCGTATGCGCTCATGCAACAAATCAAAGACGAGTGCAAAGACTAGATCTTTGCTGCTGCGAAAAATCCCACAAATATTATCGGTTAAATATTTTCCCTTTTTGATGACTTAGGCCACTTTGAATGTGCTTCTCCTTTATCAATATAACAGGAAAAGTTTTTTCTTGTTTTAAAAAAATATAGGGAGAGGATATAGGGGAACTATTGAAGATGAACAGAAAAAATCGAACGAAGTCCCCTTTATAGTGACATGTCACCCCCTCCAAAAATGCAAAATGGTTTACACCATTTAGATTACACTTGTTTTTTTTAATAGTTAAAGCTAACACTATTTGTTGCAATTTTGAAGATATTTAGACCAGAATATACTGTTTGTAGTGTAATATTCACAAATTTTGAACCCATGTATTAAAATTGTGTTATTTATGTAAACTAGCACCCCCAGTATTACCAGTCTAGATCCGCCACTGATATAGGGAGCTACTGGACTTGCTCTAAGGATTATTACTGATTGTAAAAGGTTAGCCGTACGGCCCGTACATGGTCTCCTAATAATGGCATACATGGTAACACTATTTCGGTATGGACGGTGTACTATTTAACTTACTTTTGCAGCGACATGGGCAAACAAGGTAGCCATATTGCATTCATGTATCCTGTCCACACTACTTATATAGGGATCTCTATTATATTCCGGCAAGAGAAAACCAAAACTCTTCTGTAACCATCCACACCCGCCATTATCATTCCTTTGCCCTCTCTTCTTCATCTATTTGTGCTCACAAGCCAAAGCCAAACACAAACAGCAGCAGCAGCACACGAAACGGAACCAAATCAACAAGGAGCCAAGAACTTAAGGGCGGTTGCTGCATTGGAGCAGGTGATCAATGGCGGGCCTCGGGTTCGACGAGACCGAGCTCCGGCTCGGCCTGCCCGGCGGTGGCAACGACGCCGAGGAGGCGGCCGCCACCGCGAGGAGCAACGGGAAGAGGGGCTTCGCCGAGACCATCGACCTCAAGCTGAAGCTGGAGCCGGCGTCGGCAGCCGCGCCGACGGTGGGTGACGAGGAAGTGGCCGACGGTGCCGCCGCAGCGGAGCCGCGGTCGCCCACGGCTGCTGCTTCTGCCGGCGACGGGACGATGAAGAGGTCGCCGAGCCAGAGCAGCGTGGTCACCGCCGCGGACCCCGAGAAGCCACGCGCGCCCAAGTACGTCTTCCGTCACCCTCGTTAATTCTGGAAGCACGTGAATAAATTCGCTTATCATGCATAGTACTTACAGAGCATTCCCAAAATCTCAAGAACCCTTCCGTCTTCTCAAGGGAGAGGATAGGAATAGGAATATGATTTCATCAACCTAAGAAACCACTTAACAAAAAGTTTTTTCTGAGAACGAGTGTCTGCAACTCAGCATGCTTCGTTCTAGCTAGCTGGAGTCACTCACAGTAGAGAGTAGAGGCCACCACTTACTGCACGGGCCTGATAGGTTTCTTGGCTAAAAAGTAAAAAACCATCATCGGAATGGAGTAAATTCAGTTTCCGCAGAAATCTGGAAAATGTTCCACCGTGATCAGAATTCAGTACTTGCTTATGCGAGCAAAAGGAAAGAAATCAGGGTACTTGTGCATCTGCGTTTTTGGGGGGAACATTTGGATCCAAACTGGATACGCGGGTACAGCGATCAATGCAGCGACGAAGAGAGTACAAGTACAAACACTGGGGAACTGCAGCTTTTTTTTTTTTTTTTAGAAACCTGCATATATATATTCATAAAGTAGGAACGAGTACAATACACCGTACATACGCAAGAACACACACTGCATACACTCGGAACTGAGAAACCAGAGCAACAGCGAAGACGCTGAACCACCACGCAGCCCGTCGCCAAACCCTACCGCCTGAAGCGCCGGCAAGGAAGAGGAGAACCGGCCACCCGCAACCCTGGAAGGAGGAGCGCCACCACGCCTTCAAAGAACAAGAGCTGCCCGCCGTAGAACGCCGGAACCTAAACCGTTGAACGACCATCGGCCAAAGCGCATCCACATCACGATCCAGCAGCAGACGCCGAGGAATCGATCGATCTGCACTGGATCCACCACCATCACACCAGCAACCCTGCACTGGAAAAAATCCCGAGGTGATGAAGCTCCAGATCGCCTCCCCACAAGCTTCTCGATGGCACAGGAGCGGCGACCATCGAGGCGGAGTCGAAGCCGGGGGACCAAAAGTCCAGGACGGAGATGCCGCCGCCGCCTCACCATCACCGCCAGGACACACACCGCCGACCACCTTGGACGCCACCAAGGACGCCAAGATCCGGCACCCTAACCTCACCGCCCACCAGAGACGGCAGGAATCTACAGCCGGGAGCTCACCGGCGACATCCCGAAGGACAGCGCCGAGAGGGGAAGAGCCCACCGACACAAAAGAGGAACACGCCGCCGCCACCACCCTCAAAACGGCGCCGCCCGAACAAACTACTCCTACTATTCACACGCCAGACCGGTAGATCCAGGGTTCCCCCACCCTCCCGCCGCCGGAGCGACGAGCGGAGGGGAGGGGAACCCCAGTCCCCGTCGGCGGAGAACGAGGAAAACCTGGTCGCCTCCCTTTTCGCCTCCTCTGGAACTGTAGAGAGGGGAAAGAAGACCAGCTCCCGGCCGAGTTGGGGAACTGCAGCTAGTGCCCTGCCGACACGATAATTTTAAAAGCGACCGCTTTTCACCTGCAAAATTTCCACTCCGCCATCATCCTCACCACCCGAGTCTTCAAACTTTCCAGGCCGTATTTATCTTGTATTCAAATCCATACAGACAGGGACAAGAATACGGCACCAGATTAACTTCTCAATTGTACTTTTACGTTTTTCCATCTGAACAGTTCGTTCTTGGTGTGTCCAGGGCGCAGGCGGTGGGCTGGCCGCCGGTCCGGTCGTTCCGGAAGAACATCCTGGCCGTGCAGGCGGCGCTGGTGAAGGTGAGCATGGACGGCGCGCCGTACCTGCGCAAGGTGGACATCGGCGCGTGCAAGAGCTACCAGGAGCTCTCCAAGGCCCTGCAGAAGATGTTCAGCTCCTTCACCATGGCCGCCGGCAGCTGCGGCGGGATGAAGGGCATGAACGAGAGCAAGCTGGTGGACCTGCTCAGCGGCTCCGACTACGTGCCCACCTACGAGGACAAGGACGGCGACTGGATGCTCGTCGGCGACGTCCCATGGGAGTAAGTGCATCAATGATTATGCCGTCGTCGCGAAGCTCCGCCGTCGAGACCGATGACATGATGATGTTGGAGTTGCATGCTAATCTCTTCTTCTTCGTCTTCTCCCCTGATGAACCTGTGGAATTGCAGGATGTTCGTCGCGTCGTGCAAGCGCCTCCGGATAATGAAAGGATCAGAAGCCATCGGCCTTGGTCGGTACCTCGAGAACGCTTTCGTCAGATTTTACATGCTTCAGCAACATTGATGCTAACTTGTTTTGTCAATGCTATTTTTCTTTCTTATTTCAGCACCAAGGGCAATGGAGAAATGCAAGAGCACAAGCTGATCGACCAAGGATGTTTATTTCGAGATTTGCTCAAGTCTGTACCATAATATATACTGTTAATGACTGCGCTATGATCCGGTCAAAGTTTCTACCGCCTGTATTAGTCGAGGCGGCGTTTCGATGTATTATCTGCGTATGTTCCATCTTGCTATATACTCCGTAGTATATATGGATGTCATCGGCATGTCACTGTTACATACATTTTTATTTGCCATGATCTTCCTTTAGAAAAACACACAGAAAAGGCAGCAGATGCCCTTCCATTATCAAAAGAAAAAGTCAGATAGTGCTACCTCTTCCACTGCAGGGATCTTGCAGTTTGTCTAACAAATAATCGCCCAGCAGTGCTCAATCATCATGGTGCCGTTGTTTAACTAACCAAATGGTGTCCAGATTCAATGGTGTGCACACACCACTTAGGAAACAATGCCAATGTTTCATGCGCTGGTGTGATGCATACTCAAGAACGCACATCTCCATAGCATGTTTTGTATGTCTAAGCCAGCTAGAGGAGGAGACATGCCATGTGCACAGAGATAGGGGGGATCATGCTCTTGTACAAGTTTCAGTGGCTACGATGCATCATAAGTCGTTTGCATAGCTGTGATCTATGTCAACTTGTCAAGGTGCAATATATATTGCTCCATAATAGCCTAATAGGCAATTAAATGTGTGCAAGGTTGGCGAAAATGAATTGCCATTATTTATTTGCAGAAACTCTGGCCTGCTGCTTCCAGGCTTCATTATTGTATAATATCCAAAAAGGTATTTGCAAGATAAAGCCATGTGTATTGTTTATTTCTTCGAGGGATCTTGTGTCCCCAGTTTAATGGTGACATGACAGGCTACAAACAAACAATATGGTGGTTTTCAAATGCTCCAACTAGAGCAAACAGAAGAATCAAGGCTTACGGAATCTTGCATCATTATTCTCTTCTGGCAATCCAACAAGTAGCATGACAGTAAGATTATGGATATTGAAAGGGCTAACCTTCTAGATTTTCTTCCCCTAAACAAAGTAGCATTTCAGCAAGCATCAGGTCTCAATAACAACAAAACTTGAGTTTAGATGTATTCGCTAAGCAACACGGATGAACATGCGAGTAGAACAGTCCAAATAATTCAAATATGTATTGCGTCAAGTAGAATGCAGAGAATATGGCTACACATTAGACCAGGCAGAGTACATACATTATGGAAACCCAAAACCAATTGATACAATTTTCACTTCCAGGTAGCAGCTTATACAACAAGCACAAAATACATCATGGGTTTGGAGGTACATAATCGAATAAATAATACTATTCACCATTGAATAGTTTCACAAATCAGAGTGCACAATTGCTCAGTTTTCTAGCTATGGTTATGTGGTTATTAATCAAGAAGAATCAAGATGCACACTGCAATGTGTCCGCCTTAATCCAATCAATCTTTTGTCCTCCGGTAACTGAAACAAAAAATGAGTTAGCAGATGCCTCGATATGATGCTTAGGAGACACACAAGATCGTGTTTACCTGTTTCTGTGGGAACTGTGAGAGTTGAACCCGCTTTGAACCATCTGCTAGCCGCTTGCAAGGAAGATGTCGTTCAGCTGCAGCGAACTCATTCAGAACCTGGCAAAATTTGCGGCGATACATTGGAAAACGAAAGACAGAGGTAATGCTCTTCCAAATTTGTTTAACTAAGTGACAACTCAGATGCAAATTTTGTAAAGGTAAGTTGGCCTCATTTCTTACGGTATCAGTTAATTTTGGTGGGTGCAAATGTACCGCTCCGTTTGTTAGGGAAGTGTGGTTGAATTTTAGTCCAGTTCATGTTTGAGTTAAATATGCCGTAACATATGTCAAGCTTGAATAAACCAATTGCCAACTGCCAGTAACACTATGCTATCACAAAAAATATTGTTGGGTAAGAGCATCATACTATATCTATGACTTTCTTACAGTCCCAAGAGTAAAAAAAGCAACCAAATTTGTCTTTTTTAACAACTTAACGAACTACTCCCTCCGTCCCATATTAACTGATGCTAAAATAGATGTATTTAGCACTAAAACATGTCTAGATACATCTGTTCTAGCATCAATTAATATGGGATGGAGGTGGTAACCTGACACACCATCAGTCGTGGCATCACATATGGATAACGTGGGGAGTCACTGTCAATGACAACTAGTGTAGCTTACCCTGATGTGCCTCACGTCCACATAGTCAGAATGGATGCCAGTAATGCCTGGGATTATGAAAAAAATGACACAAGGTAACGATATTATGGACGGTAGATCAAGTGCCAACCTGATAGGAGCAAGAACTCAAAACCTTCAGGAACTATAAGTGTAGCTACGTTGTTGGTATACATGTGGTGCCTTAGTAGTAGCCTTCATGAGTGCTGTTTGGGCCTGTGGACCTAGAAGTTGAAGGGCCTAGGATGTCATCTAAGTCTGCTATCTGATTTAGAAGGAATATGGGAACATCATCAAACGTTCCCCGGTCCATATGAGCCTGGGCCAAACAATCACTTCCAAGTTTTGGAAAAAAAAACAGGGAAAAATTCTGGGTGTATATTTTGCATGATATGTGAACCTGCAAATTTTGGGCACAAATCATGATCGTTTCTGTGGTGTAACAAATATTCCAAGATTTATAATACTCTACCCACCTAGCTTGTTTTTTCCTTTGCATATATCACACCAATGACATTTTTTTCCAACATTTTCAGGTTCATGATTGATTTTACGATGTATATATACTACTCCCTCCGATCCATAAAAAGTGTCGCCCACTTAGTACAAAGTTAGTACTAACTTAGTACTACTTTTCTGATTTTCAAACAATGCTAGAGTGATGTTTTTAATTGTTTAAAATAGATTAAGCAGCAGAAATCCACACTTGGGAAGTATGCTACTATATACTTTTTAAAAATAGGGCACAAGGACTGTTTGCAGTGCATTAAGAGATATGGGTTTGTTACAAACCCTTGGGCTACAACATAGCAACACACGCAACACATAACGCCAACTGTTTATAATGTCTATGCACCGTGGCCAATAAGATGATTCCTAAGCTAAAGAAGCTTACGGCGTGATACACCTTCAGCTTCACTGCTTACTCCTTGCTAGACTCCAGATGATACAGATTGCTTCGTTAGATTCTTTCTGTTTAGCAGTTTCTGAAGGGAAAAACCAAGCCAAAAGCCAAATTAATTGTTTTTTCGACCAAGTTGGAAGAACAATACTATTTTTTCTTACTGAGTTGCAGTTCAAACAGGAGTAAGAACTTTTTAGTTCGGTTTGGATTTTTTGGTTCAGACTAATTACGCACACGCTTACATCTACATCAGGTGAGTCAAATACACCTGTGAGCAACTTTCTTAAACAATATGCAGCTAATTCTACAATAGCATATCTGACACTTTCTGGTTGCTGACAGCAAATCTTTGCTGCTTAGCACTTCAAATATGTCCATCTAACAACTAGAAATTACTAGGTAGTGCGCACTTAAAGAACGATTTACTGAAGGAGGCTTGAGCTGAAACAAAAAATTACTTGGGATGACAAAATGGGTTAACAGAGTAATACCTGGCTTCTGATTGCGCCAATCAACATATCTTGACATCCAAATGCATGCACATTCTTCAAATTTGGGCACTGAAGTAGCAACCGCTCTGGAAAGTATTCAAAACTCTTGACAATGGCAATAACAGCTTTAACAATTTGACAACCTGATGAAGGGTAGAACATAATACCTGGGTGTAGATTTGTACAAGAGTTGAGGTTCAGATCATTTAACTCTGGACATTTCACATACAAAGCCTGCCATATGTGAAACGAAATTAGTAATGACACCATATCCATGAAGGATTTGAATAAATCGCTGCAGCAAAATTTCGAAGGCTTACATCTATTGCTGAACAGCCCCATAGACTGAGCTTCTTCAAATTATCATGCTTTATAATAAGCTTTTGGCGCATTGGTTGCTTTTTTAAGGTGGGTAGTTTTGGGCACAATCTAATCCTTCCATTAATTTCACCAAAATATGCCCCGTGTTTTTCACTCTGCAGGTTAGACCGTAAGCTCATTCCACAGTCCATGAGCTGAAGAAGTGGCAATTGTGCTGTTGCAACCTGGATCCCACCTAAAAAACCACATAGGTGGATTCTTAAAACTGGAGCTCACATGATGGTTGACTTGTGAATTCATTTTTAGTGGAGCACAAATAATAAACCATGAGAAGAAATATTAGGCTTACTTGTAGTAATATTTGGGCAAAGAGCAAGGAGCAGCCTCGATAAAGTATGAGGGAATGCCTTGCAGATCATCCCAACACCATTATCACTGATGCTAGATCTGTGGTATAATCAAAATGAGTAACTGCATGAGCCAATTTGAAGTAGCACTAAAAAGGAAACACATCATGTAACTCCAAAATTTAGTTTTATACCCAGAGAGATATATTGGAGCTTACCCACTTAAATCAAGCATATCCAAGCTTGCACAAGATCGGACAATAGATGCAACAGCTGCATCTGTTACTTTTGAACCTAGAATCAAGGATAGCATGCACAAGCCCCTGATGAAGAAATAGTGAGATTGGGATTTAGAGGTTGAAATATCATGAAACTGGAATTCTAATGACAAGACAACTAGACTGTTATAACTCAAATCCGACAAGATTGTGCTGAGAGCATGGTGGAGTAGAAGTATACCTGAGGTTGGCATTCTCTAGAGTAGACACAGCTTCATTAGATAGTTGAATTGATGATATGTGCAAATTTCTTAAGTTAGGGCATGAATGACCCAGGCCATCCATCAAAGTAACCAAATCGGTGCAATCGTTACTTTGTTGTGTGAAACACAGCGAAAGCTCACTCATATTAGGGCAGCTTATGACCTAAAACAAATTCAGTCAAATGAATTCATGCACAAAATAATAATAATAATAATAATAATAATAATAACAACAACAACAATAATAATGTAAACCGTAATAGAATATAATATTACCGATTTTGAAAGGGAGCAAAGGTCTGACAGCCAAAGAACCTTAAGGCTTGAAGAGCTTAGATTAAGAAAACCAAGATTAGAGCAACCACCAACTTTTAGAGTTGAGAGAGAATGCTTCTCTGAAACAATTCGACTTAGCTCCTCTCTGTTAGAATAGAAGAACTTCAGTTAATATGGGAGCTGAACATGAAGATCATGAAAACCTTCTACAAATTTGCATGACATTTTCTCTTCTATTTAAAAATCAATAAATATTCAACCTAACTTGCATGGCATGAAAATTGGGAAATAGACTAGTTTTCTACTTTTCTTGCAAGCATAACATAACATGGCGTGACTATAACAATAAGCAAAAACATAAAAATCAACTGCATTGCATACTATATGTGAAATTAAGACAAATAAAAAACAACCGCACTGCATTCTTCATGTGAAATTTCAAATTAAGTACAAATCCTTCAATGTATCTGATCTTACAAGGCAACTGTTAGGTGAGAAGCACACTTGCAAAAATGGTAAGACCCCTTTAAAACTAGTGACTCAAATTATAACAAAGCAAGCATATTTGATATAATATGATGTAAACTAAATTATCTTAGATATTTACAACATACCCAGTCATACTGTTGACTGCCTTGTCAGCCATGGTGATCTCTAGAGTTTCTAAACTTGAGCAGGAACATGCAAGGCATGCCAGCATAGCGGCATCAACATCACTGAATCAAACATAGATGAACAAAGATGCATGTCATCAGTGGAATATCTTTTCTCGGCATTGGAAACAAACACAGGAGGACAAGAGCTAGATTAATTATCACCCTGGCCAGATCCAAAACAATGCATGATTTTATTTATCCACTCTCGCATCACTTTAAGCCCATAAGATACTTTGATTGTAAATTAGCTTCGTCAAAATCAAGCAGGACAGAGAAACTTATACCAAAGCACCAAAGCTAGATTAGCATATCACTTCGATCGTATCCAGAATAAGACGTGAGGTATTTACTTCTCTTTTGCATCAAGTTTAAGTGCATCTGAATTTTCATTGTACATAAGATAAGCAAACAACTGGATGGGAAACCTTTACGAGACAGAGAAGCAAATTTAAAGTGCCAAGTACAAGTTTGTGGTTGTACGATCATAAACAGCAATGTTGTTCACAGTAATTGTGCATTTCACATCATCGTAGACCAAGATCCTTGTTGGCTATGTGCTTTCTACAAACATAGCAATCCAACCAAGCACTGATGAAAATAGTGAAAGGCCAGCAAATAAATCTTGCAGCACCGACAAACTACTATCCAAACCACAAAATCTCCAAACAGATAACTTACAAAGTTTCCTACACTGCATGAGTTTCATATAGTCACACCAACTATCCAAGCACAATTCAAATTCAGTCTCTAGACAATAAGATACGTCCTCCACAAATAAATTCATGATCTTTCACAACCAAAGCTAGAAAGGCACAAACAATCAGCATTTTCGATGATACCCTCAACTTTGACCAAGTTCCTACGCCCAAACACAAATATCCCTCAAAATTATGTACCGAATAGCGATCCAGGAATAAATACCCTGCAGCGAGTATCAGATCCGACGTCCGTTCGACTTAGAATTCATTCAGAAAATCACGTCCTAGATATACTAGTCAATTGTTTTTGTCTTTTAGGTTTAGGGGATATATATACTAGTGGTGGTAATTTGTGTTGTATCCTTTCAAAGCAGGAATTGTGCATGCAAGTTCCTCCTGTCCGGAGCAGCCGCCGATTCGAAGATCCAGCATCGCGGGGCGCCCAGATCGCGTCAAAATTGAATCTTCCCGGGGCTAGATTTGTTCAGATTCGCCCCTCACCTTTCCATGTGAAGCACGAGGCGCGAGAGCGCGGCGCACCGGGGGAGCAGCGCCCCGACGAGGCCTCCGCCGGGCGGGCGGAGGCGGAGCTCCTCGGCGGCCCGCCACACCCGGGCGGCGCAGTCCCGCCAGCCGCGGCTGACCGCGGCGGCCTCCAGGACCCCTCTGGGGCCCAGACGCCGCAGCACCTCCGCGACGACCTCCGTCGGCACGGCCCTCCCGCCCAGCTCCAACGATTCCTCCTCGTCGTCGTCCACCGCCATCTCGTCATCGCCTTCCTCCTCCAGGGCCCTGGGCTTCTTCTCCGGGGAGGAGGGGGCGTCGTCGAAGGAGAGGGCGCGGCGGAGCCTGTTGTCCCCGCTGGCGGCGCCGGAGGAGGAGGGGGAGGGGGCGTCGGCGGGGGAGGGGGAGGGGAGGTGGCAGACGTGGCCCTTCTTGGGCTGTCCGCATCTGCCGCAGTTGTAGCTGCCCCGCGTCTTGGGGCGCGGCGGCGGCGGCGGCTTGGCGGGCGGCGGCGAGGACATGGGGGTTAGGGTTTCCCGACGCGGCTAGGGCAGGGGGCGGTGGGGGAAATAGTGGGAGGGTGGGGCGGGAGATTGGGGAGGGGTTGGCGCCATTTTTTGGGGGACGCACGGCACGAGAGGAGAAGACCTCGGACCAGATGAGGAGGTGTGGCGGAGATGAGTTTACCCGGCCAGCACCAGCAGCAGTGGAGTGAATGGACTGCCCACGTCGACGTGCGGCTCACGATTTTGGTTGGTTGGAGAACGGTGGATGAGTGTGAATTTGACCGAAAATAACCATAAACGGAAAGTATTTCATAAAATAAACGTTCGCTGAAACTATTTCAGGAAATAACCCTTTTGTGTAGCGCCTCACGATCAGGCGCTATACTATGCGGTGTAGCGCCTCCGTGCGAGGCGCTACACATCCTGCCAGCGTGGCGTCCGAGGGGCCCACTCGTGAACATGTAGCGCCTTACTGCGAGGCGTTATGCTACGCACCGTAAAGCGCCGCGAAGGCTCACCCTAGTCGCCACTCGCCGAGACTCCGCAGCCGCCGCTAGGGTTAGGCGCCGCCGCAGGTCACGCCGCCGCCCCCGCCGCGCTCTCGCTGCCTCCCCCGCCGCGCTCCCACCCCCCCCCCCCCTCCCCGGCGCGCTCCCTCCCCGTCACCGCCGCCCTCTCTCTCCCGACGACTCACCCTTAAGCCGCCCGACGGTTGCGGCGGGCACAGAGGACGGTTGCGGCGGCGCCCTCCCCCCGTGGCCCCCCCCCCGCTGTGCTCCCTCTCCACCGCGGTCCCTCTCGGTTCCTCCCCCGTCCTCCCTCTCCGCCGCGCCGCCGCAACCGTCCTCCTCCTCCCTCTCGGCCCGAGCTCCTCCCAGCCGGAGCTCCATCCGGTCGGCCCGAGCTCCTCCCGGCTGGTTCTTTTGCCGCCGACGATCAAGAGGGCGTGCAGGACGGAGACGTAGTCGAGACCTGTGGTGGCAGGTTGCAATTTTTATGCATTTTTTTGCTTGTTAGTGTGTAGCATTTTTTAGCTTGTCAACCTAGCTGAATGTTTTGTATCTGCTGTTGGTATTTGTGTATATAAGACCAATTATTCACTCCGTCTGTCACTATTAATTTTATTAGATAGGAAATTTTTGGATGTATGGACTAGTTGTTTGTTGTGAATAATTTTTTTGTTTTCGTTTTGAGATGGACACAAATGGATAGCTTTGCCATTTCGTATTGCTCTAGGATTGTTTAGCATTAGGATTGTTTAGTTTTGCTTAAAAACGATTGTATATGTTAGAACAATGCTCACATATTTGCCACTTGTCAACCGATTGTATATGTTAGAATAATGCTCACATATGTTAAAACCGATTGTTTAGCATTAGGATTGTTTAGTTTTGCTTGTCAACCTATTAGCATTAGGATTGTTTAGTTTTGCTTAAAATCTTATCAACACCACATCACGGTAGGAGGACATTGTAGCACCACTTTTTATTACGACGGAGTATAATAATTTGCATAAACATTGCTATGTAATTATCTGGGGTAGGATTACTTGCTATGTAATTCGCTATTAGATTATTGGCATTGTCAGTATATTTTTATAGCTCACATAGTGTTTTAACCTATTGTTTTGAATATGTAGGATGGTGTGGTTACTAAATAATCACTACGATGTGCAACACCGGGCCTATTTGATGGCGGAGAAAGGAGAGGTTATAAAATTATTTTACACTTGTATCAATTTTCTATTGTTTGGTAGAAGATTATGTTGTAATTCTTCTATTTGCCTTATTGTTTTGCAGGAGCTTGTACCGTTGAAGATTCGGTCTCATGGGGTGTCGTCGGGTGATATGCCGTACGATGAGCGGTACACTGAGTACATTGAGAGGTTGGGCCTCCTCCCGTTCATCCAGTTGGTTAGCCGGTCGACTCCTAATCTTAACCCGCCAGCCATCACGGCTCTTGTCGACCGGTGGAGGCCGGAGACGCACACTTTCCACCTTCGGACCGGCGAGATGACAGTCACCCTACAGGATGTTTCCATGATCTTTGGACTTCCTATCGAGGGGAAGCCTTTGTGCATGAGTACGGATTCTGAAGGGTGGCGCGCGCAGATGGAGGCCCTTATTGGTATGGCTCCTGAGGAGTCCGAAGACAAGAGTAAAGACAGAGTCCCAGCCGGCGCTACTTATGTTTGGATAGTACAGAATTTCTCGCATTGCCCGGTGGATGCCGATGATGACGTGATACAGGCGTATGCTCGCGTGTACGTGTGGTATGTTATCTCTCGGACTCTTTTTGCCGATAGCGGTGGAATTACCGCACAGTGGATGTGGCTAAAGGCGTTGACCGTTTTTGACTCCGAATGGAGCTGGGGTTCTGCTGCACTTGCCTACTTGTACCGGCAGGTAATATGTTGTTCGGCTTTAATTTACATTTCCATGTTAAACATGTCTTCATTTAACCTTGTTTGCATTTATGTGCAGTTGGACGATGCTTGTCGTAGGTCGGGCAAGTGTGGAATTGGGGGTCCTATGGTCCTCCTATCGATCTGGAGCTGGGAACGATTCCCAGTTGGACGCCCGCGAGAGGTGGGGTACCTTCCTTGGGCCGACTACGGGGATCACCCTCTACGGCGTCCCACTTGGGCATATAGGTGGGACGTAGTATCAGAGGCTCACAGCGACATCAATACCATGTACAAGCAGTACACCAACGAGTTTGATGCGCTTACCCCTGAGCAGGTTAGTATCTTTGTTTACATTTGTCGATCACATGATTTTGATCTTTCTCCAAAGTGATGGTTGTGTACTTCGTTGTCAGGTGGAATGGGAGCCTTACGGAAGTGGTGATGAGTTCGGTCAAATTCTGCATTTCTCGTTGAACCCGAAGTGCTTGGAGGAACAACGGTTGTGGCTGATGCGCTGCCCGTTGATATGTAATTGGGCGGTCGAGTTTCACTTGCCACATCGTGTGATGAGGCAGTTTGGGTTGTTCCAGGCTCACCCGGCTGTGTGGGTGGACACGGACCAGTCCCTTCACGGGTAAGATACTAATTTTTTTTGCTGTTCTCGCCTCAACATGGTGGTACTGATCGTGTGTATGTTTTCTATATGCAGGTTGGACAGAAAAAGACAGAGGAAGGTGAAGAAATGGGACGTATTTCACAAGAAATATGTCATCGACTTCGAGACTTGTGTGGAGAGGGCTAAGGAGAGTGGATGGGGCCGGCAAAGGGCGCACTGTCCAATTGCATTCAACAACTACATTCGATGGTTTCTTGAGAGTACGAGGGTGGAGCTATGCCCGGCAGCTTTTGAGGAGGAGATTTTGGAAGAGCCCACCGTGTTCGACGAACTTGCCCAGAGGGAGTACAACAGGCTCGTCAGGTCGGGCAACCAAATACCTTTTTCTAACGTGCTCAACTTTGTGGTAAGTGTTTGCTTTCCTGTTTTCCTTGTAGCACAAGTACCACTCTCTTCCTTGCATAACTTGTTAACTTTGTGTCAACCATAGCGCTCGGAGATAAAGGAACAAGCCGGTACAAGTGAGCAATTGTTGAGGACCGCTCCGGCGGGAGAAAAGGGTGAAGGTGCACTTCGAGATTTCGTGAAGGTACGTATCCTAATCTTGTGGACTTCAACATGGCCTATATGCACTTACTGATAGTAAGTCTTACAGCGGTCGGCCCGACGGTTACGCCGGTTGGCGAATCTACTCGGTTGTCGTGATCCCGAGTACACAACACCGTCGCAGTCTAGGTCAAACTCGCGTTTTGATCTGGAGGACGATATTGAGTATGAGAATACCTCGACGGCTCATGATGAGGTATGAGATTGAAGGATGCCTAAATTCGGTAATGTTATTTTTAATTAACTGAATCATGCACTTGTTGTTTTCGAAGATTCCGGATGACATGACGCTGGATCAGGCTCGAGATCGGTCCGCTTACTTGATGAGGTCGAAAAGGGCACCTAGACGGGTATTTAGCCCAAGTGACTACGATGCTAAAGGAAAGAACAATGTTGGTGAGGAGGAGCGGCCGCGGAGGTCAGTAGCGGGTCGGAGGATGAGGTTGCACATGGATGATGAGGAAGAAGAGTCTGGAGACGAGGTAGAGGAGGAAGAAGAACCGCAGCCAGTACGGAGGAAGAAGATTCCAGTTAGTAGAGGAGGTGGACGCGCAAAGGCCCGTGGACGGAAGTAGGAGATGCCATGTTGTTTCGTATCGTAGTTGTAATATTATCGCACTTCTCTGTCGTGTCGAACTTGTCGTGTCGAACTTGCCATTTCTATTTGACGGGACAATTGTCGTATGTGAACTAGTGAATCTGTGTTTTATGTCTGTGTTTGATTTCTGAAGTTATGAATCTGTGTGTGATTTCTGTTTGAATTCCTGTTTGAATTTGCCATTTCTGTTTGAATTCCAGTAAATAATGTAACAGCATAGCGCCTCCGGCCAAGGCGCTATACATGTGTAGCGCCCCAGACAAAGGCGCTATGTGCAAAATGATGTGTCCAGAGGGCTCCCGAGAGCTGTCCCAGCGAGGCATCGTCGAAAACGACTAAGTCATGGTGTAGCGCCTCCGCCAAGGCGCTATACATGTGTAGCGCCCCAGCCAAAGGCGCTATGCTGTGCAAAATGATGTGCTCCAGAGGGCTCCCGAGAGCTGTCCCAGCGAGGCATCGTCGAAAACGACTAAGTCATGGTGTAGCGCCTCCGGCCAAGGCGCTATACATGTGTAGCGCCCCAGCCAAAGGCGCTATGGTGTGCAAAATGATGTGCTCCAGAGGCTCCCGAGAGCTGTCCCAGCGAGGCATCGTCGAAAACGACTAAGTCATGGTGTAGCGCCTCCGGCCAAGGCGCTATACATGTGTAGCGCCCCAGCCAAAGGCGCTATGGTGTGCAAAATGATGTGCTCCAGAGGGCTCCCGAGAGCTGTCCCAGCGAGGCATCGTCGAAAACGACTAAGTCATGGTATAGCGCCTTGGCCGGAGGCGCTATACCATGACTTAGTCGTTTTCGACGATGCCTCGCTGGGACTAGCTCTCGGGAGCTCTCTGGAGCACCTCATTTCGCACACCATAGCGCCTTTGGCTGGGGCGCTACACATGTATAGCGCCTTGGCCGGAGGCGCTATTCTGTGAAGATTATTTGCTCGCAGAGAGCTTTCTCAGCAAGGAATCCTCAACTATAAGTTTCACCACACAGGAATAGTTAGACAGAAATGAAGTTCGACACAATCACAGAAATAAGGTTCACAAAAGTAAATAAGGTTCAATGGACAACTAGGTTCACAAAAGTAAACAAGGTTCAATGGACAACTAGGTTCACAACATTGACTACTACAAGGTTTAGTCGAGAACAAGGTTCGACAAAGGTGAATAAGATGATGAGCACCACATAGGTCTACTGCGTCGAGGCCGGTCCCTTTCCCTTGTCCTTCCTCTTGGAAGTGAACTCCTCCTCCTCGGCCGCTTCTCTTGCGAGACGAGCCTCACGAAGCACCCTCTCCTGAAATATCTTTGCTTCCCTCTCCTTCTTTGCCCTCACCATTTCCCAATTCTTGGTCCATGATGCTTCAAAATCCCTTTGACGTTTCTCGGCTGCTTCTTTGATCTTTCTCTCCTGACGGCGTTGATACGCGTAGTACTCCTTGCTCAGTTGTTCTTTCTCCTCTCTCTTCTTTTGTTCCTCCTCTTTCTTCTTTCTCTCCCGTTCGGCCGCATCTTGCTCTTTCACCTTCCTCAAACCCACCTCCAACCAACCCGGCCTCTCACCTTCCTCGTCCGAGTCCACCCAATTGATTGTTGCCTTGTTCGGTTGAGACGCCGCCATACCTAAAAAAATTTGGAAACAATTTATTAGTAAGTAACATGTGATGCATAAATAACAATAAACATTTATTAGTAAAACTAAAATGGAGATACATACGGAAAGGGTCCACTAAGGTATCCTATCATACTCTCCGTTCTACCACCACCGCGGCCTCTACCACCACCAACACGGCCTCTTGTGAGCCCAAGTCTTCTCCCTCTTTGTTGTCTAGGAGTTTGTTGGCTCACTCTTTGTTGGCTTCTTCTTTGTTGCGTAGGAGCTTGTTGGCTATTATCAACTTGGTGGCTAGGACCATATTGTTGGTTGGGACCATTTTGTTGGCTAGCACCAACTCCTTGGCTAGGACCACTATGTTGGCTAGCACCAACTCCTTGGCTAGGAGCACTATGTTGGCTAGCACCACCACGTTGACTTGGTTGGCTTGAGCTTGGTTCACTACGCTTTGCTCTCTTCCTTTGGGTGCATTTTCTTGCGTTGTGCCCGATAGAGTTGCATTTGCCACAACGGGCTCGTTCAGGAGGTTCTTGGAAATGCTCGTTGCGACATTCTCGCCCACCACGACCCCAACCGTCCATGTCGCCTCTAAAACGCTTTGTCTTGCGTCTTCCCCGTTTCATCACCTTCCAATCCTCATGGGGCCAAAGTTGAATTCCATGATACTCCGGCCATTGTGATTGGTCAAAGTATGGGTGAAATCTAGGTGCCCATGTCCTCTTGGTTGTCAAGATAGAGAACTCGGACTCTCTCACGGTGAGCGGGTGATTGACATCGACATGTCGAGTACGAGCCGCCGTTAGCAAGTGTGAGCATGCGAGATGGAGCAACATTGGTCTCCCGCACGTGCAATCACAATTCTTGAGCGAGACCTTAAACGCCCGTCCTCCATGTTGGACACCATCGGCCGTGGTTCCTCCGGGCTCGTTCACTTGGTAAATCATCTCCTCATTATCATAAATTGTGGCAACTTGGGAGTCCGCCTTCCTTGATTCGAACTCGACGAACTCATCAACCTTAGGCGGATATTTCAACTTCTCCATGTGCTTATCCGTTTCAAGTGAGTAGTTCAAAAAGTACTCATTCAACTTGGTGAACGTGTATTGAACTATTGCGGTCACGGGCAATGCACGCACACCCTTCAGCACGTTGTTGAAGCACTCCGCCATGTTGCTTGTCATTTGACCGTACCTCCGGCCATCTTCATCATAAGCTCTTGCCCACTTGTTCCTTAGCTGAATGTGCCTATTAAGAAACTCTAGGCCCCCGGGGTTGAGAGATCTGTTAGCCAGCAATCTGTTGTACAAGTTTGCGAAACGCCGATCAGTGAAAGTGAGACAACAATCTTGAAGATCGTCGGCCAACTCCTTGCTCCCACATGCCCTATAGAAGTTGGAGCAAAAATGCCTCATGCACCAACGATGGTGCAAAGGAGCATGCCCGGGAATGTCAATCTGCACGGCATTGAGAATTCCTTGGTGGCGATCCGAGATGACACAAATTTCTCTTTGATGAGGTAACACCTTGGTTCTCAAAAGATGGAAGAACCACTCCCAATTATGATTGTTCTCCGCCTCAACCAAAGCAAAAGCCAATGGTAACAAACGGTTGTTTGCATCGTTTCCTATTGCAACCAATAGAGTGCCCTTGTATTGACCGGTCAAAAAGGTGCCATCAACGGAGATGACGGGCCTGCAATGTTCAAAAGCACGAACACATTGCTCGAATGCCCAAAATGCACGGCCAAATACTCGGACAATCTTTCCGTCGTAGTTCGTTGTTTCTTGCCCATATGGCTCAACTACATGAACCATGCCCGGGTTAGTGGCGGCCATGCCTCCCAACAACCTAGGGAGTCGATTGTATGCTTCCTCCCAACCACCGTACAACATCTTGAATGCGGCTTGCTTCGCCTTCCATGCTTTACCGTATTTGACCTTGTAGTGAAATATGGTTTCCACAAGCTCCATGACGCTCTTAATGCTCATTGTTGGCAGTGATGATATGGAGTTGGAAAGCCTATAGGCGATAAACTCGGAGGTGAGTTGTCGGTGGCCTTGTTTCGCATCCTTGCCATCAAGCTTCTTACCTCGACACATGTGAGTTGCCACACAACTAGAAATGTGCCATTCGGGTCCTTTCTTGAAAGGCACGAGACGCACAACCCATGGGCATCCATCGTCCAAGCATCGCACCGTGTAACGCTTCTTTTGGTCCGAGTGAACCACCTTAAACGGACGATGATACTTAACCGAGAACTCCTTGATCCATATCTTAAATTCCAATAAAGTTCCGAACTTCAAACCGGGACATATCCCATTCACCGCGTGATCCGTATCCCGGAAAGAAGTTGGCCTTGCTCCGAGTACTATACCCTTGCCGCCGTCAACCGTGGCTTCATCCGCGAGACTTATATCACGGAAAAGCGTAATACGATGATCACGGCCCAATACCTTTTTATGAGCTTCGGCCTCCTTGACCGTGAATCCCTCCTCATCAACTTCTTCATCGGGACCATCGTCATCCGAGTCCGATGCATAGCATCGAGTGTAAGGGATGTCATGATCCATACTCTCTTGCTCAAGGTATGTGTCATAATCTCCAACATTGTTGTCATGGAGGTCAACCCCATATGGATCATCGGCATACCCATCATCTTCGTGCTCATCATTTCTCCTCAATGCCTCATCTTGCCTCACTTCATGTTGGGAGGAAGGAGGTTCGATCACTTCATCTTCGTTCATCATTGGTGGACTCCGACCACAATGGTTCAAGTCCAAGTCCATATGAGCATCAACCTTCTTAGTGGCAAATAACTCAATAGACTTGTCTAGTGATTCGGCCACGGTCTCCTTGTATGCAACCCAACGAAGTTCCGAATTGATACGCAAAAACTTCCAACGTAGGTGCATACCATGACCCGCATTGTGTCTTCCCTCCAACTCTACAACATCACTTGGGTCCATCCAATTCAACTCAATCCTCACTTCATTCAAAACCTCGGCATAGTTAGGGCTACGCTCAAACACCAAGACTACCTCTTCCGGATCCGGTTCCATATTGCCCTTCAAAAAGGCGTCTTTGTCCACATGATGAACATGAACAATTCTCGACATTCCTAAAATAATAACAATCATATCGTAGAAAGTTAAATCAAACACTAGCATAACATACCATATCCATAACCTAACTATCCCTAACATACCATATCCATAACCTAACTAGCATCCTAACCCTAACGCTAGACATCATACTAATAACCCTTACCCTAGACATCATACAAGCCACCATTTGACCAACGCACCAACCGTATTAACAACCCTTACACAAAAACATGATAAAATTCATCATTTCTAGGGTTTCCAAGATTTAAACATAGATCCACCAAATAAAAGATTTCCATTGGTTCAAACATGGGGAAATGAGAGAGATTACCTCTAGCAACTTGAGGGATGTTGATTCACGGAAGAAATCTTCAGATTTGAGGTGGAGGGGAGAGGATTTGAGGGGGGGGGGGGGAGAGAAGCCGCCGCCAGCACTTTGTGGAGGCCTGTCGGGTGTTGAAATGAGGTGCTAGGGTTTGTGGAGGCCGTCGCACTGCGACTTAAGAGTTTTCAATGTGTAGCGCCTTACAGCAAGGCGCTATACAGGCACATGTAGCGCCTCCGGCTGAGGCGCTATACTACGAAATTTTTTCACCCCCCCGAGCGCTGCTCCAGCGATACCAACGGGGGAAACGGCTAAGTCAAAGTGTAGCGCCCCAGATCAAGGCGCTATGCATGTGTAGCGCCCGTTTCTAAGGCGCTACACTATGGAATATGATTGACATATGAGTTTAGCAACAACAATTCATCTAATTTTTCGAATACACAGCACAAATAGAACAATGGAGTTCCAGAAATACATAAACAAGGTGCCAACAAACACAAATAGTTCACTTCATACATAAACAAGTTGCCAACAACCACAAATAGTTCCCGAAATACGACAAGTTCTCTACGGACAAATTACGACTATATGTCTAAGACACGGGGCCATTTTCCCGAAATACGACTATATGTCTAAAACACGGGGCCATTTTCCCTTCTTATCACGCTGGATGTCTTGAGCCCGTGCTTCCTCCGCCCTCTCTCGCTTCCTTGTCCTCTCCGCTTCACGAGCCTCCTTGGCACGGCGCTTCCTCTCCTCCTCCCTCTTGCGTTGAATCTCTTCACGACGTTTGCGCTCTTCTTCCATCTTCTCTTGACGCTCCATCTCGAGCCACCTAGCCCTAATCTGCCTATGCTCAATTTCCATAAGAGCCAAGGTACTTTGGGGCTGCTCGAGATCTATCCAAGTGTAGTACTCACAAAGAGGAGGGGGAGACTACAAAAAAAAAGCATACATTAGTCTTTGGAGATAGAATGCAAATGCGACATGATAATTGATGATTACCGTACCGGTGGGCGATCATATGCATTTCTTGGACGTTCAGGAGAACGGGTGTAGTTGGGACACATGAAGAACCTTCTTCCTCTGGTGTCGGAATTCTCCGTGCACTACTTTCACAATACATGGATCATTGCACCAACAAGTAGGAGTTTTCACCCCTTTGTCTTTACCTTCCAACCACAAATTGCTACGGTTCGCTTTTCGTGGCCTCCATTCTTGATCAGCACAAGGAGGCCTATCACTAGGCTCGGAGGAGGACATTTAAACTAACCTATACATTTTTAAACATGCATAATCAATTTTCTAACATTGACAAATAAGTGACCTATAACTATTTTACAAATAAATAGTATACCTATCCTAATGGTAATGATATTACAAACATCCCATTATTTGCACAATTAAATCAAAATGAAATAGCCATTGCATTTGGATCTAAGCTTGAGTCAAGATATCAATCTATTTGGGGATAGCATCTACAAATCGGAGAGCACTAACACACTACAAATCGGAGATCACTAACACATATCAATCTAGGATAGCATCTACAAATCGGAGAGCACTAACACATATCAATCTAGGCCACCATCCATAAAAACAAACTACAAATCCAAGGACAAATCATAGACAAATGGAGGGGATCGGAGAAGAATACCTCGGGGAAATATTTGGGGAGAAAATCCCCTCACTTTTCTTTCAAATCGGAGAGGATTCAGTGGGGGATTAGAGGAGGGGATGGAACACCGCCGCCGCCGCCGCCACTTCGTCCCTGCCCAAGCGTCTCGGATGGAATGGAATGGGCAACGTATGGCTCGGGAGGAACGGACGCGGGATTTAGGTCACAGGGCATAGCGCCTTACATCAAGGCGCTATGCCACTGCATCATAGCGCCTCGCAGTAAGGCGCTACATGTTCACGAGTGGGCCCCTCGGACGCCACGCTGGCAGGATGTGTAGCGCCTCGCGCGGAGGCGCTACACCGCATAGTATAGCGCCTGATCGTGAGGCGCTACACAAAAGGGTTATTTCCTGAAATAGTTTCAGCGAACGTTTATTTTGTGAAATACTTTCCGTTTATGGTTATTTTCGGTCAAATTCACTGGATGAGTCAGCCTTCCTCTCCAACTGTTTCGTCATGGTCTTTTGTCAGATTTGTAGATTTGTAAATTTATGGCTTATTACTATTTTGTTGGCCATCCTTGATTTAATCTGACCATTCATTTCGACACACGGGAGCCGTACGATTCAACCGAAAAAATGTTTTGAAATGTCAACAGAAGTCAAACAAAAATTTGTCGCATGCAACTCAATATTCAATGAGTTCAATGAGTACATGTCTAGTTTTGCGGGAAAAAAAACAACATTAATGTCACGCGAAAAGCCTTTTAAGCACCGAATTTTGTTTTTATGCACGCAACGCAAAAAAATCGATTTTTTCCCGAATTTATGAGCATATAGAATGTCGAGATGTACGTGTAAAATATTTTATCCAAATCTTTGATATTTTAAAATGCATATAAAAAATATTTTTAAAACCGGGAGCATATGCTCCTCTGTGTCAAAACGCCATACCTAAACAAAATAGCTTTCATAGAATTTAGTCGCGGTTTGGGCCGTGAGGCGTCCTAGAGATTCCCGCTATTCTTCTTCTTACCCATTCGAGATTTTCTACGGGTTTAACCAAAACACCGCCATGGATATTCTACGGGAGGGCCAAATCCATGAAAAAAAACGACATTTTTCTACTTTTTGTGGTGATGAGAAAGATCTCGATTCGAGGACGAATATTTCTGAGGGGGGTGATACGGGTTGCCCTATGGACATCACCATGCCAAGTCCTCCAACTACGAATACTCCCGTTGGTCCAATGACAATAGCCCGATTCAAGGTTGTGCAGGATAAGGTGAACTCGTCTCTCGCTTCGTATGAATTCGATATCTCGATGAATGGATTGCTAGATCATGTAGATATCTTGTGTATACTCAGTTAGAAACCCCCAAGACTTACCGCGAGTAAGGACGAAAGCCGAAGCCAAGGAAGAGAGGAATGAGAAGAAGAGCATGAAGTTGTAGGAGCGGTACTACCGCCCACTTCTCAGGAGCGGTACTATTGTACCACTGCCGCCCCCATGTCGATGTGCACTGCATAACCACTCGCCCCCCCCCCCCCCCACAGACACACAAAACAAAGGCGACACTGCGCCATAACTACCACGAATCTGCAACAGTCGGTAGTACCGCGCCTACCAACGGTACTACTGGAGCTCTCTCAGTGCACAAAGGACTAAAATGCAAAGAGAGCGACATTGTCATCCTTGTAGAGTATGTGTGCATGTTTGGCCTTTCGTCATGTAATCTTATCCACGGCTTCCCCTTTCGTGCCTAGACTATAAATAGGACCCCTCCTCCTCGATTTGGGTGGTAGAATAGAAGTGATAAAACCATAAACCCTGTGCTCCTTGGTCCCCACGTGGGTTGCTCCGATACCTCTACTAAGATTTATCTTTTGAGTTGTATCAAGACCCCCTATTTATGCTTGGTCTCTCCTTGTATGAGATTCTACTGACTTGGTCTCTCCTCCACGAGGGTTCTAACATGTCAATCCCTTCCCTGCTTAGAATTCTACCAAGTGCTTGTTAATCTGTCTGAAAGTATTCTATTGGACCCCGACAACTAGGGGAATTGGCCCGCTAAGAGCATGGTACATTTGTGTCTTGAATCCAGGGTTATCCGTTGTGTTTTTTGTGTTATTCGTGTTCCTCATCCCACTTGTGCGTCAATTCTCGTGAAGGTCGGGCCAAGACCCACATCACCTTCATCCAGAGCGACATTGCTGGGATGCTAAATGTCATTGGAAGGAGAAGACCATCGGTGGCGCATCACAATTCAATGTTCTCGAAAGAGAAACGCGTCGACCCCGATGTGGCGCCGTCACGGGAGAACATCGGGGAAGACGCCGAGAGCACCGATGATGTGGTCCTCGTAGGTACGATGTGCTCCGTTGGCCCGATCGGGTCCTCCAATGGATTCGAGGATTCGCTCAAAGACAATGACGATGCCCTAGGAATCGGTAGAGAAGCCCAAAGCAGTTGTGCTCAATCAAAATATATAAATCGATATCTATACCTAATAATAAAAACAATAAGCCTTCCGCGGTTTGGTTTGGTACGTCATCAAAATTGCCATCAAACTTCATAAAAATTACCCACCGTGCCACTCATAAGTTGTACCGTTTCGTTTTTTTACGTCATTTGTTTTGTTTCGTACATGGTATGTGCGGGTCGTTTCCTCTGTCCATGACATCTTGATGTCTACACACGCTTCTATTCTTGTAGACAGTGTTGGGCCTCCAAGAGCAGAGGTTTGTAGAACAGCAGCAAGTTTCCCTTAAGTGAATCACCCAAGGTTTATCGAACTCGGGGAGGTAGAGGTCAAAGGTATCCCTCTCAAGCAACCCTGCAATCACAATACAAAAAGTCTCTTGTGTCCCCAACACACCCAATACACTTGTCAGATGTATAGGTGCACTAGTTCGGCAAAGAGATAGTGAAATACAAGTAATATGGATGATTATAAGTAGTAATTGCAATCTGAAATAAAAATGGCAGCAAGCAAACATGTAGCAGAACTTGTTGTAAACGGTGTTTCAATGCTTAGAAACAAGGCCTAGGGATCATACTTTCACCAGTGGTCACTCTCAACAAAGCAATCATAATTGAATATAAATATAAGCACTTCAATATACTACTCCGAAGTATTCTCCGGCTGGATAACGAACACTAATTCATTGTGTAGGAATGCAAAAGCACTCCTCAAAGATATATTCCCAAGTACTAATGAATACCCCACACTGGACCATGAGCATTCATAGGAGGTACTAACACACCACAATTTCATAGAGACATCCAACTCAAATAATAAATCAGTGAACAAGTATCTTGTTAAATATAGCCTAAAAGACTCACACGGTGCACACACTGTCACCTTTACACACGTGGGACAAGGAGTCTCCGGAGATCACATAAATAAAGCCCACTTGAGTAACATAACAACATCTAGATTGCAAAGCTCATGATCACATATAGATCACATCATGGGAGAGAGAGATATAGACCACATAGCTACCGATAGAGCCCTTAGCCCTGAGGGAGAACTACTCCCTCCTCATCATGGGAGTCAGCAACGGCGATGAAGATGGTGGTGGAGTCGATGGAGATGGCTCCGGGGGCACTTCCCCGTCCCGACAGGGTGCCGGAACAGAGACTTCTGTCCCCCGAAACTTGTCGGCGATGGCGGCGGCGCTGCAGATGTTTCTTTGGAATATGACGGGGTCCTTCTAGGTTTTATGCGTCGGGGGCAATATATAGGCGAAGGGGCGGCATTGGAGGCGGCTCGTGGGCCCCACACCACCTGGTGGCGCGGCAGGCATGGGTCCCGCGCCACCCTATGGTGTGGCCGGCCAACGGCCCTCCAGGTCCTCTCCTTCGGGCTCCGTGTAGTCCATTGAATTATAAGACTGCTGCTTTTTGTCCCGTCCAATTCCGAGAATATTTCCTTAAGTACTTTTCTGAAACGGGAAAACAGCAGAAAACAGGAACTGGCACTGTGGCATCTTGTTTTTTGAAGGGCACTGTGGCATCTTGTTAATAGGTTAGTTCCAGAAAATGCATAAAAATGTTATAAGATGTAAACAAAACATGTAGCAAATGGTATGAAAACAAGCATGGATCATAAGAAATTATAGATACATTGGAGACGTATCAGCATCCCCAAGCTTAGTTCTACTTGTCCTCGAGTAGGTAGAACGATAACAAATAATTTCTTAGGAGACATGCAAACTCACAATCTAGATCAACATAGTAATGCAAAACACATGATGTGAATAAGGTGATCCAAAACAATTGTCTATAGTTGACATTAAGCAAACAATGATTAACAAATGCTAGCTAAAAGAAGCTAGAACTTTTCATGAATCAGCGTGTTGGAGACAAGGAACCATACATAAGGTTTAGAAAGAAGAATAGTAAATTGTGTCTCCAATGTAAAATGTCAATCAATCTTCAAAGCATCAAATGTTGGGAATATGCCCTAGAGGCAATAATAAAATGGTTTATTAGCATGTTTATGATAATAGTTTATTCTCCATGCTATAATTGTATTAATTGGAAACATAATACATGTGTGGAATATAAACAAACATGTGTCCCTAGTAAGCCTCTACCAGACTAGTTCGTTAGTCAAGAGATGGTTAGAGTTTCCTAACCATGGACTTGTTATAGTCACTTGATAACGGAGTCATATCATTAGGAGTAATGATGTGATGGACAAGACCCAAATAATAAAGAGTTGCAATTGATCGTGTCACACAGTTTCATTGCCAACGCTTTTAATATATGCCAAGTATAGTTTCCTTAGACCATGAGATTATGTCACTCCCATTTACCGGAGGAATGCTTTGTGGACATCAAACGTCACTTCGTAACTGGGTGATTATAAAGGTGGCTTTCAGGTATCTCCGATGGTATTTGTTGGGTGCCATGAATCAAGATTGGGATTTGTCCTTCCTTGTGACGGAAAAGATATCTCTGGGCCCTCTCGGTAATATAGCATAAAAGGTTGCAACCATGTGATTAAGTGTTAATCACGGAGATCCTATATTATGGACGAGTAAAGAGAATTTGCCAGGTAACGAGATTGAACCAGATATGGAGATATCGACGATCAAATCTCGGGCAAATTAAATATCGGTGAGACAAAGGGAATCGTATATGAGATTAAGAATCTCCGGCATCGTGGTTCAATCGATAAAGAACTTCGTTGAATATGTAGGAGTCAATATGGGCATCCCGGTCCCGCTATTGATTATTGATATGATCATGTCTACATGTTCTCGAACCCGTAGGGTCACACACTTAACGCTCCGATGTAGCTAGGGTTAGTGATGAGATAATTGATGGAATGAACGAATGGTGATTCGGAGTCCCGGATAGGATCCCGGACATCACGAGGAGTTCCGGAGTGGTCCGGAGAATAAGATTCATATAAGGAAAGTTGTTTCCAGAGGTTTCGGAAAAGTTCCGGAATATTTCTGCAGGGTACCGGAAGGTTCCGGAATGTTCTAGAAGAGTCTAGAAGTGGGACCCACCTAATGTAGGGGGCCACATGGACTAAAGGGGGTGCAGCAGCTACTTGGGCTGCGCACCACCCAGAGGCCCACTAGGGCAGCCGGCTAGCTAAAGGGCTAAGAGCCCAAGAGGGAAGGGGCGCCAAACCCTAACCCTAGGGGGCTGGCTTGGGGGCTAAGCCACCCAGCCGCCGGCCCTAGAGGGAGGTTGGGGCGCAGCCCCCTTGGCCCCCTATATAAGGAGGGGCAAGGGAGGGGGTGCGCACCACAAGTCCTCCTCCCCATACCCTAGCCGCAGCCCCCCCTCCACCTTGCCCTAGGGCGCCACCTCTCCTCTCCCCGGAGGGCTGCCGCCATCACCACCTCCTCTCATGCTGCACCATCCCTAGCCGTAGGGCTGCTGCACCATGTCCTCCTCCTCCTCCTCTTGCCATGGCTTAGGCGAAGCCATGCTCGCGGAGATCAACATCATCAACGCCACCACAACCGTCATGGTGCCGAGATCCATCTAGCCATCTCCACCTTGCTTGCGGGATCAAGAAGGCAGAGATCTACATCGAGCCGTACGTGTGGATACCGTGGAGGTGCTGCCCATCGTGGCACTTCGTCGGATTGGATCGCGTGGATAATACATCTCCTCGCGACTAGATGAGTCTAGTTGCGGGGATCGACTAGCCAACCCCTGCACCGACAAAACGCGTTTGTTGATCTTAAAGGGTAAGAGATTGGATCTCATCTTCGCTACCTCCATCTAGTAGGTCTAGATCCTTGGGGTTTATTCCGCTTGCTGCGTAGGAATTTTTTTGTTTTCTATGCTGCGACCCCTTCATCAAATTCAGTTAATAATAGAAATAGCCAAGCTCAAGTCAAGTGTCCTTAATCCATCCACTTAACTTATCAACTGTTATGAAGTCCACTCAACTAATACAAGCAAGAAGAAGGCTTGGCACCATGAGGTTATGGCAAAGAGAATAATAATGGGGGTTTGGAAGGCCAAAAAGAAAGGCTCAAACAGTGGAAGAGGTAACCACAAGACAAGAGGAAGTCCCGTAGTAGATACTGAATGAGGAGTAGTGATTGCCATGCAACGGATGCACATAGAGCTATATGAATGGAAGCTCTCCAATGGAACTAGTGGGGGTGCATCCAACTTGCTTGCTCATGAAGACCTAGAGCTCACTTGAGGAGGCTCATCGTTGGAATATACAAGCCAAGTTCTATAACGTTTGGTCCCCACATAGTTATACTAATGAAGCATGAAAACTCACTATAATGATGTAGGTGCTACTAGCACAAGTGTGGAATAAAAGGATAGTAGTGTTGCCCCCTCTCTCATTTTATATTCTTTTTTTCTCTTTTTTTTGCTTTTTGCTTTTTAAGGCCTTTGTGGCTCTTTTATATTTTTCTCTCATTGGTCTCTTTTGGACTCTTTTGATTGGCCACTTTGGACTCTTTTCAATATGCTCACAGGTAGAGGCAACACTCTATTTTACAAGATGATCATCACACTTTTTGGTGTACTCAAAACTCAAAGACTAGTACATGGTGTATGGTGGATATGCAAGACCGAGCGTAGTGTGGAAAAGATGTAACACATGTGGAAAACCACGCATCACACTAACTCAAATGGTCAAGCAATACTATATGGTAATGAAGTAAAAATGACATAAAGTCATGTAATGTAAATGATGGATGTTGCATGGCAATGTATCTCGGAACAGCTATGGAAATGATGTGATAGGTAGATATGGTGGCTGTTTTGAGGAAGATAGTTGGCTTATGTGTAGGCACTGGCGGAGACAGTAGGGGGTCGAGGGGGGTCGACCGACCCGGCTCACATTTAGCGACAAAAAAAATAGCTACTACTACTACTGGCCGAATCGTTGCTCGCGAACCCAACCCAGGCACCCAGCACATCTCGCCGGTCGGCCGCCACGCCCGCCGTGCGCCCTGCCCCGCCGCCGCCGCAGCCTCCACGCCCGCCGCGGCCGCGCGCCCTGCCCCACCGCCACGCCCGCTGCGCCGCGCCGCCGCCCGCCGTGCGCCCTGCCCCGCGCGCCCCGCCACGCCCTGCCCCGCCGCGCGCCCTGCCTGCCCCGCCCGCCGTGCGCCCCGCCACGCCCTGCCCCGCCCGCGCGCCCTGCCTGCCCCGCCCGCCGCGCACCCTGCCACGCCCGCCGCGCCCTGCCTGCCCCGCCACGCCCGCGCCGCTGCAGTGCCGCTGCCGCACGCCTGCTGCCTGCAGCTGCAGGCCATTGCTGCACCGCCTGCACGCACCTCGCATCCTCGCCGGCTCGCCCAACGGCCAGAGAGCACCTGCCCAAGTCTGCTTCGAATTTTGATGGATTCCGATGAGGAGGCGGCCTGGCTAGAAGAAGAGGAGGCAATTGAAAAAGAGGAGGCAGCTGAGGCAGCTCTATTGGCTGAAGAAGAGGAAGCAGCACGGAAGAAGACACGTCTAGAGGTTGATTTCCCTCCTTTATCTTCAGTTTTGATGTCTATTTGTCTAGTAATTAGTAGTGTGTAATCAGTAGCTGTTTTTGTTTTCAATGTTGTAGGCAAATGTTCCAGAAATTTTTGATCTAGCAAATGTTGTTGCCGATCCCGGACTTCGGAGACCAATTGACTCATATGGTACCTCTGAAATCAGAGACAAAATGAGATGGGCATATTTGTCGAGAGGCCGTACTCGTTTAGATGGTTATAATTTTCCCAAAGGTCCGGATAAGCGGTCATTTCTAGCTGCATGGTATGACAAGTTTGATTGGTTGGAGTATAGTGTGGAGAAGAAAGCTGCATTTTGTTTCCATTGTTTTCTTTTCAAGTCTTCAAGCAATGGTAGCCAGTTTGGATCAGATGTTTTCACAATGTCAGGGTTTACAAAATGGAAGAAAGCATCGGAATATTTCAGGGGTCATATTGGTGGACCAACTAGCTTTCACAACAATGTAAGAAATAGCTGTGAAGATTTCAGAAATAAAAAGCAAAGTGTTGAATATGCTCTTGTTCGTCATGAAGAAAAATCACATATTGAGTATGAGATTCGTTTGAGGGCTGTTGTGGGTGTTGCCAGATTTCTACTTGACCAAGGTCTAGCTTTTCGTGGGCATGACGAGTTTAGCACTTCCTTGAACAAGGGAAATTTCCGTGAGTTGTTGGATTGGTATGGTGCAAGATGCAAGGATGTAGCCGATGTGATTAATGAGAATGCTCCTGGCAATTGTCAATTGACATCTCCTGAAATCCAAAAAGATATAGTGCAAGCATGTGCAGAAGAGATTACACAAGTCATTATGAGTGAGCTCGGAAATTCTGGTTTCTCTCTACTTGTTGACGAGTCTCGTGATGTACCGGTTAAAGAGCAAATGGCTGTGAATGTGAGGTGAGCTCGGAAATTCTATTTTCTCTCAATTATCATACTCTCACAAGCTCAATTATCATACTCTCACAAACTTATATGTTATTGCTTGTAGGTTTGTGAACCAAAAAGGAGATATCATGGAAAGATTGCTTGGTGTTGATCATGTTCTTGATACTAGATCAGCTTCTTTGAAAAGCAATCTAGATGCAATGTTTCTTAAACATAATTTGTCCATGTCTAGATTAAGAGGTCAAGGATATGATGGTGCCTCTAATATGCGGGGTGAGCTACATGGTTTGAAAACATTGATATTGGCTGACAACCCTCATGCTTTTTATGTGCATTGTTTTGCCCACCAACTTCAATTGGTTGTTGTGGCGGTTGTGAAAAATGTTCTGCCAGTTGGTCAGTTCTTTGGTCACTTGAACAAGATTGTTCTTATGGTTAGTTCTTGTACACAATTGCAAATAGTTGTCTTCAAATGTTTATCTATGTATCAATTCTAAATTCGAAATGCACATATTTTTGTAGGTGAGTGCCTCTTGTAGAAAGAAAGATGCATTGTTGCAAGCACATCATGACCGTATGGTAGCACAGCTAGAGAGTGGGGAGATCTCATCGGGTAGTGGCCAAAATCAAGAGACAAGTTTAACAAGACCAGGTGATACTCGTTGGGGGTCACACCATAAAACTCTAGTTCGTATTCAACTAATGTGGGATTCAGTCATTGAAGCGCTATGCAGTGTTTCTCATGATGGGACAGATGTTGAGGAGAAAGGTGTGGCTTCAGGTTATATCATATACATGGAAACCTTTGAATTTGTTATTATCTTGCATTTGATGATTCGACTGCTTGGTTTAACAAATGGTTTGCCAAACGTATTGCAATCCAAAGATCAGAATATAGTGAGCGCCATGAATATGATTGTCTCAGTTAAAAATGCATTGCAGAAATTGAGAGATGATGGATGGGAGCCTCTATTGCTTGCTGCTACTAACTTCTGTGGTGGAAGAAATATTACAGTACCGAATATGGATGATAACATTGCAGCTAGGGGTTACCCAAGGAGCTCACGCAAGATGGTTACTTGCTTGCATCATTACAAGGTAGAAATCTTTAATGAGGTGCTTGATAGAAACATAGTTGAGATGAATCATAGATTTTCTGAAGCTTCTACACGCCTATTATTGTGCACTGCATGCCTTGATCCTAGAGACTCGTTCAGCAACTTTGATAATGATATGCTAGTTGAGCTTGCAACCATGTACTCTGCTGATTTCTCTTCATATGATTGTTCTCTATTGGTTGGTGAACTGGACATATATGTTGATGTGATGAAGAGAAGTCATGATTTCATAGCTTGTGACAGTTTGAGTGATCTTGCTCTCAAGTTTGTTCAGAAGAGATTCCATGAGACCTATCCATTGGTCTACCGCCTTATTACACTTGCTTTGACATTACCTGTGGCAACAGCATCAGTTGAGAGGGTTTTCTCGGCGATGAAAATTATAAAATCATCTCTTCGGAACAAGATAGGGGATGATTGGCTCAATGATCTGATGATTTGCTATGTTGAGAAAGATATATTTGCCAAATTTGATGACAAGAAGATTATGCTACGCTTTCATTCCTACAGCAACCGTAGAGGTCATCTTCCTCGGGGCTTTCGTCTTCCAAGCTTAGATGCAACTTAATGGTATGATACTATCTTATCAAAATGTAGCTCTATTTTGTTGTTCTTGTTCTTTATAGTCATTTTGTTGTTGTACTTGATGAAATATGCAAATTGAATCTGTTTGTACCTCTTTTGTTGAATACATTTGTTCTTTTCGGTCAAAACAAATTTTAGAGCTTAGTTTCGACCCCCCTCAGTTCAATTCCTGGCTCCGCCACTGCTCACCAGGCCTATACTACGTTGAGGCGGTACCAAATTTTACCTCCCGATGACCCAAAACCCTGTTTAGAGGGAAGCCCTAGAAGGGGACAGACCGGAGATGTTTTGATTCAAAGGATTGGTATATGATTTTTAGAGCATTGGTTGCTATAGGAAATTTTTCTATAGAGCTTGTTTGATTCATAGGATCATATCTCATAGAAATTAATCTTATAGAAAAAATTCCTATAAAAATAGTGTAAATCATATAGAAAAAAAATCGAGTAAATTCCACTTTGTACCCCCTATTTGTGATTTTGTGACACCGGTTACCCCATTAAAATTTGTGTGCCATGTTTTACCCTGTATTTGTAACAGTGTGTAATTATTTACCCCTTTTAATCCTCTTCCCCGTTCCGGACAGCTCGGCCCCACTCGCGGTGATCTCCCGATGCTAAATTAGCAAGCCAGCTCAGAGGCATAGTTCATGTTCTCGTTTCCTTCGCTAACTGAGCCAACAAAACCTAGCCCGCACCCACTGCTTGGTCACCACACATACACGCTTGCATCGCTTCGAGGCAGAAAAGAGGCGGACGATGTTAGCGGTGACAGCGGAAATCATCCATGTACAATACTAGCAGTAGCAGAGCCCCTGTGTAACGTTGAACACCAGTGTCGTGGTAGCAACGGCGGCCATCACGGAGGTCAGTCATGTACACAAGACGCTATATGCCTATGTCCAGATGGTGGTACACCATCTTAGAGCATCGCCATCCAAAGATCGGAAAATCTGGACAAGGAATACTTCGGCATTCATATACAAACGAAAATTTGACTTGTTGTTGAATACAGAACAATCAACAGGGGTATTTTTTTCCAAAACTGGCTTTTGGGACGAACTAAGCGCACATGTGGCCTCTTTGCATAAGTAATCTCCAAATCTGGTCTCTGAGCTCGGCGCCGACGTTGCGCAGCTCGGCACCAAGTAAATTTGCCAGCAGATGGGCCGAAGGGTTCGGCGCCGGCCCTTCTTGGCGTCGAGCTGTATAATGTCGGCGCTGGCCCATTTGGTTCCGAGCCCAAGGGCCAGATTTGAAATTAAAGTTTCACAAACAGGCCACATGTGATGTTAGTTCGGCCCAATGGTCATTTTTGGAAAAAATATTCAACTGGGGTCATCTGGAATTCTCTGGTTTGTTGCGTACAAACCAAAAAAAAATCGACTTGTTGGTGTGGGCTGGATTTGGTTGGCTCAATTAGCAATGGAAACATGAACATGAATTACGCATTCGAGCTAGCTTCGAGTGGGCCCCAATTCTCATGATCGAAAAAAGATTATAAGGGATAAATATTGACACACCGTTACAAATACGGGGTAAAACATGGCACGGAAAATTATATGGGGTAAATAACAACAACAACAAAAACAACAACAAAGCCTTTCAGTCCCAAACAAGTTGGGGTAGGCTAGAGTTGAAACCTATAAGATCTCGAAACCAAGTCATGGTTCTGAGACGTGGATATCTAACTTCCACGCACCCCTGTCCATGGCTAGTTTTTTAGTAATGTTCCAATCCTTCAGGTCTCTCTTAACGGACTCATCCCATGTTAAGTTTGGTTTACCACGACCCCTCTTAACATTCTCAGCCCGCTTTATCATTCCAATATGCACCGCCGCTTCTAGAGTGCTACGTTGTATATGTCCAAAGCATCTTAGACGGTGTTGGACAAACTTCTATTCAATCGGTGCTACGTCAACTATTTCACGTATATCATCATTTCGCACCCGATCCTTTCTTGTGTGGCCACACATCCATCTCAACATGCGCATCTCTGCTACACCTAGTTTTTTGATATGTCGCCTCTTGTTTGGCCAACATTCTGCGCCATACAAGATCGCCGGACGGATCACCGTCCTATAGAACCTGCCTTTTAGCTTTTGTGGCACTCTTCTGTCACAGAGGACGCCAGAAGCTTAGCGCCATTTCATCCAACCAGTCTTGATCCGATGACTCACATCTTCATCAATATCACCATCCTTCTGCAACATAGACCCTAAATATCGAAAGGTGTCTTTCTGAGGTACCACATGCCCATCAAGACTAACATCTTCCTCCTCCTCCTCCTGCCTAGTAGTACTAAAACTGCACCTCATGTACTCAGTTTTAGTTCTACTAAGCCTAAAGCCTTTCGATTCTAGAGTCCGCCTCCACAACTCTAACTTCCTATTAACCCCCGCCCGGCTATCATCGACTAGCACCACATCATCCGCAAAGAGCATACACCATGGGATATCTCCTTATATATCCCCTGTGACCTCATCCATCACCAAAGTAAAAGGATAAGGGGTCAAAGCTGAACCTTGGTGCAGTCCTATTTTAATTGGAAAGTCATCGGTGTCGCCATCACTTGTTCGAACACTTGTCACAACATTATCTTACATATCCTTAATGAGGGTGATGTACTTTGTTGGGACTTTGTGTTTCTCCAAGGCCCACCACATGACATTCTATGGTATCCTATCATACGACTTCTTCAAGTCAATGAACACCATACGAAAAATTATATGGGGTAAATGATGTCACAAAATCACAAACAATGGGTAAAATGTGGAAATCTCTAAAAAAAAATCTAACCTCGTGTAAATCCTATATAGCTTTGATATTCTTACAATTTTTCCATCCTATATATGAAGCGAATGAGCCCTTATTGGAATGAAGGGAGAGTTATGCAAGACGGGAGAAAGGGAAAAATTATCACCGGAAGAGATAACTCAACTACTGGTCTGGGCTACTTGCTATGCCCGTCCATGGGCGACGAGCAAGGCATGCAGCCGGGGCAGAGCAGAGGGAGCATGCCCCGTCGCAGCCGCCGAATATCCCTGCAAGAACATCCATCCAGATTCGAGTGTAGTAGGTCCGGAGGATCCACGGATGTGATAGGACAAGACGAGGCACCACTAGCCAGCCACTCCACTGCACCATAGCTTGACCCTCTCTGGCTGCCTTCTGTCTACTCTGTTCTACCGCTACGCAACGCTCGCTCGTGCACGCGCAGAGAGCATATGCCGAGGGAAAAAGTCCGAAACAAACCTTGAACTTGTAGACCAAAAACAATTCAAACCCTAAACTTTAAATCCCGGAAATTGGCACCCCAAACTAACTGATCCCGGTCTATTCCAAACCCTCAACCTATTTTGCAAGTAAAAAAAATATCATCATTGAATAATTCGTTGATCCGGCTGACAAAGTTGGCCTACCTGTCATGTCCTTCTTCCACCTTTAGGCCTTGTTTGGATACGGGAGATTAGGAGAACTCGTTTTCTGTAAGCTGAGATAACCGTGTAACAAACTAAAACCTTGTTTGGGTGGGGTAACCAAAACATGGATAAGTAAAACAGGATTTCCAGAAACCCGGGAAAGTGCGTTTTGGGAAAAACGAGTATTAGTCGTTTTTCTACAAACCCGATTACACAAAACGCGATTACAACAACTTTTTCTCCGTCCTCAACAAACTCAGCGCGCCACTTCTTCTTTTTCCCCACCACTCAGCGCGCCATTATTTTCATCGCGCCTATATATTACGGACGCTGGACGCTGGAATATCAGCAAAGATATTGAAACCTAGATATATCCATGGATGGGTACTGACGCCGGCTGGGATCGTCAATTCACTGGCCATTGACGCTGGCTGCGACCACCGTTTCGCTGGCAATCCTTTTCTAGAGATCAGACATGGATGTATTTAAAATTTAGGTTTCAGTTCTATAGTGACAATCTGCAATACTCATCGGGGACAAAAAAAACTAGATTGCTAATATGCTCCTAGACTTCATCTATCACTTTGCAGAACTTGGTTTGTAGTACGAATCTGACACTAGCAATTATTTTGTCGCTTTGTTTCCTTGTAGAAAAGTCACGGACCTCAGAGTTGCAGATCTGGCATGCTGCGAGTATGACTGCCACAGACCTCGCGGCGGATGGCGTCAAGCACGCTCCCATCTCCCTAGCTCTGCTCCGTCAGGAAGACTGCCACAGACCTCGCGGCGGACGTTGCAGAGAACCTCCTAAGCTCTTCTATGTGGGGACGTCGACCACGAGCATCAAAGTGGCGGCGTCGCACTCTCCCGAGCTCCGTGTTGCCTGGGTACGGCTGCTGCGGTCGGCGTTGAGCATGCCGTAGCTCGGGTCACTCCGGCGTGGTATCAAGGCCGGCCGGCGTCGAGGACGCTTACGAGCTTGGCGGCGCTCCGGTGCGCTGAGCTCGAGGGGCAGCAGGCAGTAAAGCATCTAGGATTTTTGGGAGGAAGTGAAGAGGCTGGGGGAGATGGACTGGTGATTTGGGGAAGAAGGTGAAAAGGGGTTTGACCGGGTACACTACAAACTGGTTTAAGGCTTGAACGACCCAAACATGGTTTTGCACGCGCTCGTTCCTAACAGAAATATTAGGAAAACCCGTTTTCCGTAAAATCCTGCTAAAACGTGTTTTCCTAAAACTAGCGCTAATACTTGTTTATCCAAACAACTACTTAGTCTCTCTCCCAGGTCATTATTCTCTCGGTCTAAATCTGTATGAGGGATGCAAAGGAAGGCGTAGAGGATCGGAGGACGTGAGGAGCAGTGAACGGCCGCGCACTGCCCATGCCGACCGCCATTTTCAGGAGATCTCCCAAACCCAAGGGATCGTGGCCAGCGGCGTCGGCGTGGTAGCGGATCACACGCTTTGAGCATTAGCAGCAGCACGAGGACCTCCTGGAATACAACAACCAGAGCGCATGCACGTAGGTGACTTAGGAAGGCAGCCAGATGGATGTGGTATTGTGCGTAGCTAGCTAGCTAGCAGACATGAGCGAAATAGGCCGGGGGCGTGGATGCGTGCGGAGAGGCGAGCAGATGGATGCGGACGCCGGCAGAACATAAGATCGAGCACCTTGCGAGCATGGAGGCGCAACGTCATACCCGGATCATGCCTCTTCGTGGTGTGCGCATGTGTCCCTAGGTGCCGGAGTGGTCGTGTACAGCGTCATGCACGCGTACTCCTTTGCTGGTTCTGGACAACCATGCTTGGTTTGAGCGATGCCTACGGCAGGTGCTGGCGTGCAATCACGACGGCGAGTGTGGCCCGCCGGAGCTGCACACTGCACGGCCGGTGATGACCGCTAGGCTGAGACACGAGCGACCACGATGCAGATGGTCCACGACAAGTACACCGTGGTGAATTTGAGAGTGAGCATGGAAGAGGATGAATATGACACGTGGGTCCCACCGTCCGTGAGAGTAGCATTTAATACTAGCCGGGATTGTTGCTATCCCAATGCACCAAACAGGTATAGGGTTGATATTGATCGGGATTCACAAATTTAGAGTGCCAACTTCCGGGATTCAAAGTTTAGGGTTCGATTTATCTTTCCGCTACAAGTTTAGGGTTTATTTTATACTTTTCCCTGTGCCGAGGGACGGAGACACGAAGGCAGGAGAACGGGAGATGGGTTCTGAACTTCTCCTCTGATTAATGGGTGTGGTGGCCTGGATCGTGAGCATCGTCCATCCACCCACCGCCATCCACACATGCCCATGCCCTGAATTCCGACGCGCCGAACAACACAGCTTAAACGGAAACGCGTGCGTGCCCGCGGCGACGCTGCTGCTGCTAGCTGCGACCATGTGAGAGCTGAGCTGGGCAAGCATGAAGCATGCAGGCTGCAACGACAGCAACGTCCCATCCCATCCCACCTCCTCGCTCTCGTTGGCTGCCCCTCACTGCCACGCTGCCGCCTTCCTTTTGCCTTTACTAACCTGTCCGACGCGACGCAGAGCACGGCACCCACCAGCCCCGACTGTTGCCTCGGAGTTAACATCAAGGTAAATTAGGCATGTGCCAATGCATCGTTTCTTAGCATGCTATCCTAGGACTAATAAAAACTTAAGAGACAACTAGTCTAATGCATTGTTTCTTATGGTTGTATCTAAATTTAATGATTTGAGTCTCATGCATACATGTGATTGGTCTAACAACTCTTTTTGCCTATGGCCACGTGCAAGGCTTGTATGTTAGCTAAGCTACAAACTCAATCTCTTTCTTCATTAACTAGCATGCCACATAAGCAAAATGACTATAAAACCGTGCTAAGAAACCTCCATTGGCATAGGCCTTAGATGGAGAAAATCGACGAATAAAGAAAGAGGATTGAGTAAGAAAATACGCTCTCAAGACCGGAACACCGACAGGAGCTCTTGTGTCAATCACTTCTATTCCTCTCATCAACCCGTCCGTACGTAGCACTCATGTGCTACAGCTCTAACTCGATTATTTAATAATAATAAATGTTGCACCTCACAAGTCATATTAATTTGCTTATCAGAAGTGACACCATGTTTATCCCGTGAGATTCTCGAGCCGAAAGATGGATGCGTATGTTTGTGTTTAATTTTGTTACATGATATCAGTTAAATTGTGTAACCGTCCAATAAATTGGATATATAGACAAATAAATCAGCAAAATCCTTTCTCATATTTTAGATAGAAGAATACCCGTCTATCCAAATCCAATTTGCATGGATAAAGTAAATCTTGAATTCAGTAGTAGATGAATAATTTGCAAATCCGCGTGTGTACTAGATTAGAATACTTTCGAAATAACTGACATAACATATGCAACATGTATTGGGTGCGATTCTAATCCTAATCGTGGTTACAATTGCAAACTTATGATCACGTAGTTGTATATATGTAGACCAATAAAATATTTAGGGAGCAAAGTTTTGTAACGCTGTGGAGAATAAATCTGATTTTTATGATAATTTTCTTTTATTTATAGTATTTAAACTAGACATGAATATAAATTGACGGAAAAACATTTACACCGAAAAGACCAAAAAGAGGAACTAAATTGTACGTGCCTTAAACGGTAGTACAAACCAGGAGACAAAATATCGTGTCACACTTCCGTCTAGCGGGGTTTACACGGTAAGTGACATGGCTCTGCAGGTTGAACGGCAAGTCGTTATCTGTCGCGATAAAATGCGCCATTGGTGTGCTTTCCTCGACACAACTACTGATGGTGGATTTTAAGCGCTAACTAGCCTCAACCGCTGAATTTAGACATGTGCCAACTTCCGGGATTCAAAGTTTAGGGTTCGATTTATCTTTCCGCTACAAGTTTAGGGTTTATTTTATACTTTTCCCTGTGCCGAGGGACGGAGACACGAAGGCAGGAGAACGGGAGATGGGTTCTGAACTTCTCCTCTGATTAATGGGTGTGGTGGCCTGGATCGTGAGCATCGTCCATCCACCCACCGCCATCCACACATGCCCATGCCCTGAATTCCGACGCGCCGAACAACACAGCTTAAACGGAAACGCGTGCGTGCCCGCGGCGACGCTGCTGCTGCTAGCTGCGACCATGTGAGAGCTGAGCTGGGCAAGCATGAAGCATGCAGGCTGCAACGACAGCAACGTCCCATCCCATCCCACCTCCTCGCTCTCGTTGGCTGCCCCTCACTGCCACGCTGCCGCCTTCCTTTTGCCTTTACTAACCTGTCCGACGCGACGCAGAGCACGGCACCCACCAGCCCCGACTGTTGCCTCGGAGTTAACATCAAGGTAAATTAGGCATGTGCCAATGCATCGTTTCTTAGCATGCTATCCTAGGACTAATAAAAACTTAAGAGTCAACTAGTCTAATGCATTGTTTCTTATGGTTGTATCTAAATTTAATGATTTGAGTCTCATGCATACATGTGATTGGTCTAACAACTCTTTTTGCCTATGGCCACGTGCAAGGCTTGTATGTTAGCTAAGCTACAAACTCAATCTCTTTCTTCATTAACTAGCATGCCACATAAGCAAAATGACTATAAAACCGTGCTAAGAAACCTCCATTGGCATAGGCCTTAGATGGAGAAAATCGACGAATAAAGAAAGAGGATTGAGTAAGAAAATACGCTCTCAAGACCGGAACACCGACAGGAGCTCTTGTGTCAATCACTTCTATTCCTCTCATCAACCCGTCCGTACGTAGCACTCATGTGCTACAGCTCTAACTCGATTATTTAATAATAATAAATGTTGCACCTCACAAGTCATATTAATTTGCTTATCAGAAGTGACACCATGTTTATCCCGTGAGATTCTCGAGCTGAAAGATGGATGCGTATGTTTGTGTTTAATTTTGTTACATGATATCAGTTAAATTGTGTAACCGTCCAATAAATTGGATATATAGATAAATAAATCAGCAAAATCCTTTCTCATATTTTAGATAGAAGAATACCCGTCTATCCAAATCCAATTTGCATGGATAAAGTAAATCTTGAATTCAGTAGTAGATGAATAATTTGCAAATCCGCGTGTGTACTAGATTAGAATACTTTCGAAATAACTGACATAACATATGCAACATGTATTGGGTGCGATTCTAATCCTAATCGTGGTTACAATTGCAAACTTATGATCACGTAGTTGTATATATGTAGACCAATAAAATATTTAGGGAGCAAAGTTTTGTAACGCTGTGGAGAATAAATCTGATTTTTATGATAATTTTCTTTTATTTATAGTATTTAAACTAGACATGAATATAAATTGACGGAAAAACATTTACACCGAAAAGACCAAAAAGAGGAACTAAATTGTACGTGCCTTAAACGGTAGTACAAACCAGGAGACAAAATATCGTGTCACACTTCCGTCTAGCGGGGTTTACACGGTAAGTGACATGGCTCTGCAGGTTGAACGGCAAGTCGTTATCTGTCGCGATAAAATGCGCCATTGGTGTGCTTTCCTCGACACAACTACTGATGGTGGATTTTAAGCGCTAACTACTGATGTCTTCAAACAAACTAGGGTTTCTCTCGCGACAGGCGATTCCATGGCGATCTAGGGTTTAACCCTAGATTTCGTTGTCCTCCGGCGGCGGCTTCCGTCCCCGAGAGTTTTTCCGATCGCCGGTCAGGCGATTCAACTTACACTAATCCTTCCCGTGGTGGACGAGACTGGTGTTTCGGGGCTAGTAGTGGTCTGAGAAAGATGAACGAATCGGGAGAAGCAAGCGGATCGGCGAAAACAGGTGATGAACCTGTGGAAAATCTGCTGGACAGGTTGAATCTTCTAGAGGATGAGCAGGACGATTTCATCTGGGAGGAGGAGATCGAGGAGGAACCGGAACCGGCGAAGTGGCTGGCGATTGCTAAGGTACATACCACCAAGGGTTTTAGCCCTAGCGCCTTATTTGCTGATATGCGGTTTGCTTGGAATCCGGCGAAGGAAGTAGTGTGGAGGAGAATTGATGAAAATCTGTTTACTATTAAATTTGGTTGCTTGGGCGACTGGAATAAAGCTACGAAACAGGGCCCGTGGTTATTTCGTAATCAGGCTCTACTGATAGAGGAATATGATGGCTTTGTAAACCCGAGATCTGTGACTCTTGACAAGCTTGATGTTTGGGGAAGAGTGTTGAGATTACCTGATAATTATCTGAAGGAGGTGGTGATTAAAGGTATGTGTAGAACTGTTGGTCTGGTTAAGGAAGTCCAGACAAAATTACCTGCGGGTTTTACTGGCGAATTTGTGCGAGTTCGCGTCCAGATTGATGTTCATAAGCAGCTGTCTCGTTTTGTTTCTATCACAAAGAATCAAAAGAAGGAGTACTACCAAGTCCAGTATGAAAAACTCCCTACGTTCTGTAACCAGTGTGGGTTGTTAGGACATTGGCATGAAGAATGTGGGACAGGGGAACATGATCGTAGTAAGATGGAATGGGGTAGTTTTATACTGGTTGATGGTGGAAGAGATAGAGGTAGAGAACGCGGCGCTGGGCGTGGTAATATGAGTGGTGGTCGAGGAAGAGGTAACGTCCCCCCTGGAAGGGGTTTTGGTAGAGGGTTGAGCAAAGAGCCTCCTGGCTTTGATCCTGATCACAACGGGGGCTTATCAGAAAATGTTAGCTGGAGATGGAATGCCATGCATCATACGGGAGGTACACCTGGAGATAGACAAATTACGGATGCTGACATGAATGATTCACCCTCGGCAAGGAAAAGGTTGGCAGATGACTCTGTCTCGGCTGAAAAAGAAGAACTCCAACCTATTGGCACCTTGGCGATCGCTGACAAACATGCGAAGGTTGCTGCAAGGGTAGAACAGTTTGAAAATTCTAATGAAGGGATTTATGATCCTCTGTTGACTCCGCAGAAGAGCCAGAACAAAAAGAAACTGAAAGGAGGTGTAGATAATGCAAGTTCAGGGTCGGTTAATGATGTTAATGATGCGAGATCGGCGGCTCCCCTCGAGGGTGACCGCCGGGCACAATGAAACTCTTAAGTTTAAACTGCCACGGTCTGGTCGGGGCCGCGGCAGTGCTTGCGCTTGTGGATCTTCAGAAGCGCAGAGGAGCGGATATGCTGTTTTTATCTGAAACACATTTAGAGGAGTGGCCAGCAGAGTGTTTGCGACGCCGTCTCCAAATGGATCACAAGTTTGTTGTTCGGAGTAATGGGAGGAGTGGTGGCTTATTACTACTTTGGAAGAAGGAAGTGGTGGTGGGACTCAGATTCAAGTGTGATAGCTATATAGATGTCACGGTTGGGAGTGGTGTGGAAAATATTTGGCGGCTAACTGGTATGTATGGAGAACCTAGGTGGGAAAACAAGCACCTGACATGGCAAAGATTGAGAGCTTTGCATGCGGAGAGTACTATGCCCTGGTTGGTAATTGGGGATTTAAATGAAATAATGTATCCTTTTGAGAAAGAGGGTGGCAATCCTCGGCCAGCACGATTTATGGATGATTTCCGAGAGGCTTTAGCCGATTGTAATCTTACTGATATGGGTTACTCTGGTGACAGGTTTACTTGGCATCGAGGTAACATTAGAGAGAGGTTGGACAGAGCAGTGGTTAGTGATTCTTGGAGAAACAAATTCCCCGGAGCAGTTCTTGAAAATCTGCCTTATAGCAGGTCTGATCATAGACCGCTGCTGCTTAGTCTGGAAGAGATAGTGGCGAAGGATACTAATGGGCCGAAGGTGCTGCGCTTTGAGGCCCGCTGGTTGAAAGAGGCTAAATTCCGAGAGGTAGTGGAAGAGGCCTGGGACTCAAATCAAGTTTTGAATGCAAATGACTTGGCGGGAAAACTTGCATTTGTACATGATCATCTGCATAAATGGGATCGTAATGTCCTCCGAGGGACTACGAAAAGAATTAGAGCTGCTCAGCATGAGTTGGAGCAGGTTTCAAGAGACGATCTGACAGCGGCAAATATTATGCGTCAAAAGGAACTTGCGATGGAAATAGAAAAACTTCTGGAACAGGAAGAAATGCACTGGGCACAAAGAAGCCGAGTTAATTGGCTTCAGTTCGGGGACAGAAATACTTCCTACTTTCATAATTCTGCAAATGCGAGAAGACAGCGAAATAGAATTAAAAAGTTGAAGAATGATCAAGGCAACTGGCTTGAGGGGACGGCGTATTTGAATCCCATGATCTCTGATTATTTCACTGGCCTTTTTAGCAAGGAGGTTTATGACACAGACCCAGCTGTTCTAGAAAAGGTTGTTCCTCGGGTTTCTGCTGAGATGAATGCGGTTTTGCTTAAACCCTATTCGGCCGAGGATGTCAAAAAGGCTTTATTTTCAATTGGTGATTTAAAAGCACCGGGAACTGATGGATTACATGCTATTTTTTTCAAAAAATGCTGGCATATAATTGGTGATGTGTTAACGCAGGAAGTGTTGGCTGCAATAAATAATCACTCTATTCCGGAGGGGTGGAATGATACGGTAATTGTTCTTATTCCTAAAGTGGAGGATCCGGAGCTGATTTCTCAATATAGACCCATCAGTCTTTGCAATGTGCTCTATAAGGTAATATCTAAGATGATTGCTTTCCGTTTTAAGCATATTCTTGATGAAATTATATCTCCTGTGCAAAGTGCTTTTGTCCCGGGTAGGATGATAACCGATAACATCCTTCTTGCATATGAAAGTATCCATTACATCAAAAATAAGAAGAAGAGCAAGAGTGGATATTGTGCGGTTAAATTAGACATGCATAAGGCGTATGACAGAGTAGAATGGCTATTTCTTGAAAGGATGTTAATTCGGCTGGGATTCCATTCTGAATTTGTGGAGCTGATTATGGCATGTGTTAGCTCGGTGAAATATAAAGTTAGATATAATGATCAAGAAACCGAAGAATTTATTCCTACAAGAGGCTTAAGGCAGGGAGATCCCCTTTCTCCCTACCTTTTCCTGATTTGTGCGGAAGGTCTTTCAAGCTTGTTGGCTCATCAAGAGGAGGTTCGTGGCATTGAGGGGGTTAGGGTGTGTAGAAATGCACCATCAGTATCACACTTATTATTTGCTGATGATTCCTTAATTCTTATGAAGGCAGATTTAGTTAATGCAACCTCGTTGAGACAAGTACTTGACACCTATTGTGCAAACTCAGGTCAATTGGTAAGCCAGACGAAGTGTAGTATTTTCTTCAGTCCTAATGTGGATGTAAACTTGAAAGGAGATATATGTACGGAATTAAATATAATGACTGAAGCTCTCTCGGATAAATATCTTGGCCTCCCTGCAATGGTTGGTATTGACAGAAGCGACAATTTCTTGTATTTAATTGAGAGGGTTATTGCTCGTTTAAATGGATGGAAGGAGAAGCAGTTGTCTATGGGGGCCAAGGAAATTCTATTGAAGGCTGTTATTCAATCTATTCCGGTTTTTGCAATGGCAATTTTCAAGATCCCAAATAATATTTGTAAATCAATTACTGATGCAATGGCAGCCTTTTGGTGGGGAGATACAGAAGAACACAAACGCATGCACTGAAGTGCTTGGTGGTGGATGTGTATTCGAAAAAAGATGGTGGAATGGGATTCCGTGATCTACATGCTTTTAATTTAGCAATGCTAGCAAAACAGTCTTGGAGATTGATTACACACCCTGAGTCCTTGTGTGCTAGAGTACTCCGGGCTAAATATTTTCCCCACGGCAATTTTTTGAATGCAGGACCGAAGGCGGGTTCGTCCTTTACTTGGCAGAGAATTGTTAGTGGTCTCCAAACTTTTAAGAGAGGGCATATTTGGAGAGTCGGTAATGGTAGAAAAATTAATATTTGGACAGATCATTGGGTCCCAGGGAGTACTACTAGGAAAATTGGGACGGCTAGAGGTGACAGCTTACTTCAGACGGTAGATGAACTAATTGATCCAGGAACCGGTCTGTGGAATGAGGTAGTTATTCGTGAAAATCTGAACCAGATGGAGGCTGACCTTGTGCTCAGAATACCTATTAGTCCGAATTTGAATGATGATTTTATTGCTTGGCACAAGAATAAGACTTGCTCCTTTTCGGTTCGTTCTGCGTACTATACCGAATGGGAACATCAATATGGGGGCAAATTAAGACTCCGGGACGGGCAAGGCCCTTCAAGACAAAACCCGGTTTGGGAGATTCTTTGGAAGTTACAAATCCCTTCAAAAGTTAAAATTTTTATCTGGAGATCACTGCATGGTTTGGTTCCTGGGAGGTGTATTCTTGCTAATAGACATATAAAAGTTTCAGCGGAATGTCCGGTTTGTTTTCAAGGGGCAGAGGATATCCGACATCTCCTATTCACTTGTAGACGAGCTAAGATGGTCTGGCAAGCCTTGGGCTTAGATGGTGTGATTAATCAGGCGGTATCGGTTGATCGATCAGGTTCTGTAATTCTTGAGGAAATCCTAAGAAGCCCGGTAAAAAATTCCCCAGTTCTTGGTCAGTTGGGGTTACAGGAGACGATTGCGGTAGCGGCTTGGTATATTTGGTGGCAACGCCGTGAAACAGTGAAAGGCGAATCTATTGCATCAGCGCCAAGGTCAGCCTTCTCCATTCAAGCACTAACTGCTAATTTTATACGCTCAACAGGTTTGGCGGTGCCTAAAGAAATAATGTGGAAGAGACCTCCGTTCCGAACTTATAAAGTAAATGTTGATGCCTGTTTTTTCCCAAATAGTACTGGTGCCATAGCGGCAATAATCAGAAATGAGTATGGGGAAGCTATCGCTGGAGCTGCTGATCCGCATAGAAATCTTCTAGATGCCACAACTGCAGAAACAATGGCGGTGAGATTGGGGTTACGACTGCTGGAAACAATTGCATGTACACCAGCTATTTTGGAGTGTGATAATTTGGAGCTGATTAATGCATGTACGGGGGTGATTGATCTCTGGAGCCCGTACACGGCAATTTTAGCGGACTGTTTTCATATTGCTCAAGGCATTGGTAATATTTCCTTCATCCATTGTCCAAGGGAGGCAAACAAGGTGGCACACAATTTAGCTAGGCTTTGCTTTGATTCAAATAGTTCTTTTATTTGGGATGGGGATCCCCCTCCTTCGGTTAATTTCGATGTAATAAACGATGTTTCTGTGTTTGTTTGAGGCGGCAAGTTTCAGACGCACTCTTTCCCTACCCAGGGTACCGAAAGGGACTGGAAGGGTTTTAATGAGGCGGCTTGCTGACCTAATATAGTGTGGTGGAAAATTCAAAAAAAAAAAAATAGACATGTGGCTTGGTGTTTCAAAGTACCATATGTTACTTACACAATCGTTGTGTATCCTCCTTCCCCGAACCCCTCTTCACCTGGACACGAGCTGCTTCAGACTCCACCCCTACCCAGTCCCTCTGAAGTGAGCTCCACGCCGTTGAGTTCCTCCGCACCCGGTCCAAGTGGAAGCAAATAACCTCGAGCTTGCCACATGCCTGCGGCTAGTAACGGTGTACGTAGTGAGGAGGAAGGGCTAGTACCAGCGACAAGCTCGATGGAGCTAGCGAAATGACCGACGACAACGAATTAGCTGCCATGCACGATGTTGCAAATGCGTCGTGGCAATGGGTACTCGGTGGACACAGTGTCAAACACGCACACGAATTTGCGGTCAATTTGCTACAAAGTCATGCGAGTTTTCAGTAATACAATGTTCAATTTGTTGGTGATCTTGTTCGTTTGGAGCACAATGTTTGTGGTTAGAATTTGTATATCAAAATTTGAGAACAATTTCAAAAAAAATTAAAATTAATTTTAATTATATTGTTCAAGAATTTGAATTGCAATTTTATTTATTCTAATATTTATCACCGAGTTCCTATGTGTTATCATATACTCCCTCCGTATCAAAATATAACATGTTTTGGACTTTTTCTTTCCATCAGTATCTAGACATGTTTTAGTGCAAGATTCATTTGAACCTTGCACTAAAACATGTCTAGATACGCAATGGCGGAGCTTGGGCCGAAAACCTGGAGGGGCTAAGTGGGCTGGGGGGCGAAAATAGTGAGCCTGGTCGAATTTCAGTGACAAATGGGCCAAAATACCTATAGATATTAGCCTAAATCTTCATTGGCTCGGGGGGCGACAGCCCATTTCGCCCCCATGAAGCTCCGCCAGTGTAGATACGGATGGAAAGCAAAGCAAAAGTCCAAAATATTTTATATTTTGATATGGAGGGAGTATTTTCTGTAGTGGAATAGGAGATGGCAAAGAAGTAAAAAAAAAAGAACAAGGAAAGAAGAGTAATGGACAAGTGGACTGTCCCGAACAATCTACTGACTATTTTAAAGACGGACGAAATGGAGGCCTCAGAGCGCTCCGCTACTGTTGCGAGGAACAGTAGGTACTGTAGATGCACAGTAGCTACAGTAGCCACGATTCCGGCCGTCCGTCGACGATCCGATGGCCCGGGGATGCGTCCGTGACGGTTTTGCAAAAAAGCCCCTCCCAAACTCGTGAATAGAACCCGCAGTCCACGGAAACGCGAGACGAGGGACCGAAATGCGAATTACGGAAAATACGCGGACCTTTCTGTAAAACGTCCACAGAGCCCCCTCCCTCCCTCTCTCTCCCCGCGCGGCGGCGATGCCGCCGACGCCGCCGACGCGCTGCGCGTCCTCCACGCTCCTCCCCGCACGCATCCGACCAAGCGGGAAGCTCCGCCGTCGCTCCCTCCACCTCCTCGCCGTAGATCAGCTGCTGGGCCGCCGCGAGGGCACCGGAATCGCCCGCTGGGACCAAGAGTGCCGACGACCAGCAGCTGCAGCAGGGGAAGCACAAGTCCCGGTTCCACGACGCGTCCGGGGGCCGGAGGCTCCTGCGGACGCCGTCGCTCCCGTCGCCGCGCATCGGGATGGAGGAGCAGCCGTCGTCGAAAGACGAGGAGGTCGTTGAGGACGGTGGTGGCGATCAGGAGGCGCCGGCGGAGGACGACGAGATGAACTGGAGCAAGATTTACGAGGGCGTCCTGCTCACCAGGATCTCCGAGGAAGGCCGCGGGTCGTCGTCCTCGCCGCGGCTGCACCGGGGGCCGTCCACGCCGGTCCCGTCGTCCCCCACGATGGGCACCGACTGCCGAGACCGCGGCCAGGAGACGGCGGCCGCCGCCGGCGCGTTCACCAGGTCCACGCCGAGTCTGTCCAGGCTCAGGCACTCGCACAGCACGCTCGACAGCCACTGCTGCTCGCACACGCCCACCAAGGTACGTCCGTCCTACGCGCCAATGCGTCGCCGTAGCAACCGATCTTGGATGATCGTTCGTTCGAGCTCCCCTGCTCTGAGCTCTGGAGCTTGTGTCCCACGAGCTGACGTGCTGGTTCTTTGATTGTAGCCTGACCGGACGCCGAGGACGACAGGCAGCAGCAGCAGAGCAGAGCGGGGCCAGCCGCGGCGCGAGCTCCGATCGTTCGGCGCCGCGAAGCAGCAGCAGCAGCCGGCGCTCGCCCGGGCCAAGAGCGAGTTCCAGGACAAGAAGTGGAAGAGCTCGAGCGCGCTGGAGTTGATCGAGGTACCTGGGCTTCGTGTTCGACCAGGAGGAGCTGCGGGAGCGCCTGGCGGACGTGCTCCCGGGCCTCCGCGACAGCAGCCAGCGTCACAGCAGCGCCAAGAGCTCGGGGTCCGGCTCCGTCTCCGGGTCCGGCAGCGCCAGCGACAACGACGACGCGAGCGGCATCGGCGACACCAGAGCCGGCGGCAGCGACGCGGGCGACGGGGTCGTGCGGCGGCCGTACCTGTCGGAGGCGTGGCAGCACGGCGCGCGGTCGGCGCCCCCCGCGTCGGCGATAAGGCTGCAGCAGAGGTCCGCGGCGGAGATGAAGGACCAAATTCGGATGTGGGCGTAGGCCGTCGCGTGCAACGCCCGACAAGAGTGTTAAATGGCCGCCGCCGTCGTACCGGCTGCATCTCCATGGACATGGCATGCTTCGCCCTACACAAACCGCACCTACACTACACGACAGTGATCGATCGAGATGAAAATGCCCACACCAGCTAGCTACCTCCCGACGATACTCCCAAATTTTGTTACTACTTTCGCCCTGCACCGAAAATCCCACAAACACGGATGAGATATTTACTTATATTTAGGTTGCTGTTCAGTGTTCTTTCCCCGATTGATTTCTGAAATAAATAAATAATGTGGAAATCATCCCCATTCTTTCGATTCAGACATTGCGATTTGCGTCGATTTTCTTCCTGTTTCCAGTGTAAATTGAACTGATAGTACCTGAGAAGAACCAAAGAGACGATATAGGCCTCTATGAGGACGATAGCATCTCAAGAGTAGTGTGAAATTGTACGTAGTTACTACGGAATTTAGATCTACGTTGCAAAGCGGGGCAAAGGCGCCAGCTGCGGTTGCAGTTGCTTCATTGTCGCAAGTGATCGATAACAATTCTACTATCTCTGTCGGAAACTCCGGAGGTCAGCTCAGGTTCCGTCCGGGGTTCATTGTCAGATAGATAGAAGTAGTAAGAATTCTAGAGTGAAAACGCTGCTGATACACACTACTGACACGCAACGCAGGCAGGGGCGAATCTAGAAAAATTTGGCGATGGGGTCGGCTATAAAGCTATGCTTGTCAACTAATATAATGGACTGTTATACCACTCCATATTCATACCATAATATTGCGCTGAAAGACGATCACTATAGGACTATCAGATTGTGCTGAGTATTTTCCTGTATGCCAAGTGTTCTTCAGGCTCTGTGTTGAGTATGGCAAAACACTCGGTAATCAACAGAAACTCGGGATAGGTGTAAAAATAGACTCGAGAAACATGATATCCACATGTGACATGTCCCTTGTCAGTGCATTAGACGACTATGTGACATGCAATGTTTTAAATACCGGGCTATAGCAAATAGCGGCAACCCTAAAAAATAGCTATAGCGGGCTACATGGGGGCTAAATGAGGTTATAGTGGAAAAAATGTACATGAATTTATTTAGTGACAACATGCTCAAAAAGTTATGACGGAGCTATAGCGGGGCAAATAGCGGACTATATTTCAAACTACGGTGACATGATTATAATATTAGTTGCATTAATAAAGTCAAGACCATCCGAGTGACCTTTTGGATCATTCTCTCTATGGAGCCCGGTATTTTGGAAGAAGGGAACTTGGTATTTAGAGAATTCTCAAAATTCTGATTTTCAGTACATAGATACATATTCTGATTTTCAGTACATAGATACATACTGATATGATGATCTATATATCTGTAAAGTTTTGCTAACAAATACGTTGAGGAAGTTTATCCAAATTAATTTTTGGAACTAAATTGACCGAAGGCACATAGACATGTCACATGTGGATTACTTGAATCTTTAGGTTGCGTGAAAGTCCCTACATCACCATCTGATTTTTTCTTCTTATCACAAAGCCACCTATAATGTAGAAAGTTGAGCAAAATGTGATGCCATTTTTAGCCTTAAGTGCTCACGGAACAAGGAGTGATGGCTTTCATGGCTAGATAGATTACTCAGCAAATATTGATCCGTGAGACCATGCCCCTAGGAGTACTGTGATTTCCCAAGCCCAGCATTTTCAACGGGATTTTTTACTTAAAATGGTTAAATCTGGAGATGGAGTAGTGCTTTTGTGTCTCGTGCAACTTGGCCGAATGGGGTCAGTAAATTTTTTGGGCTGGGTTCAGAGACAACTTTTACGTGTACTGCTTCATGATTTGCTGTCCGTCATTGGTGTCACCTGCACCCAGGGGAGCTCCTGTACGCCGCCCTTTGCGGCGCGGGACGGGAGCGCCGCGCACCTCGCGCCCCTCCCGTGGCTCTGCTGGGCCGCGGCCCATGAAGCACAAGGTAATTCATTTTTTTTTTCTCTTTTGTTTTTTTCTGTTTTTCTTTTTTCATGTTTCTTTTTTATGTGTTTATAATTTTAAAATATGAAAATCTGAACATTTTCAAATCAGATATTTTTTAGAAAATGAACATTTTCTTAAAACGAGAATAAAATATATTATATTCATATATAAATATAATATATGAATATTTTGAACGGAATTGATTTTTCAACGATTTGAAAAAAGTGAACATAAAAAAGGGTCTGAACGGAAATTATTCTTGAACGATTTTTAAAAAGTGAATAAAATAGGTATTTGAACAGAAAATATTTTTGAACAATTGTAGTGGAAACATTTTAAAAATTGAATAATTTTCAAATTTAAACATTTTTCGCTTTTGAACAAATTCAATTTCGAACAATTTTTACATTTGAACAATTTTTATATTTGAACAATTTTTTGAATCTAAACAAATTTCAAATCTGATTTTCTCATAATTTATTTTTGAACGATTTTAAATAGTGAACAGAAAATGGAGGTGAACAAAATTTATTTTTGAACGATTTAAAAAGTGAACCGAAAACTTATTGTGAACGAAATTTATTTTGAACGATTTTAAAAGTGAACGCAAATTATTTTAGAACGATTTTAAAATTAAACAAAAAAGGCTAGTAAACGGAAAACTATTTTTGAACAATTTTAAAAAATGAAAAAAAATGGGGTGTGAACGATTTTTTTTTGAACAAATTTAAAAGTGAACAGAAAAGCGGTGGAACAGAAACTATTTTTGAACAATTTTAAAAGTGAAAAGAAAACGGGGGTGATCGGAAACTTTTTTTGCGTGAATTCTAAAAACAGAAAATGGGGGTGAAATAACAACAAGGAAAAAAGAAAAGAAAACAAAAAACAAAAATAAAGAATAAAAAGTGAAAAAGAGAAAAGAAAAGAAATAGGAAAAAAATAAAAGGTCGAAAATAAAATAAAAAGTAATGAAAACAGAAAAGAAAACAAAAACAAAAAAGAAAACGAAATAAAAAGAAAATGAAAATCGTTCAAAAATAAAAAGAAAAAAGAAAATGAGAAAAAGAAAACTTAAAAGGAATATAAAAAACAGAAAATAAAAAGAAAAACGAAAATAGGAAAAAAGAAAAAAGAAAAAAGAAAAAGAAAGACGAAAACAAAAAAGAAACGAAAAAAAGGGGAAAAACCGACTATTGGGCCGGCCCACCCGCGGCGCCATAGTGGCACGGGGGTGCGCGGCGCCAGCCCCCCGCGCCGCTAAAGGCGGCAAATAGGGATCGGCTGCACCCAGCGCCACTACATGAGATTCGCCCCTGAACGCAGGAGCAGTTTTTGGCAGATACGTGCACGTAACTAGGAGTGCCAGTGGGCGAGGCAATAATGTAGAGTAGCATACAACATTACCTGGCCGCCCCGCCCACCGGAACGGATCCCATGTGCCTGCCACCAGCAAGCAGGCGAGTCCAAAAACAATGTTCGGAATCTGGTCACTTCGGCGCCCATAACGTGCCAGCAGTGGCGGATCCAGCTAAATATGCCAGTGACGTCATCACGGGCCCCACTGTCAGCCTCCCATTTTCACACACGATTTGAAAAAAAAAATGACGTATGGGTCCTGTGTCATAGGTTCCAAAATTCCAGTAAAATGCTGACAATTGATAAAAAACAAAACTTCTAATTTGTTATTCAGAAAATTGCATATCAAATATCGAAAAATTTCAAATTTAACATATCTCCAAATTCTCCACAAAAAAAACAAAAAAAAAACTCACCCACAAAAAAATTCGACACGAAAATATTTGAATACACCAGACGAATATAAGCGTCAATGTTCCGATTTAATCAACATATCAAGAACACACAAATACACTTCCTCTAAATATATGAAGGCAATTTATTAAATGCTCGAACAATGCATTTCCCTCTAATTACGAACTACCATTGAACATTTCAGTTAACTAATTATTTGCATGCAGTCCACATAATTTTTTACCACACCAGACGAACTAACATAACTCTTCACGCTCTTGCTTGAGGGTCACCTGGTATGTCTACTAGGTACCTTTTTGTACTGCCATCCCTCTTTATTTATAAGCCAAAGACATATTAGTCGCAATACGTTCCTTGGGCCATGCTCATAAATATTCCTGCTATTCGTCAACATTAACTTCTAGGATTTCTTTTTTCTTTTATGTCTCCTGCTATGTTTCAGAGTAAGAAATAAATATTTTGCACATGCTGTTCGATTTAGGAAATAATACTATAGTGTACGAAATTTCTTGATATATTGCACACCAAAAAATCACCAAGGGCGTGGTGTGACCTTTTAAATATGCACATTTCCAGAATTTAATTATTTACACCACGATACTCACAAAATGACCATTTGAGTGCATAAATATTTCGAAAAAAAATGCAAATTCATTTGCTCTAATTGTGTAATTGTGGCTTCCTTTCAAACTGAATTCAATAAGTATAAATACCTTAAAAAATTGAACATAATAGAAACCAAGAACCTTTTAAATATGCACATTTCCAGAATTTAATTATTTACACCACGATACTCACAAAAAAGACAATTATTTACACCACGATACTCACAAAAATGACGAAACAATACCCGCAACAAAAAAATACTTATGGCATATGATATCCATTCAAATTTCACAAAATTGTAAAACAAAAAAACAAAATAGTAACTACATTTAAAAACCAAATGTTTTATTAGAAGAATATTTCTAATTAGAAGGTATGGATTTCAAAATCAACATACCCACCGCACTTAATAAAAAAAATATTCGATTATCTTCATTTCCAAAACAAATAAGACCAAATTCCACAAATTTGGAGAAAAAACCAATATAGACATTGCATTTAAAAAAACATTTGAATACATAAATATTTCGAGAAAAATGCAAATTCATTTGCTCTAATTGTGTAATTGTGGCTTCCTTTCAAATTGAATTCAATAAGTATAAATACCTTAAAAAAATGAACATATTAGAAACCAAAAACCTTTTAAATATGCACATTTCCAGAATTTAATTATTTACACCACGATACTCACAAAAATGACAATTATTCACACCACGATACTCACAAAAATGATGAAAGAATACCTGCAACAGAAAAAAAACTTATGCATATGATATCCATTCAAATTTCACAAAATTATAAAACAAAAAACAAAATAGTCACTTCATTTAAAAACCAAATATATAAATATTTCGAGCAAATGATAATTCATTTGCTCTAATTGTCTAATTGTGGCTTCCTTTCAAATTGAATTCAATAAGTATAAATACCTTCAAGAATTCAACATATTAGAAACCAAAAACCTTTTAAAAATGCACATTTCCAGAATTTAATTATTTACACCACGATACTCAAAAAAATGACCATTTGAATACATAAATATTTCGAGAAAAAATGCAAATTCATTTGCTCTAATTGTGTAATTGTGGCTTCCTTTCAAATTGAATTCAATAAGTATAAGTACCTTAAAAAATTAAACATATTAGAAACCAAAAACCTTTTAAATATGCACATTTCCAGAATTTAATTATTTACACCACGATACTCACAAAAATGATAATTAATCACACCACGATACTCACAAAAATGACGAAAGAATACCTGCAACAAAAAAAAAACTTATGGCATATGATATCCATTCAATTTCACAAAATTGTAAAACAAAAAACAAAATAGTAACTACATTTGGTAGGTCCCACTTATTCAGACAATTGCCAGAAAATGATAAATACTATAAAATCAATAACTTCAAGTCTTCCCATCCGAAAAATATGAAGAATAAATCAAAATGATCACACAAATAAATGCTAACTAATTATGGCAAAATGTAAACATATTTAAACATTCCAATTTGGTTAAAATTTGGGATAAATTCAACTGCACATGCTCCAACTATATGGTGCACATGCTCCAACTATATGGAGTTGAATTCAAAAAAGAAAAAACTCTACCTGTGGAATTAAAAATAATGAATGTGCATTTCCACTCATTATGGACTTAAATTTAAAATTAATAATCTTTGGAAATTCCAAATTGCTTAAAAATTGGAGATACTCCAAAAATATATCAACATGTACACAAAAAAAATGCCAACTAATTATAGCAAAAAAAAAACATATTGGAACATTTCTAATTGGTGAACATTTTGAGAAAATCCAACTGCACATCCTCTAATTATGTGAAGTTGGATTTAATAAATGCTCATATAATGCATTTCCTCTAATAATGAACTTAAACTGAACATTCCAAATTGGTTAAATATTGGATGTAATCTAAATGCACTTTCTCTAAATATGGAATTCAATTCAAAAAATGTGCATTCTCACTCACTACGGACTTAAAAATAAATAAATGCTCATCCTCTAATTCTGTGAAGTTGAAATTTCAATAAATGCTCATGTAATGCATTTCCTCTAATTATGGATTTAAATTGACCATTTCAGTTTGGTAAATATTTGGATGTAATCTAAATAAACTTTCTCTATAAACGACGTCCAATTGCATAAATGTGCATTTACCACCCATTATGGACTTAAATTAGATGTTAATGAAAAATAGAAACATACTCGAACATTTGAAGTCGCAAAAAAAAAAGATGCTCCAGCATATATCAACATGCTCAGAAAAAAATGCAACTACTTACATCGCCATGTTTGAATTTTTTTGAATTGGTGAATATTTGGAGGAAAACCAAATGCACTTCCTCTAAATATGTGCAGTTGAATTTAACAAATGCTCACACAATGCATTTCCTCTAAATATGGACTTAAATTGAACATTTCAATTTGGCACATAGTTGGAAATAATCTAAATTAACTTCCTCTAAATACGAAATTCAGGTGGAGTTCCTGAAATTATAGACTGACTTAAGTAAATGCTCATACAATGTATATCTTCTGATTACGGAGCTAAATTACATATTTATGCCAACATACAAACATAATCGAACATTCAAATTTACTAACTATTTGAAGTTACCCTAGACAATAAATTCCGACGCATTTCACATTTCGAATTACAACAGTTCCTCTAATAATGAACTTAAACTAAACATTCCAAATTGGTTCATATTTGGATGCAATCTAAATGAACTTTCTCAAAATATGGAATTCAATTAAAAAAATGTGCATTTTCACTCACTATGGACTTAAAAAATAAATATTAACAAAAAATATAAACATGTTCGAACATTCCAACTTGCTAAAAAAATGAACAACTCCATAATATATCAACATGCCCACAGAAATAAATGCCAACTACTTACAGAAAAAAACAAACATATTGGAGCATTTGGATGTACTTATGCTACAGATTTTTTTTTTAGAATATTCAAATTTTGTCACCATTTGGAGGTAATTCAAATGCATATTTTCTAATTTCAATTTAATATTTCCGCCGAAATACAAACATGTCCAAAAATTTCAAACTACCAAATATTTACATACCCTGTAAAATATTTCAAAATTTGAACATTCCAAACCACTAAATATTTAACTATTCTACAAAACATATAAAAATACTCAAAAAAATGCTACCTATTCATAACAAAAAAATAAAATATGTTTGAACATTCTAATTTGGCCAACATTTTGGTGACCAAATAAATAAATAATAAATTGTACAAAAAACTCACCAAGGGCGTGGCGTGACGCCACGCCAAATTCAACTAGTTTATACTTTATAGAAAAATCGGACATTTGTCCCGAAGGTTCGTGTGACGCAGGTCGCATTTTGTCGTATTATTTTCTAATAACAGGAATATCCAAACATAGGTCGAAATAGGAAAAATCGGGTTGACGAGTTTGCGGTTGCCAGGACGATTGCCATACCGAAATTCTCGTGACAATTGCTTTAACTCCACCAGAATTGGCAGGAAATGCAGAGATATGCAACGATGCTGACCTCGAATAAAATTTGTACTACGGAGAGGGCACGAGCCGTAGAGAAGACCGTCCGTCCTGGTCCCTCGCACGAGCACTATAGGTGGCCAAACGGGCCGGGCCCAGCATGCCGGCCCGGGGCACGGAAAAAAAGCACGGCCCGGCACGGATGTTAACGGGCCGTGCCCCGGCACGGGCCCGGTGCGTGCCGTGCCTCACCTCCAGTCGAAGCACGCGGGCCGGCCCGGCACGGCCCGTTTAACTTTTTTATTATTTTTTTTACCTATTTTATCTTTTTTTATTTATTTTTGGGCCACATTTACGCTAAATGGGCCGTGCCCAGCCGTGTCTGGCGTGCCTAACGGGCCGTAACTGGGCCGCAGTGTCGTGCTGGCCTCGCGCCGCGGCACGCGGGCCGGCCCGGCACGGCACGAATAGCTGGCGGGCCTAACGGGCCGTGCCACAAACGTGCCGTGCCGGCACCGTGCCGGGCCGTGCCGGCACGTTTGGCCAGCTATAACAAGCACGCACGCACAGCGGCATGGCAGAGCAAAACGCAGAGAGCAGAGACGCACGCTGCTGAGCTGAGCCGCCACAGCCCAAAGGGCCAGCCAACCAGACAAGAGGAGGCCCCGCTGCCGCAGTTTCTCCATCCATCCACGACCGGGGCCGTCACGGGAATTCAGAAAGCGAAAGCGTAAAGCGCCGGGATCGAGGGCGAGGGCTGGCCACTGGCCATGCCGTCCATGTCCATGCGCGACGCGACGGGCACGGATCAGGGCACAGAGCTCAGGGTGCAAGCGGGAGTGGGCCGTCCGCGGCGCCGCAAATTTAGGCCCATTTAATCACACATGCGAGCATCCATGAAATTGCACGAAAAAAACGGCATATGCAGGCCGGCCCGTGGCTGCCGCGTCACGCCACTAGTGAAGGGGCTAGTGAAGAGATGTGCGGTTGCTCTTTCGTTCCCCACGTCTTCCCGCCGGCCGCCGCCGCCGCATCCTCGATTCATCTTCAAATCGAGGCGAGCTCGCGCTGGCAGCCATGTTCAGCTCCGCGGCGGACGAGCGGGTGTACTGCCTCGACTGCCACCGCGCGACGGAGGTGGTCCTCGACCACTCCACCGGCGACACCATCTGCACCGAGTCGCGCTCGTCCTCGAGTCCTCGACGTGCACTCCTCCTCGACGCCCAGCTCGACCACTCCTCGAAGCCCAGCTCTCCACCGTCACCACCTACTCCAAGAAGCCCAACGCCAAGTCCTCCACCGTCGGCCAGAACGCCCTGCCCAGGATGTCCGCGCGCCCTTCGACGCCGGCTCGGCCTTGACGTGTTGGTGTCGCCTTCGTCATCCACCGCGCCATCCTAGGGTCGACGAGACGGGGTACACGCCTTCCCCGTGCTTGCCAGCGTCCTGGCGGAGCTCAAGCTCCTCACCACGTCCATCGGGGAGACGACAATGGCGGCGACGGCGTTGGTGCTACTTGCTGAGTCACACAATAAAGATGTACGTTGGGTGCCTCGCGTGAGCCAGCTTCGGTACCAATAAAGATCGAGGCGCTGCAGGCGGCGGCGTCCAAGGCCGGCCATGAGCTCCAACGCGTCCATGCCCTCCGGCTCGCTGGGCGGCGCCGCTTGCAGCTTGGCGGCCTTGTCAAGCTCGAGAAGCCGAGCGTGAGCTGCCTGAGATGGACGCACGAGACGGACTGAGTGGCTTGGCCGGTCGAGCATCTCCTCCCCTACTGTCCTGCACCGATTGGAGCTCGGCCTGGACCGGCCACCACATCTCCTTCATCTCTAGCGGTGGTGCCTCGTCGGGAAGGATTATGACGCGGACGACATATGCGGCGCTCGCGGCGCCGCAAATAACGCGGCTAATGCGCGGCTAATACGCGGCGTACCGCGTAACATATGCGGCCATATGCGGCGCGTACGCGGGCTCCCGCGGAGCGTCCCGCTTGCACCCTGAGCTCTGGGACCAAGGGCCACTTCTTTTGGGCTTCTCAGATGGCTTCGGGGTCGTGCACAGCAGAAGCCGAAAAGAAGTGTCGGGCTGGTAGAGGGCTTCTCTGGACCGCGAAGCGCACCCGTAGTGCAAATTGAGAAACTCCTCCTGACATGTTTCCCGAGCTTCTCACCAACCGGTACGACGTGTTGCCCTTCGTTTCGCATCTATTTACAAAGAAATGCCACTCCACACAGGGAAACGGTTCGCTAGAAAAAAAGGAAAACACTCCGCTTTCCCCTTCTCCTCTCCTTCTGCTACTGTAGAAGGCGATAAGAAGGGCGTCCCCGGTTCCTGCTCGATCTGCCGGCGAGGCCGCGGGTTTCCTCATCCTCTGCTCGCCGCTCCGGCGACGGGTGGCGGATGGGGTAGCCCCGGTTCTCCTCCGGCCTGTAGATAGGAGTAGGTTAGGGTTTCGTGGCGGCGTCGCTTCGGTGGTGGCAGCGGCGCGCCTCCGGCGAATAAAGTTGACCTCATCTCTCCCCACTTCGACGGTGGTTCCGGCCACGTCGAGGAGATGGTGGTGCCTTTTGGTCTCTGTTGCTTCGGTGGTGCTCATCGTCATCGAGGGTTCCTGGAGGTGTGGCCTAGATCTGGTGGCGAGGCAGTGGTGGCGCCAGATCTTTGGCCTTCTGTCTTCCGGCTCCAGCCCCGCTATAGCGACGTGTGCTCCGGCGTCGTTGGGGAGCTTGTGAAGGTCGGTGCAGGAGCTCGGGGTGCGGCGGTTGCTGTTGGCGGGGTGTGTGGTTGGCAGGGGAGGGATCTGGCCGCCTCCTGTGAGGTGGTGTGCCGTCGGGCCCAGATCCGGTGTCGGAGTTGCTCGGGGTGCGTCCCCGGCCGATGGACTTTCGGCATTCCAAGATCCAGATCCAGCTTGCTGGAGCTGGTGTCTACTGCGGCTCGTCTTCGCCTTTGTGCTTGGAGCTCTTCGTGCACCTTGGGGCGATCTGCTGGGCGGCGTCTTCTTCTCCGGCGTTGCCTGAGGCGGAAGGGGTGCGGACTCGGTGGTCACGAGGTTGAAGGACGTCGAGGACCTGGGTGTTTTTCGGGTTTTTCGAGGGTCCTTTCTGTAAAAGTTGGCCAGCTGTGGCTGTGCTCGTATCCTTTGTGTATGTTTGTACTTGTATCTGCTCCTATACTATTTTCCCTACTCGTATGAATACACCTTACTACATAGCGACCGTGCCCCAGGAAACGATTGTCGTACGGCGCCCGATAACCCACGACCGTCTCCTCTCCGAGTGCGAAGCAACCAGCGAAGCAACACGTGTGTACCTAACTGGGCTGTGGCACTCTGTCCTATTTGGCCCAATAGGAAACAGAACTAGAGCACTAGCCCAGAAAAATGCTATCGTACTACCACACTAGGGATCTCGTGGCTTGTTCCTCCTCAAGTCATGGATGGAGGCAACGAACAGGACCAAGATCCTGACGCCATGCAAGCAAATCAACAGCAAAAATAACTCCAGGTACGAGCAAAACTACTATTTTCTTCAAACTGAAATTATGCCCACACTCAAGAGCATAAACTTCTGTACCCCCACTTCTCCCAAGCAAGATTTATGCAGACAAAGTTCAACAGGTGAACAAACCACAAGACACAACGTAGATAGAGTAGGTATGAAGACACATGGAAGACTAGTCTATCATTCGTAGATATAGTAGAAAGTGGTAATTACAACATATAAACTTGGTAGCAAGGTTCATAAGAAATGTCTGCAAACGAATCTAGTTAAATTTGTCCATGGCAACTAAGAACTTGAAAACCTGGTGACCAGGAACTTCAAATCTGGCAACTAGAAATTTGGAACATGGCAACTCCAAACTTGGAACCTGGTACCTAGGAACTTGAAATCTGGCAACTAGAAACTTTGAACATGGCAACTGCGAACTTGGAACCTGTCAACAACAACAAACTAAAAACCTGAGAACAAACTAGACTGAAACCTGGCACCAAGTTCTTCTCTTATGCACAGGCTCCATCCGTCCATACAGTATACATATCTTCTTTTTGATTCATGTCCAAATGAGAACATCTTGTTGTGCCATCATCTCCTCAAAAGCGACAAACGACTTTGGAAAAAATATCAGTTATGCAGTTAGCTCATTTGCCATGAGACTTGTATCCAATTGCCAGATTATGAACGTGAACCTGGCAACCACAGACTATCAATCTGGCAACTAAAAACCAGAAACATGACAACTAAAAATCTAGAACAAGCAAACAACAAAAGGAACCAAGTGTATTTGTAGATTCAAAACCGTAAAGCTTTCACATATATTTTGCGCTTCCTATCCTTTAGCCATGCCTTCACAAACTCCAAATACTCTGCGAAAAAAAGAAGCACGGTTAGATAACTTTGAACTTACATCAATTTGAATTTGTATCAGGTTGGGAAGAACATGGTTGCCCTTATGCAGTGTGATGATGAAATGCTAAAGCAAGCCAGCAACAATGATATTTCAAAACGACAAAGTACTTCAAGTCGGTAACAGAACCAAAAAACATCAATTGCCAGACTGTTTATTATAAGTTGCCAAGTTCTTTACAATAAGTTGCCAGGTAGTTTATCACTAGTTGCCACGTTTTCCACACTATGGAAACCGATCATACAACGTGCTTGAAGATATGTAGTTCAATAACACTATAAAGTGTGAATGCTGAAAATGCAAAGGGATGGAATGGTCTGCTGCCACGTTCTGAAGATATGTACTCTTCTATAGTTGCCAAATTTATACCATCTAGTTGCCGGATTTATACTGTGTAATTGCCAGGATACTACCATCAGGTTATTAACATGAGTTGCCGGATTTATCTCATGTAATTGCGAGGTTATTAACATTGTAGTTGCCGAGTTACTAAATTGTAGTTGCCAGGATATTTTTTCACATATAATTGCCTGCTAAAATAAATGAAAATGTACTATTTTGCCTAGGATATGATTCATTTGAGGATTACTCAAAAAGTTGCCACAACTGCTAACACCATCGAAGCAAGATACAGAAGTGATTTCACCTCCTCAACAACCATTCGCGATGATGAGGTTCGATACACTAAAGGAACTTGAAATGCACTACAAGATGTACGCGAAAAAGAAAGGATTTGGCATAACGTATGACTACAGGAGAAAGTCTGAGGTTGATGGTGAAATTGCACGAGCTTACCTTGTTCCTTCGATTCCCACCAACTTTGGCCTTTTTATACATGGCCACAAACACAAACAAAAAGTGAAGTTAGTATATACTAAGGTTAAACAACAGTAACTTTAGTCTTTTTTGTAGATGACACAAAGCAAAAAAAAGGGGGCAAAACGTAAACTGATGTCATCGAAAACTAAAAAACACTGATATTGGTAAAAACTTGGTGGCTACTGCTGGTAACAATCTGACTAGTCGAGAAAAAACATGGTGACTATGCTCCCATGGTAAAAACATGTGCTCTCATGTAACCAAAAGATCTGTGCCAGGTAACTACACACCAAACTGCAGGTGATTAAGCATGCACAATTTGCTGAGTAACAATTATCAAACAAATTGGTAAACCAAAATTGGGTTAAGTGCATTGGTGGCGACTACACATAACTAACTTGGTGACTTGAGAGAAACGGGCAGAACATGAACACAACAAGGTTTTCTGGTAACTAAACACCAAACTACGGGTGATTAAGCATGCATAGTTTGGTGACTAACAATTTTCAAGCAAATAGGTAAATAAATTTGAGTTAAGTGCTTGGTGGTGACTACACAGTACACAAGCAAAGAAATTTCCCTGGGGAAAAAGGTAATTAGAACCAACATGAGCATAAATAAACAGTTGCCACTAAAATAACTACATGGTTGCCACACAATGCCTACTTGGTTACCAGACATAAATAGCTAAGTACATGAAAAAACACATGGTCACCGAACTTTGGTAGCTCCTGGATGGGTTACCATACAATTCTAGCAAAAACTACCATGAAATCAAGTGAATTGTTGCCAGATAATCCATACTGAATTACCATGTAACAAGCAAAGAAAACTTCCCCGGGGGGAAAATGTAATTAGGAACAACATAAGCATAAATAAACAGTTGCCACTAAATAACTACATGGTTGCCACACAATGCCTACTTGGTTACCAAACAAAAAATAACATATGTACTTGGGTAACCATTAATCATGTAAACAGACCTTCTTCGGCATTGGACCACGTACTCTTCCATCGCCGTCATCATTGCTTGGAGCTTTCCTACGCCTACCCATAATGACACAGCTAGAATGTACCTGTAAAAAAACCATAGAAAACCGTGAGCACAATGTCTGAAAATGCTACCCATACTCTCCTCCCTACCACAGGTAAAAACGCCGATGGGACATCAGCAACCCGCACGTGTGCTGAAACAGCAAAGCTCGCAGCACGACAGGCGAAAAAAAAGAGACCCTCATCGCTTTCAACGCGCCCATCGCTCTCATCGTGCTCGTCGCGCGAAACCAGAGCAACACTAGCTAATTCAGCCATGAACGCGATGAAGCAAGTACCGCAGCGGAAAAACACATCCCACAGCCTCCCCCGGAACCTCTAGCCCATGGATCACTAGCATATCCCCCCACAACATGCACACAAAAACAATGCAGAGTGCTTTTCCCTAACAACATAAATCACAATCATCCACTGACCTTACTCCATAACATCCAAGTTCAAAAAAACATTCAGGCGGCGATGCAGAACCTTTGCTAGTGCCAGCAGCCCAGCACGCTCCCGCAGTATTGTGCTCGTTCGCGCGAAACAAATCACACTCATCATGCTCGATAGTAGCCCATCCAGCCATGAAGGCGGTGAATCAAGTTTCGCTGCTACCAACGAACCGGGAAAAATCAACCCCGCCTCACACACAGGCCGAATCCCATAGCCCCGCCTCCCACATTCGTTGCGCATCACGGAACCCCACCTCCGCTGACGGCTAAATCCGGGGAGAACAGAGCAAAAACACCACGCGAGACAGATCCTCTCGCGGCGGAGCTCGAGCAGTGTACTAACTATGCACCGGAAAACGCATCCCAGCTTCCTATAACCCCAGGCCCCGCCTCCCGCCGTTCTTCGCGCATCACGGAACCTCACCTCCCCTCGCAGCAAAAATCCGGGGGGAACAGAGTAAAAACGCACCACCAGGACATAGATCCTCTCACGATGGAGCTTGAACCGTCGACCGAGAACAGATGAACCCGCTCGAAAACTCCAAAAATCCTCTACCCCCGCATCGACGAAATTGACTGGAAAAAAACAGCTAAATCCGACGCGCGCGAGCGAGAAGGCAAGCGAGGAAGGTGAACTCACCGCGGCGGCCCTCCGTTCGCCGACGACTCACCGAATCCTAAGCCACAAAATCGCCTCTGCGTCGCCAGCGAGGGCGGAGAGGAGAAAAGCGCAGCGAAATGGGGGCGGTGGGAAGGGATAACGGTGGTCGGATGACGATAACGGGTCCGGAAACGATGGCGCCCGGTAATTAAGGAGATATGTGTGCGGGACGCGTGCGACGTCTGATCCCTGTCTGCGCGAATCTTGGAACGCCGGACGGAAGACGTTGCTGGGGCACGTTCCCTAACCGAAAAAAAAAGGAAAACACAACACGCATCTCTCCCGACCTGTGAGTCTGTGACCCGTTCTTTCCCCCACCCATCGTGCAACTGGGGACAGGCTGACGAGCTAGGGTTCCTCCTTGCCGCCGCCGCCGCGACGTCCGCCGCCGCCTCGTCCGCTCCTCGCTCCGCCTCGTCCGCGCCCGACTGCGAGCTCTCGTCCCGACCGGCCACGCGCTCTCGTCCTCGTCCCCGACCCGCTCCACCGGCAGCAAGCTCCGCTGCACCGGCTGCCGTCCTCATCCCCGACCCACTGCACCGGCCGCGCGCGCTCTCGTCCTTGACCGGCCACGCGCTCTCGTCCTCGACCGGCCGCCATGTCTACCTCGCAGCAGGCACCGGTACTAACTTCTTCTCTTTTTACTTCTTGTGCTGATTGATCTGTCCTCATACTACTGACCGAGAGGGCCGCTAGTAGTACACACATCACCGCGCATCACCTTATGATTTGGCAGTATCTAACATGTACTACTTGTGAGATCTGCTAGCTAGTATCTGTGCACTGGATCTGCTACAAATGAGTTAACTCCCAGTGATCTGCATGGTTCTGCTAAGGAAAGGATGGCAACTACCAAACTACTGACAGACTATTCACCTAAAGCCCCAAAGATAATTAACAAAACAAACTGCTCTACCTCGACCTAGGAAGCAAATCCAGAGAAAACTGCCTCACGAAGGAAGATTCGGGTTAGATCGACCACAGCATTGAACATACAAGAACATAAACCCCGGAACAAATCTAAGCAAGTTAGGGCTCTTCACCAGAAAAGGAAATCAGTCCAAGTCCGGATGGATCCCCAATCCGTGCCAGTGCAGCCGAGCGGATTACTATGGGGAATGAAGCCATCACGGACTTGGCCCCTCCACTAGAGCTCTGAAGCATATGTATAAACAGGCTTATAGACTCCGGTGGAAATAAGCCTGGTGGGAGGAAGCTCCGAGAAACTTTTTTGTCCTATTTTTCAGCTTCTAGAATTTGGGCTTGCTACATTTGTTGAGCTGTGCAAAGTCTATAATACCCTTAGAGTTAAACGGTGTCCTGAATTATAGATAATACTAGTTGATTCCCCGCGCGTTGCTGCGGGCATTAGAGATGATTTTCATGTATGAAAAAGCACGAAAAAGCTACGAAAATAATGCTTATTTGCATATAATATTACGAATTGCTAGCATTTAATTATTTAATTTGCTTGTTGCTATGTTTATCAAGTCTTGATTGTCAACCGGGCAGGGGGAACTCGTTTTTAGCACATAATCAGAAGAGAATTTTAAAAAAATGCTTAGGGTTCTTTTTTTAGCACATAATTGGAAGAGAATTTTAAAATACTTGTTCTTGATGTGAAGATTCTATGCAGTCAAAACTTGTGAAGTAACATCATATCTCCATCTTGTACTTTGGTGCCAGTTCACTCTCAGTGACGAAGAACAATAAGTAGAAAAAAGAAAACTAACTTGACTATGGACTGCTGCTAGATACTACGACAGAAGCAGGAAGATGACACTGGGACAGACTGGAAAATCATGTAGTGTGAACAAATGACAGGAAGAGATAGTATTACCTCTGATATGATTGCTAGGATGTGCGACATAGCAACTAATGACGGTAACGATATAGTACATAACTAATAGATTCAAGCGGTATGCTAAAGAAAGCACACCTTAGCAGCCGAGCATTATGCTTAATAAATAATCACCAAAGTAAAATATATCCAAGGTATAAAATGCATCCCGTACGTGGAGGAGGACATGGTCCAGCTTGCAAATTTCTCTTATGTACTGCATGTTGAGGGTGAGACCTGGGCGGAACCTGGCGTGTGATTCTTATGGAGGAGGATAGAGTTCAACTTGTGTGATGTAGTAGGATAAAAGGACGTACATTGGAAAAGTTCATGCAACCAAATTTGTTTTCTTCAAAATACTTCCGTAATGAGTGTCATGAAAAATTTATCAAACCTGGGCGTGATCACAGTAGTATTCATGGCTGCCGACAGTGCCGAGTAGCTCGCAAGCTGGGTGTCATCACATGTTGAGTTCATTGCTGTCGAGCTTCCCGTTGACTCAAAAGTCATGGACATAGTTCGTGTGTGAGTCGATGGCTGACGAGCTTCCCGTGGCGAGACCTGCTCCAAGCTGCGCCATGGAGAAGTTAAAAGGTGGAAGCAAGGAAGTAGAGACAATGAAATGAGACTATATCGCTAGAGTGCAAGGAGAATAGGAATATGGATGGACGGGGAATAATAAATACCACTGTTAGGCTAGGCGGGGGCTGTTGACGTTACAAACAGAAATAATAAATTTAGTAATAGAGCATCAATTATTCATGCAATCGGTCGGCTAGTCTTCCCGTGGCTTTGTTTGACAGATGACGTGGGTTAGTTGATGACGGGCTCAAGGAGATGCCTAGAAGATGACCATAGATTTAAAATCGGACGGATATGAACAAATAGGGTGACGTGGCTGCACCAGATTTCAGCTTGCAAACATTAAATGCATTTTAGTGGGGATGAACTTTATAGATATTATAGATAACCAGGAGCCTAGGACTCGCCAGACATATGGTACACGTCATAAGATTGGGGCCTGGTTAGCTGACAATAATGGCGTATGAACTATATCCTTTGGTAACTTAAGAGAAAATAGTATCGCCAATATTAACCATAAAGTGTCAGTGTAGTGGGACTCTGATCCAATGTCATGACACCGCTGATCACGGAATAAAATGTCTGGTATGCAAATATATACTGTATGAGCTAAAGAAGAAGAAATAAGTCAGAATATCACTTAATATTTTAGGGATCCAATCAACATCAAGTAATTTTTTAGTACAATCACTGTTTGAGCTAATGATAATATCAATGCCAAATAAAAAGGCCAAAGCACACAGCGGGAGTGGTTGATACTGCAGCAAGATATGCATATTCTGTGGTCATGTTCGTTTCTCCAAGTGTAGACGGCGAGGCTGCAAGCACGCTGACCGCTCCGCCGCTACAACCTGACAGCGATTCAGAAGGAACCGTACCTAGAGCCACCAAGGCCAACAATGGCAAATATGTCGTCTCGGTGATGGCGAGCGGAGGTTGGACAGGACCGGCAGGCGGCAGCGTACATTTGGCCACGCGCTGCGCCAAGATTTCTCACCACCACCTTCCCTCTTCATCGTCGCCGCTCTTCTGCAAAGATCCCACCAGCGCCTTGGCGACAGTCTGCAGGTGCAGGCCGTGGCTAGCGGCGCTCGGAGGAGGCCGCGGGATGCAGGCGTCGGCTGCAGGGAGCTCCAACCCCTCCTCTCCGGAATAGAACGGAACCTAAACGGCGCCGGCATCCTCTTCCCTCGGACTGGCTCGAGACGCCACGGCCGCCTTCTCCCGTCGAGAGAGGAGAGAGGGGATCGGGTGGAGGCGAGAATATCAGGTCGAGGGGTTAAAGTGCAACTTTTTCGATTTCTTAGACTGCGGATTTATTTCCCTATATTTGGAAGGGCTAAAATGAAAACCGGCGAAGACAAGGGCGACGTACGTCCGGTCGTTTTTCAATTTAATAGTATAGATTGTATCATTATTTATTACTGTTACCGCAGAAATGAGCAAGAAAATGTTTCACAGACATCATAAAGTGTTGAGTCCAATTTCAAATAAAAGGAAGGTCTAAATAAAATTCTGGAGGTGTTGAAACTTCCATGCATACAACATAAGATAGTTTCGCTCTAACTGCCAATATACATGCATCTTGGTATACATACAACATAAATTTATTTGCACATCCGTGTTGCTACTGTTGGCATTCGAAAAAGTTGAAGGAAACGAAATCAATAAATTTGTGATCCTAATTTCTGTAGGTGAAATCAATAAACCCCGGAACAAATCTTTATGTTCTTGTATGTTCAATGCTGTGGTCGATCTAACCCGAATCTTCCTTCGTGAGGCAGTTTTCTCTGGATTTGCTTCCTAGGTCGTAGAGCAGTTTGTTTTGTTAATTATCTTTGGGGCTTTAGGTGAATAGTCTGTCACTGCGTAGTTTGGTAGTTGCCATCCTTTCCTTGGCAGAACCATGCAGATCACTGGGAGTTAACTCATTTGATAGTTTTTTTTTGGGTAGGCTTGACGATTGCTTCGCAAGGGTGAAATGGCGCCCCGTCCAAAGTTATCTGGTATCCAGAGGCAGGCCCTGGCATTATACAGAGGGTTCCTTCGGACAGCACGGCTCAAGTCTCCAGAGGAGCGCCACAGGATAGAGTCTGTTGTCTTAGCAGAGTTCCGTGAGAATGCAAGAACTGTCGATCGCAGGAACTTTGTGTACATTGAGTACTTGATCAGAAAAGGGAGGAAGCAGCTTGACCAGCTCAAGAATCCTGATATTACCGGACTTTCTACCCTTGAAATAAATAAGGTATATGCAATATTGAAAAGTTCTACAGTATTTTTCTATTGAATCATCTACTGCTATTTGATAACAACTCAAGCCTTCTAAAACTAAGATAATCCTCTCACATGCTTGCATTGGTTGTGAAAATTTCCAGGCTTCTATTCCATAAGATTGTGCCGATCATGCTTTTGGTCTTTCTACTGGGATATAATGAAACAGGAAGGACTTGCTTCTGATTGGTGTCCGATGTAAAAATGGCAACATATGAGAGCTCTTTATGCAGTAACCTTCTGAAGCTTCATCATTGTCCGTAGAAATATGTAGATTAATTTCCTAGCATCTGTTTGCCTTCTGTATATCAAAAGTGTGGTTCATATATGGATTGTCCTGGTATCACCAAAATGAATTGGACCAGAGTTTATTGTGAGCGAGCATTTACATTTGAGCATTTTTTTTGTGCTGTCTAAACCATGTGTGTTTGACACAAAAATGGTACTATCGTTTTAGAAATGTAATTTCACCCTACAATATATAGACTTACGCTAAATAAAGTTTAACTCGGAAAAAATGATGTGACATAACTATGGAATCTATGTTATGTTGAAAACTTATTTGTATTGCTAAATGGTATTTCTGAGTGCATATTTTCACTTTTGCTATCCTCCGCGAGCGGTGCAGATGGTGCAGATAACTAATTTGCTATAAGTTCTTTAAAATTCGATATGTTCTTAGCAAGTTCATAGCTAATGTATATGTTTTAATAGTTCTTGAAAATAGAACCATCTTCCATGCTTTCTGAAATTTCTTGATCTGGCCAATACAGAATGGTGTTTTAATCTACTGATATTAGCTCTCTCTACATGTTGATCTTAATCTCAGAATTCTGAATCTTCTTGCGAGATGGAAAATATTGATTTGGGTTTGAAAAGTGTTTTATGATTTTATAACAAATTAGAAACGGAGACATGTCCCATTGAAAATAATGTTGTCGTTGGATGGACTAATGGTCAGGCAGCTGGACCTAACTCCCTCTTTTTAAATTTTCTGACTGAACATTTCAAACTTTTAAATGGGGCTCAAAGGACGTGGCGCGTCGATTTGTGGTCAGGGGCAGCAGATCTGATGCTGGGATCACCTCTCTGTTGTCACCAGCACCACTGCCTTGCCGCTGCACGGCTCAAGCCCCTGCCACTGAATGTCAGTCTGTTGTTGACTTGCTCCAATTTGGCTGTGCATCGCCACTGTCTCCTCCCCACCATTCTCACCTGGACTGGTCATCTGGTTGCACTTGGGGTGGTTGGTTGATGGGTCCATTCGTCCTAGGACATCGCCAATGTGTGTGAGGTGGGTTAGGCTGTTGGGCTATAGGTGGCCTGGTGTCCTGTTTTCTTTCCTCCCTTTCCATCTTTGTTTTCTTGTGCAATTTCCCCTGTAAACCCTACCATATGTTCACCCAAAGCGCTTAGTCATCCAGATGTTGGTCTGGTGCCTTGCCTCACCTTTACCTCATTCAAACCCTTGTCTCTTACCATTCCAGTAGGAATATACAAGGTCCATAAGTAAGTAAAAGGTTGTCTGCTCTATTGGTTAACAAGGGAGGCAAATATTGAGCTGCTTGCTGCCACATTTTGCAATTCTTACACTCGTTGGTATACAGGCTCAATTTGTTGAGCCAAATATGTGCCTTCGTGCTACAATGCAGCTCAAGGCTCCAACAAGGCTGAAACTTTCCTCATGCTTTATGCCACAAGGGGATTGCGATCAATACCATGCAAAGATATGTCTTGCCCTTGTTCCTCGAAGTCACTTCCCTGTCATGGGTGGAGTGTCAAAGAGGTGGATGTCATTTCTAGAGAGCAAAGAATAATCGCTGTAAGGAAAGAGGTTGGAAAGCTTGAGGGGTGTGTGTACATCTTGACCGCTGATACTGGAGAAAAGGGGTCTCATTGGAGATTTTGGAGTGCCAGGGGCAAAAGCACACCCTCTTCCGCTTATGCCTGGACCAACCAAAGCTGGGTTTGGTGTCGTTGTCCTCGATGGGAGGCTCATTGTTATTGCTGGCTATGCTGCTGACCATGGCAACAATTGTGTTTCTGATGAGGTTTACCAATACGACTCTTTCCTCAGCAGGTATGTTTTCGTTTGGATCCTCATAGCATCAGCAGAAGTGGTAAAATTTTGTTTAATTAAAGTTGATCTTATTAGTCTCACTACGTTGAAAAGTCTAAACCTGATTCAAAGTAATCTGAATAAGCAATAGTAACTCGTCTAGGTCTAGACACCCGTCTTAAAATGCAGAATATTAATTAAGTCCTCAGCATTGTATGAGATTTTGGATTAACTGATTCATCCTCCACGTGGACTGCCTTTCTAAGATGAATGTGGCCTGTTTTGACTTTACCTGTGCAGAGGTCGATGGTGTGATATATGTTGCTGGTGGATTTGGTCCTCAGTGGTGACAGTTTATCTAGCGTCGAAGTTTATAACCCAGAACAAAAATAAATGGATGATGACGGAGAGCCTTCGCAGGACAAGATGTGGTCTAGCTTTGAAGTCAAGCCGTTCGAGTTTCACAAGTGGCAGCTCCCATTTTGTTGATGTGTACAATACAAACCATGCCTGGGGTGAGGTAAAGAACGGCTGTGTAATGGTGATGGATCATGTTGATGTGTACAATACAAACCATGCCTGGGGTGAGGTCAAGAACGGCTGTGTAATGGTGATGGCCACTGGCGGAGCCAGTAGGGGGTCGAGGGGGGTCGACCGACCCGGCTCACATTTAGCGACAAAAAAAATAGCTACTACTACTACTGGCCGAATCGTTGCTCGCGAACCCAACCCAGGCACCCAGCACATCTCGCCGGTCGGCCGCCACTCCCGCCGTGCGCCCTGCCCCGCCGCCGCCGCCGGCCTCCACGCCCGCCGCGGCCGCGCGTCCTGCCCCGCCGCCACGCCCGCTGCGCAGCGCCGCCGCCCGCCGTGCGCCCTGCCCCGCGCGCCCCGCCACGCCCTGCCCCGCCGCGCGCCCCGCCGCGCCCTGCCTGCCCCGCCCGCCGCGCGCCCCGCCACGCCCTGCCCCGCCCGCCGCGCACCCCGCCACGCCCGCGCCGCTGCAGTGCCGCTGCCGCACGCCTGCTGCCTGCAGCTGCAGGCCATTGCTGCACCGCCTGCACGCACCTCGCATCCTTGCCGGCTCGCCCAACGGCCAGAGAGCACCTGCCCAAGTCTGCTTCGAATTTTGATGGATTCCGACGAGGAGGCGGCCTGGCTAGAAGAAGAGGAGGCAATTGAAAAAGAGGAGGCAGCTGAGGCAGCTCTATTGGCTGAAGAAGAGGAAGCAACACGGAAGAAGACACGTCTAGAGGTTGATTTCCCTCCTTTATCTTCAGTTTTGATGTCTATTTGTCTAGTAATTAGTAGTGTGTAATCAGTAGCTGTTTTTGTTTTCAATGTTGTAGGCAAATGTTCCAGAAATTTTTGATCTAGCAAATGGTGTTGCCGATCCCGGACTTCGGAGACCAATTGACTCATATGGTACCTCTGAAATCAGAGACAAAATGAGATGGGCATATTTGTCGAGAGGCCGTACTCGTTTAGATGGTTATAATTTTCCCAAAGGTCCGGATAAGCGGTCATTTCTAGCTGCATGGTATGACAAGTTTGATTGGTTGGAGTATAGTGTGGAGAAGAAAGCTGCATTTTGTTTCCATTGTTTTCTTTTCAAGTCTTCAAGCAATGGTAGCCAGTTTGGATCAGATGTTTTCACAATGTCAGGGTTTACAAAATGGAAGAAAGCATCGGAATATTTCAGGGGTCATATTGGTGGACCAACTAGCTTTCACAACAATGCAAGAAATAGCTGTGAAGATTTCAGAAATAAAAAGCAAAGTGTTGAATATGCTCTTGTTCGTCATGAAGAAAAATCACATATTGAGTATGCGATTCGTTTGAGGGCTGTTGTGGGTGTTGCCAGATTTCTACTTGACCAAGGTCTAGCTTTTCGTGGGCATGACGAGTCTAGCACTTCCTTGAACAAGGGAAATTTCCGTGAGTTGTTGGATTGGTATGGTGCAAGATGCAAGGATGTAGCCGATGTGATTAATGAGAATGCTCCTGGCAATTGTCAATTGACATCTCCTGAAATCCAAAAAGATATAGTGCAAGCATGTGCAGAAGAGATTACACAAGTCATTATGAGTGAGCTCGGAAATTCTGGTTTCTCTCTACTTGTTGACGAGTCTCGTGATGTATCGGTTAAAGAGCAAATGGCTGTGATGGTGAGGTGAGCTCGGAAATTCTATTTTCTCTCAATTATCATACTCTCACAAGCTCAATTATCATACTCTCACAAACTTATATGTTATTGCTTGTAGGTTTGTGAACCAAAAAGGAGAGATCATGGAAAGATCGCTTGGTGTTGATCATGTTCTTGATACTAGATCAGCTTCTTTGAAAAGCAATCTAGATGCAATGTTTCTTAAACATAATTTGTCCATGTCTAGATTAATAGGTCAAGGATATGATGGTGCCTCTAATATGCGGGGTGAGCTACATGGTTTGAAAACATTGATATTGGCTGACAACCCTCATGCTTTTTATGTGCATTGTTTTGCCCACCAACTTCAATTGGTTGTTGTGGCGGTTGTGAAAAATGTTCTGCCAGTTGGTCAGTTCTTTGGTCACTTGAACAAGATTGTTCTTATGGTTAGTTCTTGTACACAATTGCAAATAGTTGTCTTCAAATGTTTATCTATGTATCAATTCTAAATTCGAAATGCACATATTTTATAGGTGAGTGCCTCTTGTAGAAAGAAAGATGCATTGTTGCAAGCACATCATGACCGTATGGTAGCACAGCTAGAGAGTGGGGAGATCTCATCGGGTAGTGGCCAAAATCAAGAGACAAGTTTAACAAGACCAGGTGATACTCGTTGGGGGTCACACCATAAAACTCTAGTTCGTATTCAACTAATGTGGGATTCAGTCATTGAAGCGCTATGCAGTGTTTCTCATGATGGGACAGATGCCGAGGAGAAAGGTGTGGCTTCAGGTTATATCATATACATGGAAACCTTTGAATTTGTTATTATCTTGCATTTGATGATTCGACTGCTTGGTTTAACAAATGGTTTGTCAAACGCATTGCAATCCAAAGATCAGAATATAGTGAGCGCCATGAATATGATTGTCTCAGTTAAAAATGCATTGCAGAAATTGAGAGATGATGGATGGGAGCCTCTATTGCTTGCTGCTACTAACTTCTGTGGTGGAAGAAATATTACAGTACCGAATATGGATGATAACATTGCAGCTAGGGGTTACCCAAGGAGCTCACGCAAGATGGTTACTTGCTTGCATCATTACAAGGTAGAAATCTTTAATGAGGTGCTTGATAGAAACATAGTTGAGATGAATCATAGATTTTCTGAAGCTTCTACACGCCTATTATTGTGCACTGCATGCCTTGATCCTAGAGACTCGTTCAGCAACTTTGATAATGATATGCTAGTTGAGCTTGCAACCATGTACTCTGCTGATTCTCTTCATATGATTGTTCTCTATTGGTTGGTGAACTGGACATATATGTTGATGTGATGAAGAGAAGTCATGATTTCATAGCTTGTGACAATTTGAGTGATCTTGCTCTCAAGTTTGTTCAGAAGAGATTCCATGAGACCTATCCATTGGTCTACCGCCTTATTACACTTGCTTTGACATTACCTGTGGCAACAGCATCAGTTGAGAGGGTTTTCTCGGCGATGAAAATTATAAAATCATCTCTTCGGAACAAGATAGGGGATGATTGGCTCAATGATCTGATGATTTGCTATGTTGAGAAAGATATATTTTCCAAAATTGATGACAAGAAGATTATGCTACGCTTTCATTCCTACAGCAACCGTAGAGGTCATCTTCCTCGGGGCTTTCGTCTTCCAAGCTTAGATTGCAACTTAATGGTATGATACTATCTTATCAAAATGTAGCTCTATTTTGTTGTTCTTGTTCTTTATAGTCATTTTGTTGTTGTACTTGATGAAATATGCAAATTGAATCTGTTTGTACCTCTTTTGTTGAATACATTTGTTCTTTTCGGTCAAAACAAATTTTAGAGCTTAGTTTCGACCCCCTTCAGTTCAATTCCTGGCTCCGCCACTGTGTGTAGGAGAACAAGATGAAGATCTCCCACGGGGTTGGATGTACTTGCGAAGTATGCACCAATCTCAATGTGAAAAAGGGCAATGCAAAGTACCGAAGAGGCTAGCAAAATATGGAGGTGGAAGTGCCAAAAAACCAAAAACTCACATAGCATGTCGTATATTGCAAACAACTAACAGTATCAAGTTTTACAAATGGTTAGAGACACCCCGAGAGGGATCGTGGCGGCGACACAAGTGCCCCGTTGGCTTCCCCGACCGTTGCAGTAACTATACCATTAGAAACTTCTTTTCAACTAAGAGGAAATCACGACACTAAAGCACTATTGACTTAAGTTGTTTTTAGTTCAGAAAAGTACGGCTCCACGCTCTACTAACACATCTTCACTAATCAGCTCTTAATAACATTAACCAACATATTTTAACTATTAGTTATTTTAATACCTCAAAACAATTGAAGAGGAGCAAGTTATCTACACAAAGGTCTACAAGACTATGCAGCTTTTCTCTATTTCATACCACTATCACAAGCATAGCATTTTCCAATCTAACACATCAACCAAGCAACTAAAACAACTCTCTAACAAATAAGAGTAAAATACAAGAGAGCTTAACACAAAGAACTAGCAGCTCTAAACAAGATAACATGCTAAAAGCGAGAGCTTACTAGAAAACAAACAGTAGCTAAGAATACTCAACAAATATAAGCGAAGCACAAGAGTATTCATTTTAAAAAGCGGAGCGTGTCTCTCTCCCACACAAGAATGCTAGGATCCAACTTATTAAGCAAACTAAAACACACACTCAAAATAAAAACAGACGCTCCAAGCAAAATACATAAGATGTAGTGGAATAAAAATATAGTATCACTAGAGATGACCTGATAGTTTTGTCGATGAAGAAGGGGATGCCTTGGGCATCCCCAAGCTTAGATGCTTGAGTCTTCTTGAATTTGCTGGGATGACCCACCGGGGCATCCCCAAGCTTAGGCTTTTCACTCTTCTTGATCTCATCATATCATCCCTCTTGCTTACTTGAAAACTTCCGCCACATCAAACTCAAAGTAATTCTCATTAGAGGGTTAGTGCATAAACCAAAAATTCACAAGTTCTACTGTGACACAATCACACCTTAATTCATTATAACATTATCTACAGCCACTGATGTTCAAAGGAGCAAAAAGATCCAATCAAACATAGCAAAAGAAGCAATGTAAAATAAAATGGCAGAATCTGTCAAAAACAGAATAGTCTGTAAAGACGAATTTTTTCGAGGCACTAGAGTTGCTCAAATCGAAAATCACTGAACTAGAGAAAGTTGCATACATATATGGGGATTCAGCACAAAAAATCTCAAAGCATTTCGTTGCTTCTGGAATAAATGGAGAATTTAACGGTGACAGACAGAAATCTGTTTCCTATGCAGAAATCTAAATATAGCAAAAACTTTCTACTAGAGACCTTACTTGGCACAACATTGCAAGCAAATAAAGATACAAAGAAGTTGCTACAGTAGTAAACAAACTTCTTGACTCAAATAAAAGCAAAGGTACTGAAAATAAAATGATGGGTTGTCTCCCATAAGCGCTTTTCTTTAAAGCCTTTTAGCTAGGCTTACTTACCTGTTATCAAATGGCTGGAGTGAGGTGGCTTGGCTTTCCCAAGCTTAAATTCTTGCACTTACTTGATATATGTAGGGTGAGCTTAGGGGTAGCATCCCCAAGCTTGAATGGTTAACCCTCTTGATCTTTGTTTGTCTCCCTCAACTCTTCCACTTGAAAGTTCTCTTCACACACAACTCATAAAACTTGATTAGAGGGGTTAGTGTCTCCATAAATTAAATCCTCATAAGTACAGCAAAGACATATCATGATTGGATTCTAAACATTAGATACTGTTACTTATGGTTTTGCATTGCTCTTTAATCAAAAGAACCACACAAAACACAAGTAATGAGAGTAATGCAAAATAAAGACAGAATCTGTCTAAAACTGAACAGCCCATAAAGAGTGAATTGTTTGAGGCACTTACCTTGCTCAAATCAGAAAACGTGGAACTAATGAATTGTGTGTTAATACCTGAAGATTGCTGTCACAAAGTTTCAGCACAAAATTCCCTTCCTTTGATTTTAAACATTTTTCTCAGTGAAGCTTAGGAATCTGTTTTCTAGACAGCAATGATAGTTTTAATGATGCTCATATAGGAATAAGAATGAAATACAAAGGTGAGCATAAAGAGAATAATATGAAGAACATTTAAGTCTAACCCACTTCCTATGCATCGGAATCTTGTAAGTAAATAAATTCATGAAACATAAATTGACTAGCATAGGAAGATAAAGCAAGTGGTACTTAAAAAATTTCAACATATAGAGGTGAAACTTAATATTATTGAGATGCATATATCCATGTTTCCCTCTCTCATAATAACTTTCAGTAGCATCATTGATAAATTCTACAATATAACCATCACATGTAAAATTCTTATCATGAGCCATATGCATAAAATTATTACTCCCCTCATAAGCATAGTCATTCTTATTAATTGTAGTGGAAGCAAATTCAACAAAATAGCTATCATTATTATTCTCATCACCATAATCATCAAATATAGGAGGCATATTGAAATCATAATTAATTTTCTCCTCAATAGTAGGTGGACTGAAAATATCATATTCATCATTGTAATCATCATATATGGGAGGCATTATATCATCAAAGTAAATTTTCTCCTCAAAGCTTGGGGACTAAAAAGATCATTTTCATAAAAACTAGCTTCCCCAAGCTTATACTTTTCCATAGCATTAGCAATAATGGTGTTCAAAGAATTCATACTAATAACATTACTACCACTATTATGCAAACAAACTTCCATAGGTTTTTTAATTTTCTCCTCAAAAGTATCATGTCCTAATTCAATATAAAGTTCATAAAGATCTCTAATTTTTTTGTTGTTTTCCATTAAGCCTAACTAGTGAAATTAAAAACAAGAAACAAAAAGATATAATTGCAGAATCTAAAGGAGATAACTTCGAGCATTCACACGGCGTCAGAAAATAGCTTCGTTGCCGGATAGCTTCTTTGTTGGAGTGTGAGTGCCACTTACCTTACCTCCCCGGCAACGGCGCCAGAAAATAGCTTGATGTCTACACACGCTTCTATTCTTGTAGACAGTGTTGGGCCTCCAAGAGCAGAGGTTTGTAGAACAACAGCAAGTTTCCCTTAAGTGAATCACCCAAGGTTTATCGAACTCAGTGAGGTAGAGGTCAAAGGTATCCCTCTCAAGCAACCCTGCAATCACAATACAAAAAGTCTCTTGTGTCCCCAACACACCCAATACACTTGTCAGATGTATAGCTGCACTAGTTCGGCAAAGAGATAGTGAAATACAAGTAATATGGATGATTATAAGTAGTAATTGCAATCTGAAATAAAAATGGCAGCAAGCAAACATGTAGCAGAAACTTGTTGTAAACGGTGTTTCAATGCTTAGAAACAAGGCCTAGGGATCATACTTTCACCAGTGGTCACTCTCAACAAAGCAATCATGATTGAATATAAATATAAGCACTTCAATATACTACTCCGAAGTATTCTCCGGCTGGATAACGAACACTAATTCATTGTGTAGGAATGCAAAAGCACTCCTCAAAGATATATTCCCAAGTACTAATGAATACCCCACACTGGACCATGAGCATTCATAGGAGGTACTAACACACCACAATTTCATAGAGACATCCAACTCAAATAATAAATTAGTGAACAAGTATCTTGTGAAATATAGCCTAAAAGACTCACACGGTGCACACACTGTCACCTTTACACACGTGGGACAAGGAGTCTCCGGAGATCACATAAATAAAGCCCACTTGAGTAACATAACAACATCTAGATTGCAAAGCTCATGATCACATATAGATCACATCATGGGAGAGAGAGATATAGACCACATAGCTACCGGTAGAGCCCTTAGCCCCGAGGGAGAACTACTCCCTCCTCATCATGGGAGTCAGCAACGGCGATGAAGATGGTGGTGGAGTCGATGGAGATGGCTCCGGGGGCACTTCCCCGTCCCGGCAGGGTGCCGGAACAGAGACTTCTGTCCCCCGAAACTTGTCGGCGATGGCGGCGGCGCTGCAGATGTTTCTTTGGAATATGACGGGGTCCTTCTAGGTTTTATGCGTCGGGGGCAATATATAGGCGAAGGGGCGCGTCGGAGGCGGCTCGTGGGCCCCGCACCACCTGGTGGCGCGGCAGGCATGGGTCCCGCGCCACCCTATGGTGTGGCCGGCCCACGGCCCTCCAGGTCCTCTCCTTCGGGCTCCGTGTAGTCCATTGAATTATAAGACTGCTGCTTTTTGTCCCGTCCAATTCCGAGAATATTTCCTTAAGTACTTTTCTGAAACGGGAAAACAGCAGAAAACAGGAACTGGCACTGTGGCATCTTGTTAATAGGTTAGTTCCAGAAAATGCATAAAAATGCTATAAGATGTAAACAAAACATGTAGCAAATGGTATGAAAATAAGCATGGATCATAAGAAATTATAGATACGTTGGAGACGTATCACATCTCTAATTTCCTGCCGCACAAGTCGGTTGATTGGAGTCCTATCCGGACGAGACTGCGTGCATTATGTTTCTACATACAACAGGACATCCGTCCAAGATACGGGCGATGTCTCGCTCACGCAGGCAACGGGTCAGAGGAAACAATGCCGAGGACACCTGCAGGAGACATCTCGCTTATGCTGGTGAAAGCTTAGACGAGACGATCTCGCCAATAGCCTGTGGCCGGAGCAGACTTGTGCACGACACCATCGCTCACACGCAGGCAGCTCGGAGGATACGATCTCACCGAGGGCCGCTGATGCCCGCAACGCAGAGCTGATGGCCAAAACTCAGACACGCCATTGGTGAAGGTGACGCTGCTGACGGAGGAGCCGTTGATCAGCTGATGCTCGCCAATCCACAGCTCGCGGCCAAAACTCGGGAACCCCGTTGGTGAAGATGACGCGCTAGCGTAGGTCGCAACAGTACTTTATGTCCTGGCCACCCTGCCATCACCTGCCATCGACAGAGGCGCATAGTTTAGCGCCCCGACCCCAGAACTATACAATAAAGCTTTGTGCAACCGGTCATGCTACACAATCGAAGGTTACTGAGGTTAACAATCCCAGGCCAAAACCTTTGGCAGGCGTGCTCGGAATGGATCATCGGCACGCAACACTTCGATCATGCCATAAGCTCAGACATAGCTAGCATGTATAGTTGAGAGATCAAGACTTCTAGAACAACTAGCACATCACAGACTCTATGACACAAAGATTTATATAGCAACTCATATATGAGAAAGATACAATTATTACACACAAAAGGTCACAGACCAAAATTCATCATGCGGAAGCGAAGTAGTGTTGTCTAATACAACAAAATCCAAATATATGGCCTAAGAGGCCTACACATAAAACATAACCCCATGCCAGCTTGTTTCGACGTCCCAAGCTGCCACCTGGGAACCCCGAACTACTCGTCGACGTCCACGAAGAACCCACCTGTGTGCTCGGTGCCGTCCTCCTCTGAAACAAATTAATAAAGGCAACAAAGAGAGACTGAGTACAACGTACTCGCAAGTTTAGTAGGGCGATATAGGCCCAATGATGATGGAGGCTCTAAAGTTGTATAGTAGCTATTTGCATAAGCTAGATTTTCTTTTCAAAAGATATAAAAGACCCATGGTATCGACTACTCAGAATATTTTCTGGAAAAGGGATAAGAGAGTAACTTTTCCTTCGGTTCTCATCGAACCAGTAGTACCAAGAATCCACCTCTCATCTCCACCAAGTCACTCCCTCGAATCACCCTCGAGGAAATGAACCTTTTATTATGCAACCTTTAGCTGCCAAATTAATTAAAAAGTTCAGGTTCTCTATGATCTTATCGTCTATTCCCAAGTCATCCATAACTGTGGACATGGCTTTTCGAAAAGATTTACCCTGCAGGGGTGTACTAATTTACCCATCGGTACCGTACGGCTCACCTGATTGGCCCTCTTCCGGGGAAGGCCGGCGAGTGGGCGCGGTTTAAACCTTTACCTCGCGTGAGACTATCCAAGAGTCATCTGTGGCGACAGGGCAAGTTTACCCAGCCTATTTCAGCCCATGCCCCCATCGCCACGCCCTAAACACCATCATCCTCATCATTTGTTTTTCACTCACACACCCACACGTAAATGGAAATAGCAAACTAGAGGACCCTTGGATACGCCCGTACAAGTTATTTAGTTAAAGGGGATTCCATATGTCCCCACCGTTGGAAGCACGATCATCTTGGTTCAAGAGGTAAAGAACTCGCACCTAGGAGCAAGAATGAGACAAAACACCATCCCCGATGGCAACTCATCCAAGCCTTTTAAGCAATTTAATTAAGTACCACACCTCACCACCATGTCCGAAACATTACATCAACATCAACAATTATGGAATTTAAATCACCGGACAAAATATAACATTTGACTAAGCATGGATAAGCATAGCTAAGCATATATAACAACAATTATATCTTTGTCTCGGGCCAACACATCAACCCTATGGTTCATAGGTAGGGATACATGTATTGGTTCGGGGAAAAACATGCATTCATAGGATACGCTACATCTTGATCAAAAGTGACATTGGAATCGCATGCAATATTATAGTGGATAAAATAAGTTTATAAAACAATAGGATGCTAGATGCCAAGAAGGTTAGGTTATCTCTTGCCATGCTGCCGGGGCGTGTAGTACGGCTCGTCGGGGTAGGTAGGGTTAACCTCCACTCCGGAATCTATCGATACCCAAGCAAATATAGAAGAACCAATAAATAACACGAAGACAAGTGCAATGCACAAACACATGATGACATGTCAAGTTTATGCAGAGATAGCATCAATTAATTTGTCTAACAATTTAAATGGAGTTCCAAATAACTAGTGCAATTATTTGGAAACAACCCCATATTTATCTTAGTGACCACATTATTTATAAATTATTACATTACAAAAGATGTGGCTCAAATATGCATGAACATGACATAATTAAGTAGGTTTTGTTCTTCCGATCATTTTGGTACCTCATTTGTGAATTTCCAATTATCAATGATTAACTAGTGAATTAACTAATTAATTGAATTTAAGGCCTTTAATCAATTAAAGGATAACATCATATGAAAATGTGTGGTCATGATTTGATAATTGCATGGTTTGATAGCATTTGAAGTGTTGATCACATTGATATTTTATTCGCAATTTTTGGTGAATTATTTAATAAGTTTTGATTTTTCCCAATTTGGTATTATTTGCTATTTTAGGAATTCATAGATAAACAACAATATTACAAATTCAAAAGACCATTACAAGTGTTCTAACATGTAGAGATTGTTTTTCTAAACATTTTGATATTTGATTTGTCAAATTTGGATCATTATTTAAAAAGATATCAATTAATTAAATTTGTTTTATTTTCTAAAAGGGAAAACAACTCCCAGACAGGCCGGCCTCCACATCGGCCCAGGCCGGGCCACAGGCCGGACCTGTGTCTGAGGCGGCCGGCCTCCTGGCCGGCCCAGACCGGGCACCAGGCCGGGCTCCTTTCGGAGGCAGCCGGCCGGGACCAGACCGGAGCCCAGGCCGGGCATGGGCCTGAGGCAACCGGCCGTCTGGTCAGCCCAGGCCGGTGCTCAGGCTGGGGTGGCGATGGTGGTGACCACGGCGACGGTGGCGGCCGCGGCGACGGTGAGCAGCGGCGAGAGGGAGAGGGGGAGCGGGAGGAGGTCTAGGGGATGCGCAAACTCACCCCGGTGGCGATGGAGCGGACGGCGAGGCACGGGGAAGATGGGCGGTGGCGATACCGTGCGCGCACAGCGGCGGCCGGCGGCGAGGTGGTCGAGCTCGACCTCGCCACTAGGAGCATTCCAACTCGATTCGCTCGACGGGGTGGTAGAAGACGGCGCGACAAGGCTTTTAGACAACTTGCCAGGGCTTGGGGAGGCCGGAGATGGTCGGTGGCGGCGGCGCGGTCCACGACGAGCTCGGTCGGCCGTGGGGAAGACCGAGATGCGGAGCTCGATTCCTGGCGCCTTGGCCCGATTCCGTGGGAGGAGAGGTAGCGCGTGACGAGGCGGATAGGATGGCGGCGTCGGCTTGAGGTCGGGCGGCCTAGAGCTACGGCGACGTGCGACAGCGACCTCGGCTAGGTCTCGGCCGCAGGGCGAGCAAGAGGCGGGGGAAAAGAGAGAGCGGGGAGGGAGCAGGTGGGCGTGGGGGAGCAGGTGGGCGACCTCGTTAGCGTCCTTGACCACGGAGAGGGGGGCCGCGGAGTGGGCACGGCGGCATGGCAGCGCGCGGCATTGCGCCAGTGCCATCCACGGCACTGTGAGGAAGGAGGGTGAGAGGAGAGGATGACAGGTAGGTCCCGGTGTCAGACTTTTATTCTTTTGCCTATTTTCCCTTTTCCATTTTCTGAATTAAAGCAGCAGGGTTTTAGCTATTTAAAAGAGCCATTTAAGCAATTTAGAAATTCTGGAAAAATTCATGTAGGCTCCCCATGTCATGAGGAAGCTCCACAAAATTTTGTGTTCCAAAATAAATTGTTTAGATTCAAATTTATTCATATTTTTGTAATATGGTCATTTTTGATAAATTGCAAAATGCATTTATTTGGAGCACTTAAACATTTCAATAAATTATGAAAATATTTATGGAGGCTCATAATATAACAATGAAGCACCCATAATTTTATTTTGAAATTTGGAAAGTTTAACTTGGTTTCAAAAATAGAATTTGAATTAAACCAATTTTGAATTCTCAAATTTAATTATTTGCTTGTTAAGAATTTAGCCTTTGACAATTATTTATAAATATATCCTTGAGCTTCGTGGACAAATTGGAGACTCAAGAACAATCGGTTTTGCCAATTTTGAGTAATGTATTTGGTTTGAAAATTAGGGAGGTTTAACTTGGTTGCAAAACATAAGAGTTGGTTTACACCTATTTGAACTCTCAATTTTAAATCTTTGCCTGTCAATAATTGGATTTTGACAGTTGGTTATAGAAAGTAATCTTGGAACTTCCTGAACAATTTGGAAGTTCATTTAGTTTGTTGCCAAGTTGAGCATTGCATTTGGGTTGGAGGTTTTTGGGATTGGATTTTTTTCCCTTTAAATGCTTTCCAATCTTGCTTTATTTTAAATTAGCAATTTAAATGGATGCATGATGCAATGTTGCAAAGCAAAAAGTGAAAATTTGGCCCATATTTTAGGGTACCAAACTGGCGCTGTTACACATAGCTCAGAACTGAGCTGGCAGCGGGGCTGCCGAGGACATACACACGACTAAATTGGTCCACCTCGTGAGGTCCTCATGCACGTGCATGGTTGTCCGGCAAGCTAGCTAGCTGACTAGGTATCCATATGCATATGCGTGCAAGTACAACAATGATCTCTACGCGAGCAAGCATATTGCTTCCCACGGCGAGGAAAGCGGCCTCTAAGCGCCACCGCAATCATGGAGCTGAACGTCAGCATTGAGCCGATGAGGACAAGTGCCAGTTGACGACGTCTGCCGACTTGGTGGTTCAGAATTATAACACTCGTGGTACGCCTCCTATCCAAGTGCGGCAGCGGCATGCAGCCTAGACTCCAACACCAGTGTATAAGCTCTGGACGATGCAAGCAGCTTGGGCCAGCTCTACGATCTATGCGCATGTATAGTTGGACTTTTAGACCATGATGCACTTCCTCCGATCCGCTCTAAGTGTTGCATAAAGATTACTAAGTTAGTACAAAATACTATACGACTCCCGACATTTTTTCTGAATCGGAGGGAGTACTGATACGTCTCAAACGTACCTATAATTTTTGAGTGATCCATGCTAGTTTTGTGATATTGTCACATATTTTTACTGTTATTTATATCATTTTTATGCATTTTGTCGAACTAACCTATTGACAAGATGCCCAGTGCCAGTTCCCTGTTTTTGCTGTCTTTTTGTTTCAGAAATTTACTTCTGGAAATATTCCGGAATTGGACGAAAAATTTACGGGGATTATTTTTACATACGCGCCAAGACGAAGACGGAGTCCGAAGGGCAGCCTCGGAGGCGACCCACAGAGCACACGCGGTGCCAGCCGCGGCCCAGGGGTGGTACCCGGGTGGGGCCCGCCCCTGCCCTGTGGGGCACCTCCCTCGGCCCCTCCGACTCCTATGAAATCACAATTAACCTAAAAATGTCGAGGCGGCGATTATTTTCCAGGAAACTCGACCCTGACGCGCGTCACCGAAACCCTAGTTCGGGGTCCATCTGAAGCTATCCGGGCACTCTGCCGGATGGGAGATCGATCCGGAGGCTCTTATCGACATGCCTTCCTCCGGGATGATTTGTGAGTAGTCTCACCTTGGACTACGGGTCCATGGCAGTAGCTAGATGGTAGTCTCTCTCTTCTGTTTCATGTCTTACGATCTTGTGAGCTGCCTAACATGATGAAGATCGACTATTGTAATAATATGTGTTGTGTTTGTTGGGATCCGATGGATTATGAAGTTATGTTCAGATTGTGCATGATTCTTTTATGAGTAATTTATGTTCTTGCATGCTCTCCGATGTGTGTAGTTACTTGGCCAAGTGATTATGTGTATCTCCAAGAGAGGGTTGTTTGCTATAGATAGTGGGTTCATGCCCCCTTTTGTTCCTGGGCACGAGTGATAGAAACGTCTAAGGGAGAGGGTGTGTTGTTGCTAAAGGGTAAAATAGCGGTGTTAATGTCTATTTTGATATTAGTATTGCTTACATCATGCACTTTACTTAATGCAATTGTCTGTTGCTTGCAACTTAATACCGTTGGGTGACAGGCTGGATAGCGATCCCACGGTGGACTATTTAGACAAAGACGCAGTTGGACTCAACAGTCTTTGTTCCTTGTCGTGATACCTCCATAAATATTATCATGTCCTTTTTGTCATAGCTAAATCGGGTTTGTGTCATGATCTTGTCAATTGCCTAGCTGTAATTCGTTCACCCATCACATGCATTTTTATTTACTTGAGAGACTCCAATAGTGAACCCATGGCCCCCGGTCCATCTTTTTACATTGTTTTCAACCTCATTTACTTGCTTTTTATCATTACTCGTCTGGTCACTTTTCATATTTATCTATTCATCATACAATTAACTGCTTTGTGTTCTGCGAGACCGGAGAGATTGACAACCTCTCCGCCGTTGGGGGCAAAGTATTTTGGTTGAGTGTGTGCAGGTCCACGTCTGTTGAAGGTTAAGCGCCAGAGATCTTCAACATTCACCTCGTTGTTGATTTCAAAGTCCTACTGGTTCGATAAACCTCGGTTCTTTAATTGAGGGAAAACTGCTACTAGCTACAATTC
>QRDG01000041.1:558576-783124 GCA_012064385.1 Puccinellia tenuiflora | reverse complement strand
GAGGGATTAGAAATGATTAGAGTGATATGGTCAATTATTTTTAAGATGCTGAGGAAACCCCGTAATATATTTATAAAGGGAAAAGTTTGTTTAAATATCTATACTATACAATAATTTAGAGAGGAAAATTTCTTAATGTGTTGAGATAAAATATCAGCATCTGAAATAACTTTGCTCAAATATTTAAAAGGAAAGAGTTAGTTCAAATATTTAAAAGTGAATATTTTGTTCAAATAATTACAAGGGAACATTTCTTCAAATATTCTTAATATATAATAGTAAAATGTTTTCAAATATTTAAAAGCGTAAAATTACTTATTATATTTAAAGGGAAATGTTTATTCCAATATTATTAATGTATAAATCAAGAAAATTTTGTTTAAATATTTAAAAGTGAATATTTTGTTCAAATAATTAAAATATAAAAGTTTCTTCAAATATTGTTAATATATAAAAAAATGTGTTTTTCAACTATTTTAGAAGGATAAATTTGTTATTATATTTAAAAGAAAAAGTTTATTCCAATATTTTTAATATATAAAAAGAAAAATTTATTCTAATATTTAAAAGGTAAATGTTTGGTTAATATTTAAAAGGGAAATCTGTCAACTTTTCTTAATATTTATATAATAAGGGAAAGTTTTTTCACATCTATAAATGGGTAAAATGTCTTAATATATTTAATAATGAAAAGCTTTTTCAAATATTAAAAAAGGGTAAATTTTCTATTTTTTGAGTACGATGAATATGTCGTAAAATGTTTCGCAGGTGATGGCAGAGACTCGCCCACGGGTGGTTGGCCTCAACCACCACTTTTATAGTGGTTGAGCTCAACCACTTTTTTTATGGAATATGCCTAAAATTTGGCTACCCATACACACCCGACACCACAAACCAAACATGGGCTAACCACTTAAAAAATGGCTACCCACAACCACTTGGTGGCTAGCCACCCAACCAAACACACCCTTAATGGAAGTGAAGTAGTCATTCCATAGGTTTAAGACATTCACTGATAGAGATGCTTCTCAAGTAGGCCTGTCTAGCAGCAATATATGCTCATGGGTTGATTGAACATCTTTGGGTTCAGACAATTGTACTACTTCTGGTTTGTTCCAAAGTTCCAGTGAAATCTGGCGGTATGGTGGTTTCCTTGTGTACACTTAACTGTATGGTGTCATGTTTCTCTTACAAGATACACCAAAAAATGTCTAAACCCAAAAGTTGAATTTGCAGATAACATCGGTGTCGATGTCTAGAACAGGGTACCAGTCATAATACAACATGCACCGTGTCAATATTCAAGGAGGCGCGACCGCAGGAATACAGTCTCTCTGCTAGTTTGTGCTACAACTTTCTGGTGAATAGTGACATCTAGAGAACGCTGCCTCTCATGCAGTTTCGGTTCTACTGGGAGAATAATAATGCTAAGTTTGGTATCAAAGTAATTCAAGCAGCATCCTCTTGATAGATGAGAACAATCTGCAGGGGAGGGACCTGTACAATTGGGTGGACAAGGAGAGGGGCTTCGACAACATCGTGATCACGCCAGGCCCGAATCGCTAGCGTGTCCTAGCGACATAGGTGAGCATGTACTATAATTCAGTTGCTACACTAATTCAGTCTGCGTATTATGTCCCAAAAAGCTTGTTGCACGTAATGGAAGAGGCTTACAATTATTTCTTTTAAACTTCAAAGATTTCCATGGGATGGTGCATTCAAAAACTTGTAGGGTACAATTGTTAGAATCAAGTTGTTTGATTGTGTTATTATTAGCTAGAAATTATAAATCGAAATGTAGTGGTCAAACTGGCGCAGAAAGTTTTGATTTGGATGCAAGAGAATGGTAAGGATTGTCGCTAAGGCGCAACCTAACCAGAGACAGAGCCGGTGTGTTAGAAATGTCTCGCGGACTAGAATTTATCACAAGTGATGAACTAGGGTCATGCCGGATGCTCATGTCCAGGCGACCTTCATTTTTTGGGTTTTCCATTCTCAAGACCTGGAGGCCACGATTTCCGTGCAAGCAACATCACACACATCGGTCATTATTAATTAACAAATGATAAGCACCATCTGCTTAACACATTTATTTTTTCTGTATTTGCCCTTTAAGCCTTAATGATATGCATGTTGTTTTAAGTATTTTTAGTGAGTGAATGTCTTTGTTTCTTAGTTTCTGGTATAAAAAAGTCTTTATGGGTGTTTTCAAATTATTACGCTTGAGTTTATAACTTTGTACCAGTGAATGCGTGAGAATTAGGTCGCACCGGACCACTCAGGAGGCGCGCCAAGGCGCTGAATGAACGACTGAATTTTGTCACGCAAATTCACACACCGTCTAATTTGTGCTGTCACATGTGTGTTCATTTTGGATTTTAGGACAACAACTGATGGGCCGTGATTATACACCCACTGATCGGCTAGGAGGCGCCCTGGATATGAAAGAATTGTCATTAGTTGTCGTCAATATATGGATAATTTAGTATTGTAGTGATAGGGATGAGGTAACTTATTTTCAAAATTCATGAACTGATCCATGGGAAGATGGGAAGATATGCACGGTGATGGAATGATGGTGAAGTTGTCACTTCTTTTACCTGAAAAAAAAGGTTCTATAATTGTGGCCGAGCCATTTGCGCGGCATATGCTTTCACATGCATCACAATACCAAATGAATTTCAGCCTAAACATTATGTTATCCTAACAGTTCAGTTAGATGGTTGCAATCTTGTAATTTTACCCCAAAATGTACTGCCCAATTGCAGCGCGCATGGAGGATCACGAGGCAGAAAGAGGCGGTATCATGATTTTTTTTGTCGGTAATAGAAGTGTGATGAATACATCTGGAATTGGGACCAGGAGCACAAGTAAAGGTATGGTATTAATGTGAAACCCGTCCGATTTAGAATTCTCTAATTATTTTTATTTTGATGTGTGTGATTTTGCTAGATCTCATGTTGGGTGGACGCTTTAGGAGGTCCTATTGTGGTTGGTAGTGGTATGATGAAAACCTTGCATAGTCTTTTAGATCACTATATTGTAGGAGGTCCTATACGGAAATGTTTCAACATTTATGACATTTAATTGGTATAACTAGATTCGTCTAGAAATGAAGTATCAAAATATACCAGTTTGATGTCATAGACGTTGCTACTATTTTCTATAAAGTTAGTCAAAATTTAAAAAGTTTGACTTAGTAAAAAACCTAGATTTACACTTATTCGTGGACGGAGGGAGTACATAGGTATTTGCATTTATGTTAACCGTATAGGCGTACCTAAGGTTGATTTGCATATATTATTAATTTGGATATCACTCTTAAATAAGAACTGAACATTCATTATTTCCAAAAGGTGGCACATAAACGCAATGGTTTAACCATATATACAAGATACATATTCTATTCGTTCAATTAGTAATATTGTAACTTAAGGTTGATACAACATATAACAAGAAAATTTATGTGTCAGTAGCAAAGAGTTGCCTATAATTGTTGAATAATTGCAGGTCTCGTATTCATACACTTTTACGATGTTACAGTTGCTTATTTTTGCTCCATTCATTAGTGTTGCTATTTATTTTAATGTTTTAACTATGCAGTTTGCAGTACACATGAGTTCCACTGACACCTACTATGGCTTACATGCCAGCATGGATATCTATGGCCATACACTAAGAGGGCGTGTTTGGTAGCCCGTGTCTGCCCAGAGATTCCCACCCCACCCCAATTTTGGGTGTTTGGTAGCCCGTTTTAGCAGCCTTGGCCATGCCCATATCATACGGAAAACGTCCCTCAGCCCTGCCCGCAAGAGGAGCTCGAATCGAGCTTCTCAGCTCAGCCCTGCCCAGTTCATACGAAAAAAATCCCCATGTGTGGGCCCCACCCGAGCGCAGCGCCGCGAGCCCCTCCGCCCCGTGCCTCATTTCGCCATCTCGTCTCTTCTAGCGTGCTCGCCCGAAAATCGCCAGCGCCACCGGCCCGCTGGCCAGCTTGCGCCACCACCCAGCTCGTGTGGCCACCCTCCTCGCTCCGGCCGCCGCCGCCTGATACCCACAAGTATAGGGGATCGTTGAAATCTTCGATGTGTAAGTATTAGTATCGATCCCACGAGGAGTAGAAGGTATAAGTATTTATCCTCTCAAATAAGAGTGTCACTTCTCTTATTATCTATGCACTAGACAAACTAAAATGATTAAATGATGCAAGTGTTTTTGGGTTTTTGGTGTAGAGTTTGCAATAAAGTAAAAAGCTGAAAATAAAATATGACAAGTGAAAGCTCTCAAAGAGAGAAAGCCCAATCCTCTATGAAGCAAGAGGACAAGCTTGAGTGGTGTGTTTCTTATAGGTGGAAAACGTTCCCAAGGGCTACATGGATTTCATGGCATAAATATTTCTAGAACAACAAGGTAAACATTTTGTCAAGTTTTAATTTTTTTGGATGGAGCCATAATTAGGTGTAGTTAAATAAATAAACTAAACCCCTTATGATGGATCATGTGGCCAAGTAAATGACTGCACAAGAATTATTAAGACATAAAGTCCCACCATAGCATTACACTCTAAGGTCCCCGATATAAATCCCCTCCTAATGTAACTTCATGTATTAGACCAAGGTTTACGTGTCCTCCTAGGTCCTACCCATTCCATCACATTAGTGTGATAGCACCTTCATGCATTACTCAATATATGGTGCACTACATACATTGTACATCAAGACAATCATAAAAAATAAAAACTTGACCAAATACTCAACACAAGTTAAGTGAAAATTATTGCCAATCCATCCTATGCCCCCAGGAACATGAGAGAACTACTCACGACACGAAGTCATGATATGATTTAATGGTATAAGTGATATAACACGATCTGAAAATATAATCTCCCCACAAAACAATGACAAGTAGCAATTCACTAGCATGTAGAATAGTACTTAGACAATAGCTAGGGTTCGAACTATCTCAAACTATGAGGGGGATGAAGTGGATCACGAAGATGGTGATGGAGATGGTGCTGGTCTTGACGATGGTGTTGATGGAGATTCCGGAGGGGGATGGAGGAGCCTTCCGGAGGTGATTCCAGCGGCGTTTCCCCCCCTCCAATCTTCTCCGACGGCAGTCTTCTGTCTCCTGTTTCGTGGTTTTTTGTTTCTCTGCCGCCTCCTCGCGAAACTCCTCGGGGGGCTATTTTTATAGTCGGTTTTAGGTCAAGACGAAGGCAGTGGGACGAAGATCAACGGCATCGGAGGCTCGAGGCCCAGGATGGGGGGTCCCACGCGGCCAAGGAATCTGGCCGCGTGGGCCCACCTCTTTCGGCCCTCGGGTCTCCATTTGTGTGCTTCCTTCGCTCCTACGCTTCGCTCCTTCCAAAAAATGATCCCCGCAAAATATTAGGTCATTTGGACGTCATTTGGGTCCCTGAAACATCAAATTATAGAAAATAGGGTTTTCTGCCAGTGCAGGGTTAATTCCAGAAAAATAGGAAAACTGTGAAATCTTCCCAAAATCCTTATAAAACAATGATATAACCCTTATATGACGCAAATATGATTGAAATATGAGTATTATAATGCAAAGTTCATGTATGTATTTTACATGTATCAGCATCCCCAAGCTTAACCTATACTCGTCCTCGAGTATAAAGGTGATAAAATCAACATGGACTTTGCATTTTAATACTATCAATGGATATCAAGGATGATTACTATTGCTACATAGAGTCAAATGATTCATTCTTCAAAGCAGTAGCAATATGCAAGATAGATTATGAAGTGATATTAAATATTCAATGTAAGGATGTTCATTGATAATTCACAAAGTGCAACATAGAAGAAAGTACTATGGACCAAATGTATGCATAATGAAGAGTAAAAACATCCTATAATGGTCATAGAGTACTCTTATGAAATCTGAATATAAAAGATGGACACTTTGGAAAGATATATAAATGAATAGAGGTAAAACATGAATAAGTTTCATCTAACTTCCAAATGCTTCTACTTAAGTTAATGTTTGCAATGTGGTATTCATTGGTGTGAAGCTCTCATTACCCCTATCATAGCATCTTGAATGGTTAAAGTTTAAAGTAAAAGCAAATATGAGTAGTGTGCTTGACAAAGTATGGGTTGAATGCCTCATGCCCCGTGAATACGAGTACCTACACCACGGTGTTACTCAATTCGGGCCACCAAGCAAGTTCAAGTTAAAGTCATTGTAAGTAATATAATAGCATCATCTAAAGCGTCAACTGGGGTACCTCTTGTCCCAGGACATGGAACAATCCCATGTCAAAATGACAAGACAAACAAACATAATGAACAATCTCAATACCCTTTTTATTTACTATTGGTATAGCTTTTTATTATGAGGTGCATCACTGAAGGTTCACCATAGCATGTAAGTAAATTTCCACCATGAATGATGTATGGCTTAGATTAGCAGCCCAGGCGTCTCTCTAGCCATTTATACAAACTCCTCAAACTTACTAAGTTTCCGCATTTATTTGGCACCATGATAAGCATCCATAAACAAAAGTACATGATATCAACTAAATATAAGAGCACATTGAAAGCTTGCCATGTGACAGCACATATGAGCTAACTCCCAACCAAGACTCTTGTCAAGCTCACAACTTCATAATTTTAATCACAATGGTTCATGTTTATTAAGTGCAATAAAAGTAAGGTGTGAGAGCTTTTTAGCCAACTTTTCCCATAACAATCAACAACATAAGCATTTTAATTCAGAGGTATAGATAATACAAAGTAACATGATAAACATACTCGGAATAGCATAAAGCTAATAGGTAGATATGGTGGACTCACTGGAAAAACTTTGGTTGAAGGTGTTGGACAACAAGTTTTTGCTTGTTGGAATTTTTGGGCAAGCAAGAGGGAGAAAGTTGACCGTCTAAATGCATCCATAAGTGTCCATAGAACTAACCAATCCATGTTAAACAAAGTAAAGTAGCATTCAGCATCAAAACATGAATAAGAGATAGCTCTTGATAAAACACTTGTAAATTAATACTCATTAAAAGCACATGATTCATGCAACTATATGTATCTTTTTGAATCAACTCAAACATCCCTTTCCCAATCTTTTTAATAGCATCCAACTTAATTCAACCCAAATTTCCAGTAGCTCTCTCATGTATAAATGATAGTGGTGGTCTCAAGACAAACAAAAAATCAAACCGAAATAAAAAGCAAATAAAAGACGCTCCAAGTTTATGCGATAAAGTGCATTGATCGAAAAACAGAAGTTAGACGTGTGCAAACCGAGAGTGTGTTGGTCCAGTGGGGTTGTCTTCACATCCCAAGCTTATGGTCTTCACCATCCTTGGATAGCTCTTGGTGCATCTCCTCTAATCCCTGTGAAAAAACTTCAAAACACTGTTTCTCCCATTTATTTTCTTTGGGGTGACATTAGTAGTGATAGACAAATGAATTGCTTGCTGCATAAAATCCTTAAACAAAAATTCATATGAATGTCCATAAAGTGTATAATATTGTATTCCTACTTATAAACTCAATTGGATCAAAAAGATTCAAGTTAAAAGTTCAAAGAATGCATCAAACAAAATGGGACAGAATCTGTCTAGAAAAATAGCAGCAGCAAAAAGCATTTTTCTACCCTACTTAAATATGTCTAAAAAAATCTGAAAAAATTCACGCTTACAGAGGATGAAAAGTTGCAACAACAGTTTAAATATCAGCTCATTCGGAGTTATAGAATAGAAATGAAAAATCATACCATGCACATATTCATGCAGGAATAAAATCTCCGAATATAAAGAGCAACGTTTTCAATCCAAAATAGGTAAAACTTGGCACTTTATTAAAAATTCCAGAAACAAAACTAAATACTAAGTCTCTTGTTATAGCAAGAGGACACAAAGAAAATCAAAAAATAAAACAACCGGGTTGCTGAAAGAACAAACGATGCCCGAGATGTCGCCTAGAGGGGGGTGAATAGGCGATTAACATTTTTTCTAATTAGGGGCTTGATAATTGCGGAATAAAACTATGTGTTTAAAATAACAAGCCAACAACCTAATTACTAGGCTCACCTATGTGCACCAACAACTTATGCTAAGCAATTTAAGCAACAAGGTGATAACAAGATAAGAACTTCAAGCACGAAGGCTATCACAATGTAAATTGCATAAGTAGAAGCTCGGGTATAGAAATAACCGAGGCACGCGGAGACGAGGATGTATTCCCGAGTTCCTCCTTGTTAAGGGAGTACGTCTCGTTGGAGGGGTGTGAGCTCGCCACAAGAGGCCTACTCAAGATGCCACAAACACTACCACAGAAATGGCTATCAGTGGCGCACCAAATTGGAATTCTGTGGCGCACCCCCAGGTTTGCTGGGTGTGCCACAGAATTCTCGCCAGGTATCAGTTCAAAATGTGCAAAAAATCTGAAAAAATTCAAATAATTAGGATTTTTCATATTATTTCATATTTTGATTTTTCTGAATTTTTTTGAAACTTTTTATATTTTTTTTTCATTTTTTGAATTTTTTTCAGAATTCTGTGGCGCACCAGGCCAGGTGCGCCACAGAAATATTTTCTGTGGCGCACCTTGCTTGGTGCGCCACAGAAATGTGAGAATTCTGTGCCAGAAAATGTCTTGATACCCACAAGTATAGGGGATCGTTGAAATCTTTGATGTGTAAGTATTAGTATCGATCCCACGAGGAGTAGAAGGTATAAGTATTTATCCTCTCAAATAAGAGTGTCACTTCTCTTATTATCTATGCACTAGAAAAACTAAAATGATTAAATGATGCAAGTGTTTTTGGGTTTTTGGTGTAGAGTTTGCAATAAAGTAAAAAGCTGAAAATAAAATATGACAAGTGAAAGCTTTCAAAGAGAGAAAGCCCAATCCTCTATGCAGCAAGAGGACAAGCTTGAGTGGTGTGTTTCTTATAGGTGGAAAACGTTCCCAAGGGCTACATGGATTTCATGGCATAAATATTTCTAGAACAACAAGGTAAACATTTTGTCAAGTTTTAATCTTCTTTGTACGGAGCCATAATTAGGTGTAGTTAAATAAATAAACTAAACCCCTTATGATGGATCATGTGGCCAAGTAAATAACTGCACAAGAATTATTAAGACATAAAGTCCCACCATAGCATTATACTCTAAGGTCCCCGATATAAATCCCCTCCTAATGTAACTTCATGTATTAGACCAAGGTTTACGTGTCCTCCTAGGTCCTACCCATTCCATCACACTAGTATGATAACACCTTCATGCATTACTCAATATATGGTGCACTTCATACATTGTACATCAAGACAATCATAAAAGATAAAAACTTGACCAAATACTCAACACAAGTTAAGTGAAAATTATTGCCAATCCATCCTATGCCCCCAGGAACATGAGAGAACTACTCACGACGCGAAGACATGATATGATTCAATGGTATAAGTGATACAACACAATCTGAAAATATAATCTCCCCACAAAACAATGACAAGTAGCAATTCACAAGCATGTAGAATAGTACTTAGACAATAGCTAGGGTTCGAACTATCTCAAACTATGAGGGGGATGAAGTGGATCACGAAGATGGTTTTGGAGATGGTGCTGGTCTTGACGGTGGTGTTGATGGAGACTCCGGAGGGGGGATGGAGGAGCCTTCCGGAGGTGATTCCGGCGGCGTTTCCCCCCTCCGATCTTCTCCGGCGGCAGTCTTCTGTCTCCTGTTTCGTGGTTTTTTGTTTCTCTGTCGCCTCCTCGCGAAACTCCTCGGGGGACTATTTTTATAGTCGGTTTTAGGTCAAGACGAAGGCACTGGGATGAATATCGACGGCATCAGAGGCTCGAGGCCCAGGATGGGGGGTCCCACGCGGCCAAGGAATCTAGCCGCATGGGCCCACCTCTTTCAGCCCTCGGGTCTCCATTTGTTCGCTTCCTTCGCTCGTACGCTTCGTTCCTTCCAAAAAATGATCCCCGCAAAATATTAGGTCATTTGGACGTCGTTTGGGTCCTTGAAACATCAAAATATAGAAAATAGGGTTTTCTGCCAGTGCAGGGTTAATTCCAGAAAAATAGGAAAACTGTGAAATCTTCCCAAAATCCTTATAAAACAATGATATAACCTTTATATGATGCAAATATGATTGACATATGAGTATTATAATGCAAAGTTCATGTATGCATTTTACATGCATCACCGCCTCGCTCCGCCCAGCACCGTCTCAACCTCGCCCCGCCGCCCAGCACCGCTCGACTTCGCCCCGTCGCCCAGCGCCGCCTCAACCTCCCCTCGCCGCCCAGCCCTCGACCTCCCTCCTCGCGCCGCGCTCGACCTGGCTCCGCCCTCTGCCGTCGCGCTCGACCTCGCCCAGCGCCACGTGAAGGAGGAGGAGGACGAGAAGGTCCGGCCAGTTGCTCCTTGATGGGAGCTCTCCTGGCGGTGGCGCGTGGAGGAGGAGCTCCGGCCAGCTGCTTCTCGATGGGAGCTCTCCTGGCGGCGATGCGTGGAGGAGGAGCTCCGGCCAGCTGCTCCTCGATGAGAGCTCTCCTGGCGGCGACGCGTGGAGGAGGATCTCCGGCCAGCTGCTCCTCGATGGGAGCTCTCCTGGCGGCGGTGCGTGGAGGAGGAGCTCCGGCCAGCTGCTCGGACCCGATTGCTTTTTCTGTTTCTCTCCAGGGTTGTTTTTGTAAAATTTTGGACCTATTTGTAATTCCATATTTGTGCAGCATGTCTCAACTCATACGAGCTACCAAACAGTATCTCTTTTCAACATGTCTCAACTCATACGAGCTACCAAACAGCTAACATAATCTCCACACATCCTGTATATGCTCAGCTTGTATCAAGTAGGAAAGCCATGCTAGGGTAAGCCGGGCTACCAAACACACCCTAAAACCCGGCCAGCTGAGTTCAACAGGACTTTGGGTTGGCCACACCGGAGATGGTGCACAGTCAAGCGTGAATTCAGTCCAAGCAGGATGGCACGTAAGCAACAATAATTCTTTATTGTGATGATATGGAACTAGCAACTACTCCTATTAAAAAGGTGAGGCTAGGGAAAAGTGTAGCGTTTTGGAGCACGGGCTCTATGGAGCCTGTTTTTTCTAATTAAAATTCATATTTTTATGCTTCGAAAATTCTGCAAAAAGGAGTTGTAGACAATGATCATTTCTACCAGTATGCAAAAAACTAACGCGAAATATTCTGTATTTTGAGCTGTGTAAAAATGACAAATTTCTGGATCTCAGTCGGTGAACGGTGTTAGATTTGAAATTTTCAGATCTGTCACAGTTTGTCATTTTTATGTAGGTCGGAGTACAAACTATTTCGGATTGAAAATTTGTAGGACTGTGGAGGACGGAAATTTCACCATCTAGGAATTTTTTGGGATTTTTTGAAACTTCAAATGTCGATTCAAAAAATATTTAAAAAAAGAGCTTCATGTATGACGAGCTTCAAATGGACTTCTCGGGCTAGGGAAGTGGATGTATAAACAAGCAACCCAGATTCAAGTCCTCAGATTTTAGTTTCATACAACTACTCGTGCTCATATGTGAAATGTACATACAATTAGTCACACGTGAATATATATGCAACAGAGGGATGGAGCTGATAAAACTGGGTGCTATAACTTGAATTGTCCTGGATTCGTACGAGCTAATGGAGCTATTATATCACCGGGTGCCAGTGGCTGAGCTTGGGCTGAATTCCTGGGGTGGCAAATGGGCTGCAAATGATGTTGGGCCAGGGGGCAAATGGACTAATTTTCACTGATTTCGGGGTAAAAAGGCTAAAAAAAGTCCCGGGTTTCAGTGCAATTTTTTCGCCCCCTGACTTGTATATAGCTCCGCCTCTGCTCGTGCATGTTGTCGTAGTTGGGCCAGGGGAGGAGAGGTGCGAGAGGGCTTAAAACAGTCAACAGACCGATAGCATAAGATCGGCGCAAGATTCTACCCGGAATGCAGCCGGAACCGTAGTCGGACCACTATTGGGCTGCACCAGAACGACCTGGAGGAGCGCCCCAGCTTACTAGTGCGCTTCATCTTGGTGTGAGTAGCATATAAATATATAATGAGGGAGGTTTCTTGGTCACTTAAAATTAATATGTCTGTCATATACGGAAGATAAATCTTCATAAGTTATTCCATTCGTACGATATTATTCCATTCATAACTTCTTCGCAACAGACCAAGTGCAAACAAACATTATTACATGTGGTCGTTCAAAAAGACTATTATCCCACACAACCACTAGGTCCACCATAAAAGCACTTGACCTGATCAACGGGAGTGATAGAGTAACATTTCTCATTACTCACATCAACAGGTAATAAGTCCTTCATGATAGGCATGCTCCTCCCTTCCTGATCAATCAATGAACTGAAGATCGGTAAGAGAAGCGGGATGGCCCAGCCCTGCACCCTTTCGGATTGACACCACTTCCCATAGTAGGAGTTTGGAACGCCCTGTTAGCAATCACAAAGGCACCAAAGTTGACCACATTTGCATGATCTTCCATGTATGTGAACAATGATCTCGGATAGTAGCCCACCGATGTAGGAACACTATTGAACCCATAATACACCCACTAGTCTCCAGATTTGTTTTCCTGTCATAGAGGAAATTTAGGACACTTAAAAGTATTTAAGAACTTTTTTGTGAAAAGCCAACGGTCGATGATCTTTTTTTCCACTTAGCGCAGCTCACTCTTGTTTGTGTTATGCTTTGACTATATAGGAAGTCTACAATAGCACTTGTCGGCGCCATTCCAAAAGATGTTGTAGCATTGTCCACATGATAATAAAATTTAACCATGAAATAATATTGTGTGAGAAAAGAATGAATCTAATATGTATTTAAAAAGAAGAAGAACACAACGCTCACCTTCAACAGTCTGATAGTGATATTTTGTACTTCTCCACCACCAATATCAGAAACAAGATGGATGAGTGCACCCGGCACAGGCGGAGGTATGTGCAGTTTAGGGGGGCCGCCCCCCCCCCCCCCAGCCGAAGAATTTTTTACAAAAATACATTACTATTTGGCCTTTTTACCTCAGAAATCGATGGAATTCAGCGATCGGATCGGAGATTTTGAAGCTGAGCGTCAGGCCCCCGAGCGATGAAGTCTTGGGCGCGTGCAGGGCGACGTCCTTGTGGCGGGCTGCCGTCGAGCCTGCCGTGGCGGTGAGCAATGCAACCAGCACCATCGCAACAGTGTTCGTCATTCCACGCGATCAAGCTGCTCTTTTTTTCTGTCTATGTGTTTTTACGAGATCAACCAGTGAATGTTTCTACGAGATGCTAGCTAGCTACTCCCTCCGTTTTTTAATGTACTAGCTAAATGCCCGCACGTTGCTACGGGTTAAAATCTTAAAAAAAATTGAAGACATACACGAAGGTCAATTTTCCGTCCTTACCTTCCACCCCTATTCAAGAATGGTGAGGAAGGTGCAGCCGGCTATACTACATGGACCACAAGGCAGAACTTATGTTGTGTGCCATCAGATATTGAAATTAATTTTTTTATGTGGTGACAATTGATTAACAGATGGTGAAATGACCAGTGCTCAACTTTTGATATTGAGTTTGATTTTTTGATTTTCTTAGGGGGTCTATCCAGAATCACACAATCCTCGGGGTTCGTGTTGGTTTCATCATCTTTGACCGCTCGATTTCGTAGATCATCATCGTTCAATTCCGAGTCAAATAAAATGACAGCTAACTTTCTCCTAAAATTTGTGATATGAACCTAAAATATAGTAGTAATCGGAGTTAGCTTTGAGAAGATTATGATACTACGAAACGAATAATATGATATGAAGAAAAATATATACCTGTTCAAGAGTGTCAGACAAAATATCTCCCGTAAAGTACTCCATAAAATTTAGCATCCAAAGACCACACGATGACCTTCATGATATACACTTTTATGATAAATTTTTGATATATATAAATGAAAAATTATGCAAGAAATCTTAATATTCTTGTAAAAAAATATTCAAAAGCATGGGGAGATAGTTATTTTTCAAACAAGTCGGAAAAAAAAAATCAGGCACCACACGGCGACACTCTACTCACTCTCTCACCTACCTCCCCACCGCCCCCAGTCCCTCTCCCTTCTCTTCTCTCTCTCATGTCTGAACCCCTCCCCTGCCTCCCAGCCGGTGGCTCGATCTCCTCTCGCAGGCCTCCCGTGCAGCTGCTCCGCTCCGCCGTGGTCGCAGGGTCCGGTCACCGGATTGGGTCCAACGGCTGGGCTGCTGGTGCTGGCTCTAGCCGCGCACCGGCGCCCGCTGTGGCACCCGAGGCTCCCTAGCAGACCAGGCCGTCACGTCGCCGTCGCCCTGTGCGGCAGCCGCTGCAGTACGACCCCAGACCGGCTGCGCGCCCGCCCCCTGGCGGTGCTGCGTGCCGTATGCCGGCGGCGCTTCACGTACGCTGCCACAGGGGAGGGGTTGCCGATGAGGTGTTGTTTCTGACTCGGCAGCCCCTCATCGACGCCCAGCCAGCCCCGAAGAGAGCAGCGAACAGGGAACCTCCCAAAGAGAGATTTTGCGCTGATGTGCTGAAGCTGCCTGGTATGGATGCAATTTATGATATCTGTGCTGATTTTTTGTTCTTAGCTTAGATCCATGAGTCAGCTGAAGATTAAGAACCTATAGCAAGTTTATTTGGTCAATTATGCTTGGGGATAGTGGACTGATTAGTTAAGATTTTCAGTCGATTATGAACTTAGTGCATACCAGGTTCAGTTAACTTCTTAACACATATTCATTTGTTAATTTGTAGTGGACTGTTGCGATACTTACTGAAATCTGAACATATATGCTTTAGTAGTGGTGTTAGTATACTGTGAATAAAGGCCTAGTTTACCAACTTCTTTGGTCCTTTCCAGTTTTCCTGAAATAATGGTTAAGGGTAGTGTAGTTTAATTTTGTGCCACTATATCAAGTTCTTGAAAGCTCATGAGAATATGTTAAATATACATATGCAATATCACTCCATACGTTCGTACTTCCACTAAATAAAGGAAACCGTTACTATCGTTCAGTTATAGCTTAAGGATATCTGATATTATATTTCATTGTTGCTCCCCTTTCTCGATTGTAGAGATAGGAGTATGGTTGAGCACGATTAAGTGGGGACATACAAAAAACACATAATATCTATTGCGTTGAGGTAGCAGGTGTACCCATCTGTCTGCAGTCTGCCCTTTATACACTCTTCCCTTTCCCATGTTGAGACGGCTAGATCCTTCCACTTATCAGATTTTAGTTCCATGCACCGCTGCATATTTGAATATATTTTCCAGTCCTTCCAGCTGTTGGACGAATAAATAATGGAATGTTAGCATCAGAAGAGAAGAACACTAAATCTTCTTATGAAAATATGGGGTTGTGGGACTAATTACTAACCATGGCAGTGAGGTCTCTGCGGTGCATTCCTGAGCCTAGTGAGTCGAGCACTTGGATACATCGTTTTCTGGAATTTATAACTGCTACGTACCAATGAATGTCGTCAATGTTTACTGGAACGAAAATCTGAACAGAACAACAGATATGATTTTTTGTCAGATTTAATCTCACATAGATGAGCATTCTTCCTTGACTGACCATATATGTAACACATTGATACTAACCATATCATGTTCCAAGTAAGTTTTGACTCTTTTTAATACCCATCCCGGTGCTTCATCATCCCTAAAATCTTTGGGCAGACAGCTACCTGTTTTTATTATCTTAGAGATGCACGGATTCTCTAAAAAGACACTTCCACCTGATCTCACTTGTAGATGCTCTTTTGCATTTATGCAATGTATGTACGCATTTATAATCTACAAATTTGAAGTATATACACATTGGTCAAATGCGATTAGATAGTAATATTAAAATAGAATCTTCTTGTCAGAAATGTATATATACTTACTTCGTCGCCAACGAATTCTCCGGGAGTTAAAAGAGTTAGTAAGTGACTCTTTTTCAGATATGCATCGTCGATGCTCACCAAATATCTGTTTTTGCATTGTTCAGATTTGATAGTATCAATCACAGACCAATCATCGTCCGTGCATGCATAATCTGTCGCGGAGTAATAAACATTTATTAAGCATGAAGAAAATAAAGAAAACAGGGCATAGAAGGATTTGATCATTGCCTTCTGGAGCCACCACATAGTCTTGTGTCTTTTTAGGCTTGTTATGCGGCCGCATACGTTTTTCTATCCGCACCGGCAATGTCAGCTTGACCTCCGTAGTTTTCAGTCCTGTGTCGGGCGCTTGAGCTGGCAGCATTTGTTCACTTGTTTTGTTGTATGCTAATTTCTGAGAACAATATTAGAAATAATTATCCCTATGTAAGATGGAATATAATTGGAATGAGAATTACTTGGGTGATATAGTTGGATAAGAAAACTCGCCTTTGCAACTTCAGAATATTTGTCGTCCTTTTTAATGATGTTTACTTTATCTTGAGGAGGTACAATTTCCAAAACCTCCGTGGTATTCTCTTCCCCTGATTCATTTTTGTTGGCTATTTCACTTGATTCTTCATCATTGATTAGTAACTGAAACTCACAATAATATAGTATATTTTTTAAAACATCCAGATGTGATATAATAACAATGACATGTGAAAAAAACTCACCTGGCTCGATACGATGTTTGTGTCCTTGTGTTTGGTTATCACGTTTTCAATCTGCATAATTTCTTTATCCTCGTCCTTTGCTCCTTTGTCGGTGTCCGTCTGAAAATCCAAACATCTCTCACTATTAGATTAGCTAGGAAACCTCGAAGGCACAATAACTATGAGACATCAAATGAATTGTTAACTGACGCAAAAGGGCAATGGACCTATTGTCGGCTTAGTATCCCATCCCTATTTTGTGCATAGCGCTCCCTGTCCCTTTGCCTTCTTCTTTCTGTAGGGTCTACATAGATGGAATTAGGTAGTTAGAATGAATATGTAGAGATGTAGGTACTTAGCTCCTTGAAATTACCAATGCATATGGACATTGGTGTTTGGGTTTCATTTTCCTGGGACATGGCCAATTTGTTTTCAACGGCTGGACTATGTGTTTGGGTTTCATTTTCCTGGGACATCGCCAACTTGTTTTCAATGGCTTGTCGATGTTTTTTCATAATAGAATCTTTATTTCGTGCATAATATTCAGCGTTCCTTTGCCTCTTCAATTCTTTAGGGTCTGTATGAATACATTCGAAAAGTTAGCACATTAGCAATACAAGTGTTCATGTTCATCATAGAAAACAGTAGAGTGGTTTCTGATGTAGCTACCCAAGGAGGGGGTGTTACTATATCCTGAAATGGAGTGCGCACACCCGTGCCATTGGGATATGACACGTCGTCACCATTGGGATATGACATGTCGTCGCCTTCCTGTGGAAAATTAATGTCAGTACATTTTAAAAACATGGACACCGTGAAGTATAATTATGAACACATCGACAATTTCAATATTATCAATTGTGGAGTATAATCACTTTTTTGTTCGCACTATCTGACATTATATTACTGTATATATATATATATATCTAACGACTTAATTTTTGTAGACTGACCTGGAGTATGATTATTATGGAGTATAAACCGTGGATGCAAGAATTGGGCCATCAACTCATATCCATAACAGATAGACAAGGTAACTGGCCACCATTTCAACCATAAAACAATTTTGTAAGCCTGTTGGAGAAGTTCGTGTACTGGTAGTACATCACCATTGTTTTCTTGTTTGGTTTGTACAGTCAATGGCATGTGCTGTTTCTTGATATTTTACAGTGCTTAAAATAGTCTCGGAACATGAAAACAATGGCTCTTGTATAATAAACAGAGCCCGCAAGCTTGGAGATTGACTGTACTTTATTTGTATCCTTGTGAGAATATTTGGGGTTCATGCAAAATAATGATGTTATTGATTATAGTTTCGTAATGTTACTCTGCCGTCCAATCGCACGACCGCGAGGATCTTCCCATGGATGTAGTTATTTTCTCTAGTATGTAGCTATTCAAATTTAGAGATGTTTTTTCATAGAAATCGCTGTAGTGTGGTGCCAGTTCAGTAAGTTTAATCCAAATTATTTTTGTGTAGTTGTCAGGAGGAAGAGTACCAGGTTCTGAATGCCGCCTACCTGAAGGCACGGTGCAGGGTGCGTAGGGCGTCGTCCGGGACACGACGGCCCGGTGCAGGGTGCAGAGCACGTCGTCCAGGACAGGTCGTTCTGGCTGGCGGCGAGGGTGCCGTCGAAGATGCCAGGCTGCGCAGGGTGCTGAGGGCGTCGTCGAGGACACATCGTGCTGCCTGGCGGCGAGGGCGCCGTCGAAGATGCCGGGTTGCGTGAGCGCCGCTGGGTGGCGAACGTGCCGTCAAAGATGCCGAGGATCCTGGTGGCGATCGGGATCGGCGTGGCGAGAGAGCCTGATGGCTATCATGCGGCAAGGAAACCTGGGTGATCATGCGGAAGGGGGCGATCGTGCGGGCGATTAGTTTCTATTTTTAGCCTGCCTCTGTGCGGGCTGGGTTGTGTGCGGTGGAGGTGGAGTAGGATTCAGCCAAATTAAACGCTAAGTGCACACACGGGTTAATCTGGAACGTTGGATTTAGTCTGGTGGATCAAATCGAGCGGTTAGAAATATTTTGGGTTTGTTTGATGGGGTACGTTTAGCGAAAGTCATGTTCGCTTGTTTAATAGTAGTGGAGATTATCTGAATTAACAACACAAGCTGAACGTAAATTCATTTTCTGTAAAGTATGACCATTCAGATTTTGGGGCTTTGTAAATTAATGAGCATTACTTTGTGCAGCAGCTACGTTCGTACATCATGATATGTAGGAAACGAAACTAATACAGGAAAGTGTGATACGGAACTAACGGTTTCCTTCAATTCTCCAATATCTTTCTTGAACACCCGCGGGATTGGGCATCTCTTCAGCATGACGCCCTCGTCGTCTGCACATACTCCACAAGTAACTGGTTCTTATATGGAGAAAATCACGCGATCTAACAAACAAAAGGAACCCACGAACGCCCAAATCAATTCAGACTTGTCGGTGCGGTCGTCCACCTCCCCCTCCTCCAGTTCTGGAACCAACGCCGGACTCATGCGCGCCGCCCCTGTTAATCGGGTGCGACGAGTTCGGGAAAAGGAAGGCGCGCGCCCGGCGCGAGGAGGAGCCGCAGTTCCTGCACGCGATGGAGGCCGGTGGTGGCACGGCCGCCAGAGAGAGGGAGCTGAAGAAGGAAGGGATCGAAGAGGGAGAGGGAGCACCGATAGGGTCGCCGAAGCGAGGTTTTGTTGGGCTTGGCTCATTTGGTCGCACGTGGCCACGCGGGCGAGCGGAGAAGAGTGCGACGTGTGACGAAGAGTTGGACGAAACGGAGTACGTGAACGGCAGACTAAGGAAGGAAACGTTCTTTTTAGATATACCTCCGTCCACGTGGTCTTAGGTCCTCATTTTGACCAACTTAATATGAGATACACATGACAAAAAATATATCATTAGAAACTTTAGATTCTTTATTTTCTAATCATATATTTTTTGTGTTATATTATTTATATTATATTGATTAAAATGATGACCTAGGGACACGCGTAGGACTAATACATCAAGACGGAGGGGGTAGGAGGAGTTGTTAGCATAGAACTACCACTTTTCTGCTCTAAGTTCGGAAAACTACCACTTTTGGTTTCAATCGCAAAAAACTACCACATTGAGGTTGGTTTTTTCTGCTCTAAGTTCGGAAAACTACCACTTTTGGTTTCAATCGCAAAAAACTACCACATTGAGGTTGGTTTTTCGCAAAAAGCACTGATCGTCGATTTAGAGCGGATTGACAGCGAAACTGACAGTGGACCCCACTTGTCAGTCAAATAAAAAAATAAAAATCTGAGAAAAAAATTGTTGGGTGACGTGGACTGTGGGCCCAACTTGTCAGCCCAATAAAAAATCAAAATTGGCATTCCCCGGAGCTCGACGGACGACCGCGCGACGGGACTCCGGCTGGACCACATCGGCCTTCCTCGTTGACCAACTCGGATGGCGGCGTGCAGGTCCGCGCCGTCGGCGTGCTCGTCGGCGCCGATGTGCTCGTCTCTGCCGTGCTCGTCCGCGCCGCCATGCTCGTCGCTGTGCTCCTCAGTGCTCCTCCGCGTCGCCATGCTCGTCGCCGTGCTCCTCCGTGCCTCGTCCGCGCTGCCGCCGTGCCGTGGCCGTGCTCGTCGCGTCGCCGCCGTGCCACGTCCGCGCCGTGCGTGCTCGTCGCCAAGCTCGTCCGCGCCGTGCGTGCTCGTCGCCGTGCTCGTCCGCGCCGCCACCGTGCTCATCGCCGTGCCTCGTCCGTGCCTCTTTCCGCGCCGCCGCCATGCTTGTCGCCGTGCTCGTCCCTGCCTGCCGCCGCACACACGGACAGAGCCACACACTAGCTTGCTCACAGCAGTGTTCACACGCACGGCTGAGGTAGCTAGCTACTAGCTCACAGCACGCATGCCCGCACGCCAGAACGCGGGGCGCAATGGTGGAGGAGAGTGTGGGGAAGCGGCCGGCGGGCCGGAGAGCGCGGGGAAGCGGCCGGCGAGCGTGGCGGCCGGGGAGCTGCGCTCGGCGGCGGCGGGGGCACGCCCACCTGGTGCTCGCGGGGAGCGACCAGCGAGCGTGGCGGCCGGAGGCGAGGAGCTGGCGGCCTCCCAGCTGCGCGGACGGCCCTACCCGCCCGGCGGCGGACTAGCGAGCGACGCCTTCGGCGGCAAGACGGCGCGGGCGTCGCCAGGATCCCGGGGGCGGCCAGGGGCGCCAGGGTCGTGCTCCCGGACGGCGGGGTGAAGCTGGTCAGGCCGCCGGCGATGGCGGCCGAGCTCATGCTCACGGCCACTTCCTCGCCGACGCGCTCGCGCTGCAGGCGGGCCAGCTGGGACGGCGCGGGCGTGGCGACCTCGTGCCCGCGGCGAGCTAGCCCCGGCGAGCTCCGCGGCGGCCCAGCGATCTCCGCGGCAATCCGCCGAACTACACGGCGGCCCGGCGAGCTGGCCATGGCGAGCTCCGCGGCAATCCTCTTCCTCATCATGGTGGTGGCCGCCCAAGAAGATCAGTCGCGGCCCGCGGGGCAGTCAACGCTGCCTCCTATTTTTCCTTTTTTTTCTTTTAGATATGTTTGTTTTTTATTGGACTGACAAGTGGGCTCACAGTCCACCTCACCCAACAACATTTTTATTTTTTTTATTTGACTGGCAAGTGGGGTCCACTGTCAGTTTCGCTGTCAATCCGCTCTAAATGGACGATCAGTGCTTTTTGCGAAAAACCAACCTCAATGTGGTAGTTTTATGCGATTCAAACCAAAAGTGGTAGTTTTCCGAACTTAGAGCAGAAAAGTGGTAGTTCTATGCTAACAACTCGGGTAGGAGAGAAGAGATAGAAGAGAGGTAATAGCTAGGTTGTTTCTCTTGCATGCACTGATTAAGGCAGGGTGGTTTATATACCCGATCGAGCGGGGGAGGGCTAGCTTACGGTCACCCGGTCGACCGGCCGAATTTCCTTCAGGCACTGTAGCAACCGCATGTCCGAAAGAGCTGCACTGCACATGCACCAGACGGGGAAGAAGAGGAGAGGTGGTCAGGTGGACGCCGCCACGCTCCCAACGCGCTGCTGCGCTCGCGCTCGCCGGAGAGGAAGGAGAGAAGCACTGACGCCTCGCTCGCCGGAGAGGAGAGCGGAGAAGAAAGCATCACCGCCGCATCGCCTGAGAGGAAGGGGAAGAGGAGAGGGCCGTCACCACCACCATCTTGATCTCCCCCGCCGTCGGCACAGGCCGAACCGCCTGCCTCCCCGCCCGCGGCCGGCGCGCTGCCGCAGCGCCTTGCCGCCCCGCCCTGCCCTGATCACCCCCTCCGCCGAGCCGCCGCTGCCCCGGGCATCCCTCTAAGCTCCGCCGTCAACACCTTCTCCGGCGCCGGTGCACCCCACCCCCACCGTTAAGTCTCTTGCTCGCCCGCGGCTCGCTCCACGCTTGACGTCGCCTTCTCCGCCGCGGCCGGCCGCGGCGTCGCCGGCTCTGTCGATGTGATGATGTGGACGGAGGTGTTGTGCGGGAGGTGGGAGCAGGGACGGATCCACACATGGTCATGGGTGTTCAACTGAACACCCAAAATTTTGTAAAAAAAAAAATCATAGGCATCATTTGTGCTATTTCTTAGCATGTTTACGTCGTGTTTCAAGTCCAAATCAAGGTCAAACATTAAATTTATACTTTTATTAGCATGAAAATCATGAACCATTTTTAATTTTTACCTATATGTTTTGTGTTCGTTGAAATTTGAACACCTAAAATTAAATTTGGATCCGTCCCTGGGTGGGAGATGGGATGGCCGGATGGAGAGGATCGCCAGGCTAGGTAGGGGAGAGGAGAATCCGGTGAGAAGCGACGTCTCCGGTGGAGAGGTAGGACGGGACGAGGGAAGGTAGGAGGGAGCACCTCGGGATCTCGGGGAGACGGAGGTTGAAGACGCGGAAGAGATTGCAATTTTAGAAAAGGAAGGGGATAAGATACGGGTGGGTCCCACACGGACTACGCGCGTCAACGCTTAACCGTGCCCACCGTCGCTCGCGAAAGAGCCGCTTCGGATCGGGTGCAGTGCTTGCAGCTAGCGATTTCCGGGCGGCGCATCAATGCTCGATGTACCGCACTGACCGTCATGCAACGTCCCCTTCCCTCGTCAAGGAAGGATTAGGCGAATCCACGTATACAACTCGATCTTGAACTGGACAGTCTTTTGACTTGCTGCTAATCCACACGCTTAATTTCCAAATAAACCGCACCCACCGGGTTTGCACACGCAAAGTTCGAGCCAAGTTACTACGTACTGACCAACATCTCCGAGATTGCACCGGGCCGGGACACGCAAAGAATACACACATGCATGCCGTCACATTCATGTGTACGTGGAGTACGTGTTGCACCATCAGTGGCGGAGCCAGAACGACACGACGCCCCGGGCCACCCCGGGCCACGCACAGCGCACTGTAGCTACAGTGCGTCCTTGTAGCTACAGTCAAGCTGGTAGCTTGAGCTCACGCCCCGGGCCATGGCCCTTGTTGCCCGGAGCCTGGCTCCGCCCCTGCCACCATGCATGGTCATGCAAACGCCCTAATTGGGCTGTGATGACTCTTAGACGACACGACGCGACCACGGACTCGCATGCTTAATTGGTCAGGAGTCGTTGCGCTAGTCACTACTCCCTCCGTTCCACCATATTAGATGACTCTTAAATGGATGAATCTAGATGTATTTTACGTCTAGATACATCCATTTGAGAATCATCTAAAATGGAACGGAGGGAGTAGATAACACTCCCCAGCTAGCTAGCTCGATCGCACCGGGCCGGGACACGCAAAGAAGACACACCATGCATGTAGTATTTCGGTGTCATGCAGGTAATGTATTATCTGGGGGACCTTGCATGCTGGAACCGTATGCATGGTTGACAAGCCACCTCAACTTCGTCACCATTCATTCCATGCCGAAAGAACATGTGCGTTGTCCTTAAAACAAAATCTTGTCGCGACCGCCAAGCTTCTGCAGTGCCAGCCGACTCTATCAGAGGGTCTCACAGATTCACACCTGGCGTGTTACACCGCTCTCGTAGTCTTGAGATGTTGGTGTGTATGACAAGTCTTGAAGCCATTGACGTAATCACAAGGACATCACCCGTACACCAGCAAAACCTCTCATGTCTACCTGCTTAAACTTGAGGACAAAAGCAAAAACGCAAGGAAGTAAAAAGTAAAAAGAGTTTCGGGCTGGTGTTTCTATAATGTCGTCTTTCCCAGTATACACCAGCTATATGTGTGATGTCTGAAAAGGCTGACAAAAGACTTGTTATTGGGAACCGTCGAAAGACCATGACGATTATAACATGTCCTTCTGTGTACGTGTGTGTGGAGATGCCGTCTTCGGAAATGCTTCCGAAGGCAGTAGAAAGCCCATCATGGTATCTTGAAGCCCCACAACTCAACCATGCCCCCTTGCGTGACGCCCACGAACCCAGAGACTTGGGTAATATAACTTCTTTTGGCTTCTTCCGTGTTTGCTTGGGAACCCACCTTGAGAATTTGTAAGGCAACCATTCAACCTGGTGTACTAAGGAACCCTCTGGCACTTTATCTGCAGCTTTTGGTGGCACACCCCGGGGTTTTCACGCGGCTACGTAATACGTCCATTTTGCATCACTATTTTATATTATAACCCAAGTGTATTTTTTTTAATTAGTACTAACACCTCTAATCAGTTCATGAGAAGTTCTATGTGAAGTAATTTTTTAAGTTTCACGAGAGAGGATAATGTAATAAGTTGAAGGATGGAAAAACTCAAGCTTGGGAATGCCCCCATGGCATCCTCTTGATATTCAAGAAGACTCAAGCGTCTATGGTTAGGGATGTCCAAGGCATCCCCTCTTCTTCATCGACAACCATCAGGTCATCTCCGTTGAAACTATATTTTTATTGCTTGACATATTATCGTGGTGGATAGCACGGCATACCCATCAGTGATGGGGAAGATTGTGGGGCAAGGCAACGATGGTGTTCGCTCGGGATTGGGTAGCAAGCACGCAAAGACACGCGATGTACCCAGGTTCGGGGCCCTCTTGTGGAGGTAACACCCCTACGTCCTGCTCTTCTGATTTCTATTACTTGATCACAGAATTCGGGCTACAATATGCTCCTGGAGCTGTTTCAGGTGGCAGCCGGCTGGAGGTGCAAGCCGGCTGGAGGTGGAAGATGATGATCCTTTTTCTCTGTCTCTCGTGAACGTAAGAGTGCATGCCCCTCGCAGGAGGCTCTAGCTCGCTTTATATAGGCAACGGGCTAGGGTTTTTGGTTATAGGGAAATTACATGGCTATCCCTATGACATCAACTACACTCTGGTCCGGCTGGAGTTTGTTGTCATGATTCTGTATAGGAAACGCCCGACAGGAAGTACTGTTCACAGGCAACGGTTACGCGGGGTTGGCCCACTTGGTACGGAACTGTCAGTTGGTGGATCCGGCTTCAGTCCAGCCGGACAGATGCATCCGGATAGGCACAGCCGGACGAACACTGCCGGCATGATGCAGCCGGCATGTCGCAGTCGGCCTGACCTGGCTGGCTTGAGCAGTTTGAAGAAATGAGCGTCTTTTGGGTATCCGGGGTTCATCTCCCGATACTAGCCCCCGAGCTCGTGGAGTCTTGCCCGCTTGCTGAGAAGGCTTCGCGAGCTCCTCCGATTTTTGTAGTGCGTAGCTGAGGTTAAAGGGCCCGGCCTGCGGGTTGCTGGCGTGTTTGGAGACCCTGACGATGGATTGTCCGGGTGCTCCTAGCCGGAACTGAAGGCCTTGGTGGTGTTGTTAGTGGATTCGGGTCGTGGCCTACGTCAGCCACGTTCCCACGTTCTGTCCGACTGGAGGCTTCTCCCGGGATTCGAGGCAGAGCGTCTCGGCTTCGCCGAGGGGATCTTTTGTGGCAACTGTCCATTAGTGGGATCCTTTGCGGAAATCTCGGCAGTAACCGCGCGCCACGCGGCGTGCGGGCACGCGATTTCTTCGCGGTGTCCTGCTTCAAAAGAGGAGGGAGGGGGGAACGGTTCGGGTTACCGTTCCTCACTCTCCTACTCGCACCTTCTTCTTCGTCTTCTTCTCGAGCGCATCGTCCTCCTTCGCGTTCTTCCGGTGCTCTCGTTTCTGCCGACGCCGTCCCACCTCCGACGGGGAACCGGACATCAATGGCGGGCACAGGCGCCTGGATGGGCTCCAGTGTCACTGGTGCGGAGCTCAAGAGGCTCCGCCGCGGGGGGTTCATCGGCTCGAAGGAGGAGGTTGGGACCCGCGTCCCTGACGATGAAGAGATTTCTCTGGCTCCGGAGATGAACGGATCGGTGGTGTTTTCCTCGCATCTAGCGAGGGGGTTGGCACTGCCAGCGAGTCCTTTCCTCTAGGAATTTCTGGGCTTCTATGGCTTGCAGCTTCATCATCTGGGAGCTAACAGCATCACACTGCTTTCCTGCTTTGTCACCCTCTGCGAGGCATACCTGGGCCTCTGGCCCAACGTGGGGCTGTTCAGGATGTTCTTCTTCCTCCGGGCACAGACCACCGGCCATATACACGAAGAATGTCCTTTTCCCCAAGGTCCATCTGCCGGATTCCATCAAGAAGTGGCAGAGCACCTACTTCTATGTCCGCAACCTCACGCCGGAAGACCGGTTTGGGCTTCTCGGCTTCGTGAACACACAACCGGCCGAAAAGTCTTGGAACCGGAAAAAACCTGTCGATGAGGCTCTGGAGGCGGCCGTGACTGCTCGGCTGCGGGATCTGATTGGAGCCGGACTGACCTCTAGGGATCTGACTCTGGCTTGGATGTCCCGGCGGATGTTCCCGCTGCAGGCTCGGGGACACAAGTTGTGTTTCTACTCGGGCGTTCGGGATCCCACCCGGGTTAGCATGGAGGCTCTGGACGCGTGATGACGGAATTGATGAGAGTGTTTCTCCCTCAACTACGCCAACAAGCACTCTTGATACCCTGAAAGGAAAATAATATATGGGATAGATTGAGCCTCCAAGTGCAGAGTATGTAGAAGTGGAAGTCTTTTCCCCACGAGGGTGACTCGAGGGTTTAATATCGAACTATCGGGGAATCAGTAGTGGGGATTTTATCTCCTTGTCCTTCTCTAGATATCCTGCAAACAAAGTAGATTGCTTTGTGCCCTCAACCTCACCAAGTGGTTGTCTAGCACAAGGTGTGAGAATGATTTAAGATAATAATGAATGCAAAACAGTAAATAAATATGCAATGGTGGTAAGTAGTAATGCAAGGATGATAGTAATGATGATGGATGATATTTTTTGGGTTTTTATATGTGTATGCAATGAATAAAAGTGTTTTTGTATTTTCTGATTTTAAAATGGCTGAATGTAGAAAATGCTTAAAAGTGGTTAGAAAGTTGTTTCTTATGATTAAAAATGGACCGGGGTTCATGGTTTCACACATGCACTCTCTCTTTAATATAGTGTGGCAAATAAGTAGACATAGGATTAACATATGAGATTGCAAACAAGTTTAATGACATGTTACTAATTATATGGGCATCACGTCCTAACATAGAGACCTTTTGATTATTAGTCTCACTTATACTCCACCAAGATGCGAACTAAATCATACACCTCAGTAATTAAGATGACTCAGAGTATAGCTTTAAGATTAATGACATGAAGTGAAAATAAGAACATGCTGGATCTAGTCATAGGTAGAGGCTTGTCACTCCTCAACCTTGCAACATGGTATTTTGGTTTATCCCTAGTGAGGCAACAAAGTAAGGTAAACACCCAATGTATCGTGATATTAAGTTGTCAGCTTATCACATCACCACCCCCGTTACTCCAACTAATGCACACGTTCCCCCTCACACGCTCTCATAAACATGCTTGATCAAAACAAGGATACAAGAACGGGGTACATAATATGCAACTGTTGGGAATATGCCCTAGAGGCAATAATAAAATGGTTTATTAAGCATATTCAAAGTTTATGATAATGGTTTATTATCCATGCTATAATTGTATTAAATGGAAACATAATACATGTGTGGAATATAAACACCCGGTGTCCCTAGTGAGCCTCTACAGGACTAGTTCGTTGATCAAGAGATAGTTAGAGTTTCCTAACTATGGACTTGTTATAGTCACTTGATAACGGAGTCATATCATTAGGAGTAATGGTGTGATGGACATGACCCAAATAAAGAGTTGCAATTAATCGTGTCACAAAAGTTTTGTTGTCAACACTTTTAATATGCCAAATATAGTTTCCTTAGACCATGAGATTATATCACTCCCGTTCACCGGAGGAATACTTTGTGGACACCAAACGTCGCTTCGTAACTGGGTGATTATAAAGGTGGCTTTCAGGTATCTCCGATGGTGGGTTGTTGGGTGATATGAATCAAGAGTGGAATTTGTCCCTCCATGTGACGGAGAAGATATCTCCAGGCCTTCTCGGTAATATAGCATCAAGAGTCTGCAGACAAGTGATTAAGTTGTAATCACCGGGATCCTATATTATGGACGAGTAAAGAGAACTTGCCGGTAACGAGATTAAACTAGACATGGGGATGTCAACGATTATATCTCGGGCAAGTAAAATATCGTGAGACAAAGGGAATCGTATATGAGATTAATTGAATCTCCGGCATTGTGGTTCAATCGAGAAAAGGTTTTCGTTGAGTGTATAGGAATTAATATGGACATCCCGGTCCCGCTATTAATTATTGATATGATCATGTCTATGCATTCTCGAACCCGTAGGGTCACACACTTAACGTTCCGATGAAATTAGGTTTTGCGATGAATTAAATGATGACGTGAACGAATGGTGATTCGGAGTCTCGGATGGGATCCCGGACATCACGAGGAGTTCCGGAGGAGTCCGGAGAATAAGATTCATATATGGAAAGTGGTTTCCGGAGGTTTCGGAAAAGTTCCGGAAATTATTTAAAGGGTACCGGAAGGTTCCGGAATGTTCTAGAAGGGTCTAGAAGTGGGACCATAATTTGTATGGGGCCCACATGGTGCAAAGGGGTGCAGCCACCACCTAGGTGGGGCGCACCACCTAAGCCCATGGGCTGGTGCGGCATGACTAGGAGGGGAGTCCCACTCCTAGTTGGACTAGGAGGTGGGCTCCCACCCCTTTAGGAAAGGGCCCAAGGAGGAGTCCTTGTTGGACTCCAACTTGGGGGGCAAGCAAGGAGGGGCCGGCCGGCCCCCTCCCCTTGACCTAGCCGCCACCTATATAAGGAAGGGAGGGGGGGAGGCGCACCACAACCTTGGAGGCTTCCCCCTTAGCCGCACCCCCCACCTCTCCCTCTACCCTAGCCGCACCCCTCCTTCTCCCGGAGGGCTGCCGCCGTCCAACCTCCACACCTAGCCGCACCCCCTTGCCCTAGGGGCTGCGCCACCTCCTCCTCTCCCTCTCCTCTTGCTTGGCTTGGCGAAGCCCTGCTCGCGGAGATCGTCATCGTCACCGGCACTACCGTCGTGCTGCTGAGATCATCAAGGCCACGTCGTCTCGCTTGCGGGATCAAGGAGTCGACGTCTTCATCGAGCTGTACGTGTGGACGCCGCGGAGGTGCTGCCCGTTGCCGCACTTCGCCGGATTGGATCTCGAGGATAATACATCTCCTCGCGACTAGACGAGTCTAGTTGCGGGGATCGACTAGCCAACCCCTGCACCGACAAAACGTGTTTGTTGATCTTCGAGGGTAAGAGATTGGATCTCATCTTCGCTATCTTCATCTCGTAGATCTAGATCCTTGGGGTTTATTCCGCTTTGCCGCGTAGAAAATTTTTGTTTTCCATGCTGCGACCCCATCAGTGGTATCAGAGCCTAGATCTTCGTAGGTGTTGATGCGATTAGAACACAAGGAGTTGTGGGCGTTGATATTTTATGTTGCTACCTTCTCGCGTGCACTTTGCATCTTTGCGGTATTGTGAGATTGAAGCGGCCCGGACCAACCTTACTCGTCCGCGCACGAGAGACCGGTTCCACGATTGACATGCAACTTGTTTTGCATAAGTGGCTGGCGGGTGTCTGTTTCTCTTGCTTTAGTGAGGATGCAATTTTCAATGGAAGGCCTTTCAAAAGGATGAGTAAATAAGCAACTATTATATCACCGTTGTGGTTTTGCGTAGATTAGAACGGTTCTAACTCGTTGACCCAAGCCACGTAAAATTTGCATAAACAAAGTAGAGGCGTCTAACTTGTTTTTGCAGAGGGGGTCAAGTGATGTGATATGGCCAATGTGATTTGTGATAATGTATGCAATGATCATGTTTGTAATATTTCGCGACTTGCATGTCGACGAGTACGGCAACTGGCAGGAGCCATATGGTTGTCTATTATTTTATGTGACCTGCGTGTCAATAAATCACCATGTAATTTGCTTTACTTTATTGCTAAGAGTAGCATTAGTTGTAGTTGCAATAGTTGGTGGACAACCATGGTGATGGCGCCAAGATGATGGAGATCATGCCGGAGATGGAGATCTTGCCGGTGCTTTGAAGATGGAGATCTAAGAGCATATGAAGAAAGGCCATATCATATCACAATTATGAATTGCATGTGATGTTAATCCCTTTTATGCACCTTATTGTTATGCTTAGATGTGATCGCGACGGTAGCATGATAAGGTGATCTCTCATGTTAATATCAAGATAATTAAGTGTTCTCCCCTAGTATGCGCCGTTGCGAAAGTTCGTCGTTTCGAAGCATCACGTGATGATCGGGTGTGATAGATTCAACGTTCACATACAACGGGTGCAAGCCAGTTTGCACGAGCAGAAATACTACGGTTGTCTTGACGAGCCTAGCATGTACAGACATGGCCTCGGGAACACGGAACCGAAAGGTTAAACACGAGTCATATGAATGATATGATCAACACTGAGTTGTTCACCATTGAAACTACATCATCTCACGTGATGATCGGTGGTGGTGTAGTAGATTTGGATCGTGTGTCACTAATCAACCGGAGAGATGTTGAGTTTAGTGGGAGTTCGTTAATTTGATTAATTTGAACTAAAATTATCATAAACAAGTGTCCTAAAGATGTCTTTGCAAAATCCTTGTAGATCATGGCCGACTACGGTAGTATGTTTCTTGCTGAGGAGCTGCGTCTTGATGGGTCAAACTTCATCGAGTGGTATGAACGTCTTAGAGAAGTCCTATCAACCAATGATCAGCTCTACGTGTTACATGAACCCTTAGAAGAAAAACCCGATGATTCTGCGAGTTACAACAAACGTATGGATTGGCTCAGTCGGAGTAAGACTTACACTCAAGTCAATTGGTTGATGAGTGTCTTCATGAATTCAGACCTATCCAAACAATTCAAGAACTTGAGTGCCATTGAGACTGTCACTAAGCTAAAGGAAATGTTCATAGCACAAGTGAGAATTGCGAGGTTTGAAGGTCTGGGTGTGTTTCTTTCAACTAAGATGGAAGAAAATGATCGCTTAGAGGATCATCTGAAGAAGATGTATAGGATATATCACACTCTGATGGATGCTTGGGATGTGGAGATGAGTGACGAATTCGCGATAGATGGGTTGTTGCATTCGCTTCATCCAAAATTCAAGAATTGTGTCAGAGACTATGTAAAGGAAAGGGATTCGATCACTTATCCGGAACTGATGTCTCGACTTCGTCAGATCGAAAGGAATCCCGTAGCAGGCGGAGGAGCCAATGCAGAAGGTATATTTTGATATACTAGTTATAAATGTTTAATGTCCCATTTACACTTAGGGTGAGCTAAGTATTTGATACTTGTGCTGTTTTATGAAAACAGGGCCTGCCGTTTGAGAAGTGCATGGAGGGACTGAGTGGATTTCGCGGGAAGATGGCAATCAAGGAGTTGATGCTGGCGATGTTCTACTTCTACATTTATCGTTTTAAATTAGAGGATTTGAATGAGTTTTGTAATCGAATTAAGTGTGATCTTAAATTAGTGTGTCTCGGTTTGTGAGACGGTCATTCATGTTAAAGACAAGTGGTTGTTCTATTTTCATGAGTAATCCTTTTTGGAGATCACGTTTCGATTATGAGATTATTGTCCTTTGCTGGATTTAAACGATAATTAGTTAAACACTTATAAAAAAATAAAGACATGCTAAAATATCCAATACTTAATGATGTGAATTGTTTTAATTGTACTATTAGTGCTGAAGAGCATGTTGATGCGCATCACTAAGTAGTGTGATTAAAAATGCCATTTTTCTGAAAATGCCATGAGTTGCTGAAAATAAACACAAGTGTTGGTTGTATTTTTCAGTAAATAAAAGACATCATTATTTTATCATGGATGAGTGAATAGGAGTATTTATTCATGTCATGATTTTGGAAGTAGAGGATATTAAGTTAACAAGATAATTGAGTCTTTTCGATTTGATCAAAAGAGACAAAATATTTGAGTTATTGTTTTAGCATGGTGACTTGTGACAAGTGTTATCACAAATTACAATATTTAGAGATTATTCAAAAGGTGTTTTGATAAACCTAAAGTATTGTAGTCACATTATATTTGATATTATGTGGTCATAAACAAAGGGTTCTTGGTTTTAAGTTTTCATTAGTATCATTTAGATTTATTTTGATAACACTCCTGTTTTAAATAAAGGATCTATTTAATGATTTGCGTTTCGCATATGAGTTATGTGAAATAGTGGTTTCAATGATTATGAGATAATTAAAAGCCAAAGCAAATAAAGTTTTGTAGAATGTTCATATGAGATTATGAATAGAGATTCCACAATGTGAGACTAAAAGGAACAAACCAATGTGTTTGGTTGTGTTATGTGTTTTAGTGGATTTATCGTGAAATGGTTTCATGGATAAAAGATTTGTTGGAATAAGTTTAGAAAGATTAAACCTTGCATGTTTATGTATCAAGTGGCACATGTGTAAAGTGCTATGTTGGTTAAAACTTGACACATAAAGGTTTTGATGATGGTGATCATTGAATTTTGGTTTAGCTTGTCTAAAGAGATGTAGGTTTCAAGAATATGAATTTTGTCAAAAGTTGCAAAATAATATTCATGATTTGCTTGTCATGTTTGAGAAACAAGACACACCTACAAAACTACAAAAGAAGAAATAGAAACTTTAAATACGAAAGTGACTAAGAGTCATTCTACTTTAAGTTTAAATCATAAAGTAATTGTTACTTGATTTTGTGAAAAGGATGTTTCACATATTTATTTTGGCAAAAGAGTTTGCGTGGAATAAATAAAACTTAGAGCTAGCAAAGTGCTGGTGTTTCGTATATGAGTTCTCGAATCTTAAAAGTTAAGAATTTTGGAGGAGTCCAAAGTGTCGAGAAAGTGCATAAGAAACTGAGTGAGATCTAATTAAGATATGTGGTGACATATATTAAGTTAGAGCAGAAATTAATTTCCATAATCAAAATATGTGGTGACATATGTTTGAGTGGGAGCTGATTAATCATGGTCAAATATAAAGATAACATATTTCTGAGTGGGAGTCAAAGTGGCTTCACAATTTAATATGTGTATGAGGTATATTTGAGTGGGAGTTTACAACATAGTGTTTGAATGAAATGGAGATTTCATAAATGTTGTAAATGTTGTCATGGACCATTGCATAACTTATGAAGTTAATTTGAACGTCAAATATTCATGTAGATGAATGTATCTATGGAGGATAGATAAGTTTGATAAAACATTAGAGTCAGATGTTAAACCTAAATATTTTGAAGGAGTTCAAAATGAAACAAGAGAAGAATGGTTCATCTCATTGTGATATATAGGTGAAACATTGAGTTGGAGAACTCAGTACAAAATTGATGGTTAGAGGATATGTTGGAATTCAATATGAATTGTTCATAGATCTCAACATATAAGAACCATATGTTTGTATATGACGATATGTGACCCAAGTTCTTAGTTGTAAGAACATGATGAATGAGGAGTCATTTTTCATGAGATTGAGATAAATTTAGAAAATGGTGGACTTGGTTGAAGTCATAAAGCCAGACTAAATTAGGGATCTCTTAATAGCAGAGTAGCACAGCGAAAGCATGATCGGAAATATCAAAGTGACAAGGTTCACTGTTGATTTGTTAAGTCTACAACATATAGGAGTATATGATTGATTCAAGGATTGAAATAAGATATAATATTTTGGTTTGAGAAAGGTGTTTCAAGATTGAGTGAGTTCCAGATGCATGTGTTATGAGAAAGTTCTTTTGACTAATCATACATATGGGCATGAAAGGATATGATTATCTCACTCTATAACCAAACATATTATATGCATTATATGATAATGATTTTATCATGGGATGATAAGACGTTTATCATGTGATGATAAAGTAATGTCAAATTAGATGACAGTTACCATTTTGCAAAGGACATAAAGAACTGTAAAGTACAGAGTACGGACGGAACCTCTTCCACAAGCAAACATGATCAGCACTGAGACTTCATGAGTGAGACTTCATGGGTGTTGGATCGAGGAAATGTAAACTAGATTATTGACTCTAGTGCAAGTGGGAGACTGTTGGGAATATGCCCTAGAGGCAATAATAAAATGGTTTATTAAGCATATTCAAAGTTTATGATAATGGTTTATTATCCATGCTATAATTGTATTAAATGGAAACATAATACATGTGTGGAATATAAACACCCGGAGTCCCTAGTGAGCCTCTACAGGACTAGTTCGTTGATCAAGAGATAGTTAGAGTTTCCTAACTATGGACTTGTTATAGTCACTTGATAACGGAGTCATATCATTAGGAGTAATGGTGTGATGGACATGACCCAAATAAAGAGTTGCAATTAATCGTGTCACAAAAGTTTTGTTGTCAACACTTTTAATATGCCAAATATAGTTTCCTTAGACCATGAGATTATATCACTCCCGTTCACCGGAGGAATACTTTGTGGACACCAAACGTCGCTTCGTAACTGGGTGATTATAAAGGTGGCTTTCAGGTATCTCCGATGGTGGGTTGTTGGGTGATATGAATCAAGAGTGGAATTTGTCCCTCCATGTGACGGAGAAGATATCTCCAGGCCTTCTCGGTAATATAGCATCAAGAGTCTGCAGACAAGTGATTAAGTTGTAATCACCGGGATCCTATATTATGGACGAGTAAAGAGAACTTGCCGGTAACGAGATTAAACTAGACATGGGGATGTCAACGATTATATCTCGGGCAAGTAAAATATCGTGAGACAAAGGGAATCGTATATGAGATTAATTGAATCTCCGGCATTGTGGTTCAATCGAGAAAAGGTTTTCGTTGAGTTTATAGGAATTAATATGGACATCCCGGTCCCGCTATTAATTATTGATATGATCATGTCTATGCATTCTCGAACCCGTAGGGTCACACACTTAACGTTCCGATGAAATTAGGTTTTGCGATGAATTAAATGATGACGTGAACGAATGGTGATTCGGAGTCTCGGATGGGATCCCGGACATCACGAGGAGTTCCGGAGGAGTCCGGAGAATAAGATTCATATATGGAAAGTGGTTTCCGGAGGTTTCGGAAAAGTTCCGGAAATTATTTAAAGGGTACCGGAAGGTTCCGGAATGTTCTAGAAGGGTCTAGAAGTGGGACCATAATTTGTATGGGGCCCACATGGTGCAAAGGGGTGCTGCCACCACCTAGGTGGGGCGCACCACCTAAGCCCATGGGCTGGTGCGGCATGACTAGGAGGGGAGTCCCACTCCTAGTTGGACTAGGAGGTGGGCTCCCACCCCTTTAGGAAAGGGCCCAAGGAGGAGTCCTTGTTGGACTCCAACTTGGGGGGCAAGCAAGGAGGGGCCGGCCGGCCCCCTCCCCTTGACCTAGCCGCCACCTATATAAGGAGGGGGGGGGGGGAGGCGCACCACACACCTTGGAGGCTGCCCCCCTTAGCCGCACCCCCCACCTCTCCCTCTACCCTAGCCGCACCCCTCCTTCTCCCGGAGGGCTGCCGCCGTCCAACCTCCACACCTAGCCGCACCCCCTTGCCCTAGGGGCTGCGCCACCTCCTCCTCTTCTTCTCCTCTTGCTTGGCTTGGCGAAGCCCTGCTCGCGGAGATCGTCATCGTCACCGGCACTACCGTCGTGCTGCTGAGATCATCAAGGCCACGTCGTCTCGCTTGCGGGATCAAGGAGTCAACGTCTTCATCGAGCTGTACGTGTGGATGCCGCGGAGGTGCTGCCTGTTGCCGCACTTCGCCGGATTGGATCTCGAGGATAATACATCTCCTCGCGACTAGACGAGTCTAGTTGCGGGGATCGACTAACCAACCCCTGCACCGACAAAACGTGTTTGTTGATCTTCGAGGGTAAGAGATTGGATCTCATCTTCGCTATCTTCATCTCGTAGATCTAGATCCTTGGGGTTTATTCCGCTTTGCCGCGTAGAAAATTTTTGTTTTCCATGCTGCGACCCCATCAGCATCTACTTTCATAACTAAAATAAACATTGCAATCTCAACATATATTAACTCATAAAAAGATCCACCACAAAGGTAATACAATGATGACCGTAATCATGTTCAACAGCTCATACGGTGCTAATTAGTGAAGCTCAAGAGAGAGAGAGAGATACATATGCTACTGCCACAAACCCATAGTCCAGAGGTGGACTACTCCCTCTTCATCATGGAGACGGTGGAGATGTCGATGGAGAAGAAGGAGACCTCTCCGGTAGCGCTCCGTCGGAGTTTCCCCCCTCCAATCTGCAGCCTCCTGGTCTCTATTTCTTGTTTCTCTCGTGTGGCGGCTCTCCCTTCGAAGAACGTCGGGGGGCTCTTTATATAGGCGTTTTTAGGTCACGAGGATGCTTCAGGGCGAAGGATCGACGTAAACGGGGCCACGAGGGCCAAAAGAGGTGGGCCCACGCGGCCCCTGTACCTGGCCGCGTGGGGCACCCCCTTTTGCCCCTCCGGCCTTCGTTCGCTTGCTTCTTTCGCTCCTAGGTCTTCCTCCTTCCAAAATAATGATCCCCGTAAATTTATAGCTCATTATGACGTCGTTAAGGCCCTGAAACAAATAAGGAAAGAAATAGGGGTTTTCTGCCTACGCAGGATTAATTCCATAAAAAGGGGAAATCATTATTAATTACCAAAAATCATTAAATAACAATAATATACCCCTTATATGATGCAAATATGAATGGAAAACAAGTGTTATAGTGCAAAGTTCATGTATGCATTTTACATGCATCAACGCGGACGAGCTACGTCGCTGGGCCGCCTCCGTGATCACAGACAGGATCAAGCGGAAGTGGTGGTTTGGACTCGAGCCGTTCTCATGGGCGGAGCGCGCTCCCGAGGTTGGTTTCCTTCGTTATTTTTTATCTCGGGTTTTTCCTGGCTGACTGGAGAGTTGATTCGGCTGGCACTTCTTTGCAAATTTGTGAGCATCAGAAGACCGAAGACCATGACGCCGTCTTCGGGAAGGATCGAACAGGTCCTCTTCCGGAGGAGCGGATGGTCGCCAGTGAAGAATCCGCTGATGGGTTCACAGCATAGAAAACAAAAAATTTCCTACGCAGCAAGCGGAATAAACCCCAAGGATCTAGATCTATTAGACGAAGGTAGCGAAGATGAGATCCAATCTCTTACCCTTGAAGATCAACAAACGCGTTTTGTCGGTGCAGGGGTTGGCTAGTCGATCCCCGCAACTAGACTCATCTAGTCGCGAGGAGATGTATTTCCTCGAAGTCCAATCCGACGAAGTGCCACAAAGGGTAGCACCTCCGCGGTATCCACACGTACGGCTCGATGTAGATCTCCGCCTTCTTGATCCCGCAAGCAAGGTGGAGATGGCTAGATGGATCTCGGCACCACGACGGTTGTGGTGGCGTTGATGGTGTAGTCTCCACGAGCAGGGCTTCGCCAAGCCAAGCAAGAGGAGAGGGAGAGGAGGAGGTGCAGCAGCAGCCCTACACTAGGGGTGGTGCGGCTAGGCCATGGAGGTGGTGGTGGCGGCAGCCCTCCGGGGAGAGAGGTGGCGCCGGCTATGGAGGTGAAGGGGCGGCGGCTAGGGCGCCAAGGGAGGGTGCGGCTAGGGCAGCCTTGGGCTAGGGCGCACCCCTCCCCTCCCCTCCTTTTATATGGGGCGGCTAGGGTTAGGGCAAGGGCTGGCCGGCCCCCTTGCCTTGGCCCCCAAGTTGGGGCGCCCCCCTTTGGGCCCCTTGGCCTTTGGTTGGCCGGCTAGGCCCATGTGAGCCTTTGGGTGGTGCGCAGCCCAAGTGGTTGCTGCACCCCCTTTGGCCCATGTGGGTCCATACGATATGGGCTCCACTTCTAGACTCTTCTAGAACCTTCCGGAACCTTTCGGTACCCCGCTGAAATATTCCGGAACTTTTCCGATACCTCCGGAAACCACTTTCCTTATATGAATCTTATTCTCCGGACTCCTCCGGAACTCCTCGTGACGTCCGGGATCCCATCCGAGACTCCGAATCACCATTCGTTCATTCCATCAATTATCTCATCGCTAACCCTAGCTACATCGGAGCGTTAAGTGTGTGACCCTACGAGTTCGAGAACATGCAGACATGATCAGATCAATAATCAATAGCGGGACCGGGATGCCCATATTGACTCCTACATATTCAACGAAGTTCTTTATCGATTGAACCACGATGCCGGAGATTCTTAATCTCGTATACGATTCCCTTTGTCTCACTGATATTTAATTTGCCCGAGATTCGATCGTCGATATCCCCATATCTAGTTTCATCTCGTTACCTGGCAAATTCTCTTTACTCGTCCATAATATAGGATCTCCATGATTAACACTTAATCACATGGTTGCAACCTTTCTGATGCTATATTACCGAGAGGGCCTAGAGATATCTTTTCCGTCACAAGGAAGGACAAATCCCAGTCTTGATTCATGTCACCCAACAAATACCATCAGAGATACCTGAAAGCCACCTTTATAATCACCCAGTTACGAAGTGACGTTTGATGTCCATGATAGCGCGAGAGGTGTTAATCAATCACGCTTCGTTGGGCACCCCAAGAGGAAGGTTTGAGGAGCACAGCAGCAAGTTTTCCCTCAGTTAGAAACCAAGGTTATCGAACCAGTAGGAGTGAGGAATGCTTCAGAAGGTTGTCCACAACTGCAATGGCGCCAGAAAATGTGCTTGGCGTGTTGACAGCAACGGTGCCAGAAAAAGAGCTGTTGCGGGGGAGACAGTGGAACCTGCAGAACACAATCAAACTACTTTGCACCAACGAAGCAGTGAGGTTGTCAATCTCACCGGCCTTGCTGAATACAAAGGATTAAATGTATGTGTGGAAGGAAGCTTGTTTGCAGTAAATGAAAGCAGTAGAGCAGTTGATTTAATTGCAGATGTAAAAGAATAGACCGGGGTCCACAGTTCACTAGTGGTGTCTTCTCCATAAATAAAATACTACACATGATGGGTAACAAATTACAGCTGGGCAATTGACAGGATAGAGAATGCATGACAATGCATGAACATTGCATAATACAGAGGATGATGATGTCTATATGAGATGCTTTGGGCATTACGACAAAATACATAGATAGCTGTTCCAAGCATACACCTATGCCTAAATAGTCCACCTTTGTGATAACATACCGTAAAATCTCTCCAGTATTAAGTTGCAAGCAACAGACAATTGCATGAAGAACTATGCATAAAGTTTACTCCCTAGTAGCAACGGCACTCCCCCGTCCTTATATGTTTCTGTCACTCAAGCCAAGGCACACAGGGACCGAACCCACTATCTAGCATAAATACTCCCTCTTGGAGATACAAGCAACTACTTGATCAAGGCAATTACAAGTACCGGAAAGCATGCAAGATCACAAATAACATAGACATGATAATATCAATAATCAACATCACAAGGTACTTCTCTATTCATCGGATCCCAGCAAACACAACATGTAGCATTACAATAAGATGATCTTGATCATGATAGGCAGCTCACAAGATCTAAACATGATAGCACAATTGGAGAAGACTACCATCTAGCTACTGCATGGACCCGTAGTCCAAGGATGAATTACTCACTCATCTGTCCGGAGGCGGGCATGGTGGTGTAGAGCCCTCCGGCGATGATTCCCCTCTCCGGCAGGGTGCCGGGGAGGGCTTCAGAACCCTCCCGAACTAGGGTTGACGACGGCGGCGGCGACGGATGTTTTTCTGGAATTTTGATCGGGTACTTAGGATTTTCTCGTCGGGGGGGATTATATAGGCGAAAGGGCGGCGTCGGTGGAGGCCCGAGGGGGCCACACCACCTGGTGGCGCGGCAGACAGGTGGGCCGCGCCACCCTAGGGTGTGGTCGCCCTCTGGTGCGTCTTCGGCTCCCCTTTGGACTCCGTGTGCGTGACGAAATTATAAGATCCTGGGTTTTTGTCCCGTCCGATTCCGAGAATATTTCCTTAAGTACTTTTCTGAAACGGAAAAACAGCAGAAAACAGGAACTGGCACTGGGGCATCTTGTTAATATGTTAGTTCCAAAAATGCATAAAAATGCTATAAGATGTAAACAAAACATGTAGCAGATGGTATGAAAACAAGCATGGATCATAAGAAATTATAGATACGTCGGAGACGTATCAGCATCCCCAAGCTTAGTTCTACTCGTCCTCGAGTAGGTAGAACGATAACAAATAATTTCTTAGGAGACATGCAAACTCACAATCTAGATCAACATAGTAATGCAAAACACATGATGTGAATAAGGTGATCCAAAACAATTGTCTATAGTTGACATTAAGCAAACAATGATTAACAAATGCTAGCTAAAAGAAGCTAGAACTTTTCATGAATCAACGTGTTGGAGACAAGGAACCATACATAAGGTTTAGAAAGAAGAATAGTAAATTGTATCTCCAATGTAAAATGTCAATCAATCTTCAAAGCATCAAATTCAGTTAATAATAGAAATAGCCAAGCTCAAGTCAAGTGTCCTTACTCCGTCCACTTAACTTATCAACTGTTATGTAGTCCACTCAACTAATACAAGCAAGAAGAAGGCTTGGCACCATGAGGTTATGGCAAAGAGAATAATAATGGGGGTTTGGAAGGCCAAAAAGAAAGGCTCAAACAGTGGAAGAGGTAACCACAAGACAAGAGGAAGTCCCGTAGTAGACACTGAATGAGGAGTAGTGATTGCCATGCAACGGATGCACATAGAGCTATATGAATGGAAGCTCTCCAATGGAACTAGTGGGGGTGCATCCAACTTGCTTGCTCATGAAGACCTAGAGCTCACTTGAGGAGGCTCATCGTTGGAATATACAAGCCAAGTTCTATAACGTTTGGTCCCCACATAGTTATACTAATGAAGCATGAAAACTCACTACAATGATGTAGGTGCTACTAGCACAAGTGTAGAATAAAAGGATAGTAGTGTTGCCCCCTCTCTCATTTTATATTCTTTTTTCTTTTTCTCTTTTTTTGTTTTTTGCTTTTTGAGGCCTTTGTGGCTCTTTTATATTTTTCTCTCATTGGTCTTTTTTGGACTCTTTTGATTGGCCACTTTGGACTCTTTTCAATATGCTCACAGATAGAGGCAACACTCTATTTTACAAGATGATCATCACACTTTTTGGTGTACTCAAAACTCAAAGACTAATACATGGTGTATGGTGGATATGCAAGACCGAGCGTAGTGTGGAAAAGATGTAACACATGTGGAAAACCACGCATCACACTAACTCAAATGGTCAAGGAATACAATATGGTAATGAAGTAAAAATGACATAAAGTCATGTAATGTAAATGATGGATGTTGCATGGCAATGTATCTCGGAACAGCTATGGAAATGCTGTGATAGGTAGATATGGTGGCTGTTTTGAGGAAGATAGTTGGCTTATGTGTAGGAGAACAAGATGAAGATCTCCCACGGGGTTGGATGTACTTGCGAAGTATGCACCAATCTCAATGTGAAAAAGGGCAATGCAAAGTACCGAAGAGGCTAGCAAAATATGGAGGTGGAAGTGCCAAAAACCAAAAACTCACATAGCATGTCGTATATTGCAAACAACTAATAGTATCAAAGTCTCACTAATGGTTAGAGACACCCCGAGAGGGATCGTGGCGGCGAAACAAGTGCCCCGTTGGTTTCCCTGACCGTTGCAGTAACTATACCATTAGAAACTTCTTTTCAACTAAGAGGAAATCACGACACTAAAGCACTATTGACTTAAGTTGTTTTTAGTTCAGAAAAGTACGGCTCCACGCTCTACTAAAACATCTTCACTAATCAGCTCTTAACAACATTAGCCAACAAATTTTAACCATTAGTTATTTTAATACCTCAAAACAATTGAAGAGAATCAAGTTATCTACACAATGGTCTACAAGACTATGCAGCTTTTCTCTATTTCATACCACTATCACAAACATAGCATTTTCCAATCTAACACATCAACCAAGCAACTAAAACAACTCTCTAACAAATAAGAGTGAAACACAAGAGAGCTTAACACAAAGAACTAGCAGCCCTAAACAAGATAACATGCTAAAAGCGAGAGCTTACTAGAAAACAGACAGTAGCTAAGAATACTCAACCAATATAAGCGAAGCATAAGAGTATTCAAATGAAAAAGCGGAGCGTGTTTCTCTCCCACACAAGAATGCTAGGATCCAACTTATTAAGCAAACTAAAACACACACTCAAAATAAAAACAGACGCTCCAAGCAAAATACATAAGATGTAGTGGAATAAAAATATAGTATCACTAGAGATGACCTGATAGTTTTGTCGATGAAGAAGGGGATGCCTTGGGCATCCTCAAGCTTAGATGCTTGAGTCTTCTTGAATTTGCTGGGGATGACCCACCGGGGCATCCCCAAGCTTAGGCTTTTCACTCTTCTTGATCTCATCATATCGTCCCTTTTGCTTACTTGAAAAGTTCTACCACATCAAACTCAAAGTAATTCTCATTAGAGGGTTAGTGCATAAACCAAAAATTCACAAGTTCTACTGTGACACAAGAACACCTTAATGCATTATAACATTAGATACAGCCACTGATGCTCAAATAATCAAAAAGATCCAAGTAAACATCGCAAAAGAAGCAATGCACAATAAAAGGCAGAATCTGTCAAAATCTGAACAGTCTGTAAAGACGAATTTTTTCGAGGCACTAGAGTTGCTCAAATCGAAAATCACTGAACTAGAAAAAGTTTCATACATATATGAAGATTCAGCACACAAAATCTCAAAGCATTTCGTCGTTCTGGAATAAATGACGAATTTAACGGTGACAGACAGAAATCTGTTTCCTGTGCAGAAATCCAAATATAGCAAAAACTTTCTACTAGAGACCTTACTTGGCACAACATTGCAAGAAAATAAAGATACAAAGAAGTTGCTACAGAAGTAAACAAACTTCTTGACTCAAATAAAATAAAAGATACTGAAAATAAAATGATGGGTTGTCTCCCATAAGCGCTTTTCTTTAACGCCTTTCAGCTAGGCGCAGAAAGTGAACATCAAGTATTTCCAAGAGAAGAAGCATCAAAACGATAATTTTCTCTAACAATAGAGTCAAAAGGTGACTTCATTCTCTTCCTAGGGAAGTGTTCCATACCTTTCTTAAGAGGGAATTGATATCTAATGTTGCCCTCTTTCATATCAATAACAGCACCAGAAAATTGCTCTTTCATAACAAGATTTAACAAAGCAGGTTTGATTTCATAAAAATCTGTCTTAGCAGCAGGTGGAGCAATAGGAGTACATATGAAATCATCATTATTAGTACTAGTGAAGTCACACAACTTAGTGTTTTCAGCAGTACTCATTTTTGAGGAAAACAAGGCAAACCGAATTGAACAAGATTAAACAAGTAACTAATTTTGGGTTTTTGATATAGGAAAGCAACAAGATAAATTCTACACTAATTTTTTTGTGTTTTTGATATAAGAAAGCAAAACAAGACAAAGCAATAATAATAATCAAGACTAAAACAAAGTAAAAAGATTGGAACTGAGAGACTCCCCTTGCAGAAGCTTCTCTACTCCCCGGCAACGGCGCCAGAAAAAGAGCTGTTGACGGAGGAGTGAGAAGTTTGGTACTTCGAGAAGCTTCTTACTGAGCACTCTTAACTCCCCGGCAACGGCGCCAGAAAAAGAGCTTGATAGCGCGAGAGGTGTTAATCAATTACGCTTCGTTGGGCACCCCAAGAGGAAGGTTTGAGGAGCACAGCAGCAAGTTTTCCCTCAGTTAGAAACCAAGGTTATCGAACCAGTAGGAGTGAGGAATGCTTCAGAAGGTTGTCCACAACTGCAATGGCGCCAGAAAATGTGCTTGGAGTGTTGACAGCAACGGTGCCAGAAAAAGAGCTGTTGCAGGGGAGACAGTGGAACCTGCAGAACACAATCAAACTACTTTGCCCCAACGAAGCACTGAGGTTGTCAATCTCACCGGCCTTGCTGAATACAAAGGATTAAATGTATGTGTGGAAGGAAGCTTGTTTGCAGTAAATGAAAGCAGTAGAGCAGTTGATTTAATTGCAGATGTAAAAGAATAGACCGGGGTCCACAGTTCACTAGTGGTGTCTTCTCCATAAATAAAATACTACACATGCTGGGTAACAAATTACAGCTGGGCAATTGACAGGATAGAGAATGCATGACAATGCATGAACATTGCATAATACAGAGGATGATGATGTCTATATGAGATGCTTTGGGCATTACGACAAAATACATAGATAGCTGTTCCAAGCATACACCTATGCCTAAATAGTCCACCTTTGAGATAACATACCGTAAAATCTCTCCAGTATTAAGTTGCAAGCAACAGGCAATTGCATGAAGAACTGTGCATAAAGTTTACTCCCTAGTAGCAACGGCACTCCCCCGTCCTTATATGTTTCTGTCACTCAAGCCAAGGCACACAGGGACCGAACCCACTATCTAGCATAAATACTCCCTCTTGGAGATACAAGCAACTACTTGATCAAGGCAATTACAAGTACCGGAAAGCATGCAAGATCACAAATAACATAGACATGATAATATCAATAATCAACATCACAAGGTACTTCTCTATTCATCGGATCCCAGCAAACACAACATGTAGCATTACAATAAGATGATCTTGATCATGATAGGCAGCTCACAAGATCTAAACATGATAGCACAATTGGAGAAGACTACCATCTAGCTACTGCATGGACCCGTAGTCCAAGGATGAACTACTCACTCATCTGTCCGGAGGCGGGCATGGTGGTGTAGAGCCCTCCGGCGATGATTCCCCTCTCCGGCAGGGTGCCGGGGAGGGCTTTAGAACCCTCCCGAACTAGGGTTGACGACGGCGGCGGCGACGGATGTTTTTCTAGAATTTTGATCGGGTACTTAGGGTTTTCTCGTCGGGGGGGGGGGGATTATATAGGCGAAAGGGCGGCGTCGGTGGAGGCCCGAGGGGGCCACACCACCTGGTGGCGCGGCAGACAGGTGGGCCGCGCCACCCTAGGGTGTGGTCGCCCTCTGGTGTGTCTTCGGCTCCCCTTTGGACTCCGTGTGCGTGACGAAATTATAAGATCCTGGGTTTTTGTCCCGTCCGATTCCGAGAATATTTCCTTAAGTACTTTTCTGAAACGGAAAAACAGCAGAAAACAGGAACTGGCACTGGGGCATCTTGTTAATATGTTAGTTCCAAAAATGCATAAAAATGCTATAAGATGTAAACAAAACATGTAGCAGATGGTATGAAAACAAGCATGGATCATAAGAAATTATAGATACGTCGGAGACGTATCAGTCCACAAAGCATTCCTCCGGTAAACGGGAGTGACATAATCTCATGGTCTAAGGAAACTATACTTGGCATACTAAAAGCGTTGGCAATGAAACTTGTGTGACACGATCAATTGCAACTCTTTATTATTGGGTCTTGTCCATCACATCATTACTCCTAATGATATGACTCCGTTATCAAGTGACTGTAACAAGTCCATGGTTAGGAAACTCTAACCATCTCTTGACTAACGAACTAGTCCAGTAGAGGCTTACTAGGGACACCTGGTGTTTATATTCCACACATGTATTATGTTTCCATTTAATACAATTATAGCATGGATAATAAACTATTATCATAAACATGAATATGCTAATAAACCATTTTATTATTGCCTCTAGGGCATATTCCCAACATCCGCCTGCGCCGAGCAAGCGGCAGACGATGAAGAGACTGCCTCAGAAGATGAGGGGCGCGGCGACTCCCCTGCTGCGTCAGACGCGGGGGAGCGGACGGACGGACGTGGTGACACCACGGAGACGTCTGGCGCCGACGTCGATGCTGGTGCCGTTGGTGATGACGATGGCGGCCATGCCATGACGAGCCCTGCTCCGGACGACTCTGGTTCCGACCGGGCCGCCTGCGAGGCCCCGGACCTCGACCGCGATGACGCTCCTCCAGCTCCGTCTTCTTGCGGTAAGTGTCCCGTGCTCGATGTCGCCGGGCAAACCGGCGGCGACGGCGTGCACGTGGTCGTCGATCTCTAAGTGGCTCCGATCTGGACTCTGAGGGTTCTTCTTCCGTGCCAGCCTCCAAGCCGCCTGTGTCCAGCCGAAGAACGAAGGTGCTGGAGGCGATCGTGCGGAGGGCTCGGGCGATGCCTTCCCCTCAGATTGTGAAGGAGAGGCGGTCGAAGGCGGCTTCCGATTCAGAGGCGGGCAAGGTCATCCTCAAGCGGAGGGGGTCCTTCATGCAGCGGGCGGCGCTGCCCGCGAAGAAGTTATCTTTGACGTCCAGCCGGCCGACCACTGCCGGCTTGACGCCTGCCGGAAAGCTCGCCGTGGAGGCGCGTGTGGACGCGATTGAGGCCGACATCAGGGCCGAAGTCGCCGCGAGGATGGAGGAGAAGCTGGATGCTCCCGCTGGCGGAGCTCGCACTGAGGTGATTGGTCGCGCTCCTGGGGGTGACTTCATTTTCGACTTGAGTCAGGATGATTTGGAAAGGGAGTTTTATGCATGTATGGCACAGGCGGATTTGGCCAAGGATGCTCTCAACGTTGGTCTGACTGTGGAGCAGCTGGTGGCCTCCAGGGAAACTGAGGTGAAGGCGAAGGCGGATGCGATTGCCAGCAAGGCCGTGGAGGCCGGAGTTGGGACCGAGGTGGCGTCGGCTTCACCAAAGCAGCCGGCTGACGAGCCCGTCGTCTCCGCGAAGGGTGCGAGAGTGCCCACTGGAGGTGCAAAGCGTCCGCCTGGAGATGCGCCGGCTCCACCCTCGAAGCGCTCGAGGAGGAGGAAGCCGGAGGACTTGGGCACGCGCGACGGGTAAACCCTCACGTTGAGGTGAGGAGTCCTCATAATTCATGCTTCTTGTCATGACGCCTTCGTCGTTGTGCAGGGAGCCGCTTGCGATTGGTGGAGTGGCGCCCGGCGTGGTGGTCGAGCCCGCCTCGGAGTCCACTCGTGAAGCTTCCAAGGCGCAGGCGGCCGGTCCGCCTCCTGAGGCCACGAGGGTGGAGGCGGACGTGACGCCAAGCGGCCAAGTGCCGTCGGATGCAGCTCCCCTCGTGGTGGATCTTAGTCCTCCTCCTGCTGGTGGTGGTGACGAGGTGTCAGTCGCTGCCTTTGAGGTGGCTCCCCGGCCGCAACCAGAGGCCGGAAACGTCGATTTTCTTCTTCCTTCTTCGTCCGTGGCCGAGACGACCAAGGACCTAGCGATGGCGGTGGTGGCGGCTTCACCTCCCGGGCCGCATCAATCGACCTTGGTGAGCAGCCCTCCGTACTCTGGGTCGGTGCCGCCCCGGCTGGATGCGTCGGGGCACTTCCCCCTTGCTGCGTTGGTGGAGAAGAGAGCGTAGGAGCAGCTGGCCGACGTTTCGCTGCTCCGCTCCTCAGTGGAATATGCCCTCTCTGATGCGGCCAAGGAGATCGCGACGCTCAAGCGGGAGCTTGATGCCGCCAAAGGTTTGATTTCTCCTCTCTGTCGTATTCTTCCGCCTTGGTGTCTTGTCCTTACCTTGATTGCCTGAATTGGTGATGGTATTGCTTTGTGAGGTGACTCCACCTCCCGTGCTGGCTTGCAGAAGCAACTGGCGGCTTCCATTTCTCTTACCGCACATAACGGCCAGCTGAAGAGGAAGGATGCTGCCCATGCGTTGGTCGTGGCCGACCTCTAAGCGGCAAAGAAGACGTCGGAGGAGCGCCGCCTGGAGGTCGTCCGGCTGGCGGAAGAGGTGAAGAGGCTGCAGGAAGCCGAGAAACAGAGGCTGGGCGAAGTCGAAACCCTTCGGATGAATGGGGAAGACCTGAGACGTCAGCTGAAAGAATCTGTCGATGCCCATGATCAGACCGCTCGGGTTGCTAGGGAGCGTGAGCTCGAGCATGAGCAGTTGGTGGGCAGCCTGATTTCGGAGGTTGAACGAGTAAACGAGCTTATCCTTGGTACGCGATATCTTCCCCTTCTTCACCCCTTGCTTGGAATCCTCTTCTCGGTCTCACCGGCTTGAAACGCAGGCTTCTATCCCGAGGTGGACGCGCGAATCCAAAGGGCGTGCGCCTCTGAACGCACACTGCCGGAGTCTTCTGGCACAGTTGCTGGGGCGATGTCGTCTGCTGTCTCCCGTCTTCGCCAATTTGGCCAAGAGTTTGGATTATTGAAGGAAGCAGCCGGCGGTGTCCTCGAGAACCTGTGGCCGAACGCTCCTGTACCAGATGCTCTTCATGATTTGTCCATTCGACTTGACGGAGCGCCGGCTGGCATTGATGAGCAGGTGGAGATGGCGGCTCGAGGAGGAACCGACATGGCACTGGCCTTGGTGAAGTCCTGGTATCCGGATGTGAAGATGGACATGCTGACGGGTGGCTTCCGCACGGGAACGTCTCTTGCAAGCTTGCGTCCGGAGATCCTCATGGCTTCAGGGCGGATAGCCAAGGCGGTTGACCTGACGCAACTTGTGCCCGCCGAGCCATCCATAGCTGCGCGAACGACTGAGGGTGCTGAAGCCGGCGGTGCCGCTGCTACGCTTCCTTAATTCTCCTTCTCCTCGGGATGCTGGGCGTATTTGTAGGACTTGTTGCTTTGGATTGATGGCTGATTTGAACTGTTGTACTTTGTAATTTGGATCTATTTCCATGTTGTCAATTGCTATCTTTATCATCTTTGAAATTGTTGGGTCTTTGTGTCAGGATTTGTGTTCGTCTTGGTGACGATATTCACCATCTCTAGCCCCCAAATTTTGGGCCGACTTGAGTATCAAGCCGGGTCGAAATTTTATGTTTTTTCCTCATCTTGTGCTTTCTTTTGTCGTCTTGGTGTCGTGCAGCCCCCGAGTCTCCGACTTGGGGTAGTGTAGGTAGTCATCCGGGTGCGCAGAGCCGGCTTGGCGGCTGCGCAACCCCCAGGAATGCATTTCCTGCCAGCTGACGACGTGGCAGCCCCCGAGTCCGTGACTCGGGGTGTTGTAGATATGCATCCGGGTGCGCGGAGCCGGCTTGCGGCTGCGCAGCCCCCGGGAATGCGTTTTCTGCCGGCTGACGGCGTGGCAGCCCCCGAGTCCGTGACTCGGGGTGTTGTAGATATACGTCCGGGTGCGCGGAGCCGGCTTGGCGGCTGCGCAGCCCCCGGGAATGCGTTTCCTGCTGGCTGACGGCGTGGCAGCCCCCGAGTCCGTGACTTGGGGTGTTGTAGATATACGTCCGGGTGCGCGGAGCCGGCTTGGCGGCTGCGCAGCCCCCGGGAATGCATTTTCTGCCGGCTGACGGCGTGGCAGCCCCCGAGTCCGTGACTCAGGGTGTTGTAGATATACGTCCGGGTGCGCGGAGCCAGCTTGGCGATTGCGCATCCCCCGGGAATGCGTTTTCTGCCGGCTGACGGCGTGGCAGCCCCCGAGTCCGTGACTCGGGGTGTTGTAGATATACGTCCGGGTGCGCGGAGCCGGCTTGACGGCTGCGCAGCCCCCGGGAATGCGTTTTCTGCCGGCTGACGGCGTGGCAGCCCCCGAGTCCGTGACTCAGGGTGTTGTAGATATACGTCCGGGTGCGCGGAGCCGGCTTGGCGGCTGCGCAGCCCCCGGGAATGCATTTTCTGCTGGCTGACGGCGTGGCAGCCCCCGAGTCCGTGACTCGGGGTGTTGTAGATATACGTTCGGGTGCGCGGAGCCGGCTTGGCGGCTGCACAGCCCCCGGGAATGCGTTTTCTGCCGGCTGACGGCGTGGCAGCCCCCGAGTCCGTGACTCGGGGTGTTGTAGATATACGTCCGGGTGCGCGGAGTCGGCTTGGCGGCTGCGTAGCCCCCGGGAATGCGTTTTCTACCAGCTGACGGTGTGGCAGCCCCCGAGTCCGTGACTCGGGGTGTTGTAGATATACGTCCGGGTGCGCGGAGCCGGCTTGGCGGCTGCGCAGCCCCCGGGAATGCGTTTTCTGCCGGCTGACGGCGTGGCAGCCCCCGAGTCCGTGACTCGGGGTGTTGTAGATATACGTCCGGGTGCGTGGAGCCGACTTGGCGGCTGCGCAGCCCCCAGGAATATGACGGTTTGACGCTTGTAGAAACCACGTGTCGGGCTTGTTCTGGTCGGACTCCTGCTTTGGTACTGGTTGCCTCCTCAGCTTATCCACCCCGGATTCTCTGTAGCTAATTGACTTGTTCGGATTCTTTGCGCGTCGTGCCCTCCATGCTATTGACCACGTGTCGCCTGGGGAGGCATCGGTGACGGTTGGGTTCCCCTCTGTTCCTGTATAAGTAGCTCCGCAGACGCGCCCGCTCCGCTTCATCCCCTCCTCTTCCTCTTTCGTCTTCTCTTGCCATGGCACCGAAGGAGTTTGGAGAGTCCTCGTCCGTGCCGGTGAAGCGTGGGAGGGGCCGCCCGCCGAGTTGAGGTCGTGGCGGTGGTGGTCGCCGTGGTGGCGGCGTGCGTGGCCGTGGTGTGGTCGAGGCGCCAGCGGTGATGCCGCCGAGAGTAGTAGAAGCCCTTCTCCTGCTCGGTCTGATTCACCGGTTGGAGGCTTTTGGGATGAATTTCCCATATCTGAGTTCGTGCTGACGCTGTATGAGCCTGTCAAGCGCATTCAATGGCTTCCGCGGGCTGTTGTCGAGGCACTGGAGGGCGAAGGTCCGTTTCGGTTCCTTCTTCATCGACTTGGTGCTCGCCAGGGCCCTTGGGAGGTCTTCACTCGGATCATCGTTAGCCATGAAGGTGGAGAAGTCCATAGGCGGGCGGAGTTTTACAGCGGCTAGAAGGCTTTCGCCAGATTTTACCGTTTGGCGCCTCCCTTCATCATCCGCCTCCAGCTAAAGCGCCGGACTGGAGTCTTCTACATCAAGGTCTTCGACGGCTCCCTTTGCCTCAAGGAGTGGGAGGAGAGCGATGATGATATGACGCCTCCCCCGGCTTAGGTTTAGGTTGCCTAGTGTCCGGCTTCATCTGTATGCAAGGTTGTCCGCCTGTGGATCTCCTCTTTTTGGTTTGTGTATTTTGTCTTGTTTCGCGCTTGCTTGTAACCTTTTAAAATTACTGCTGTATTGCCGGCTTGTTGTTTGTAGCCGAATGACGTTATCCATCATGTTCTTGTACCTGTGTGCTTGAGACCGGCTTCGGATTTTTGCTGTGTCTCGCGTCCGGTTTCCGGGTCTCCTCAGCCGGCAAGCGGCATGTTGTACACAAAGCAGATGACGGAGCGGTTAGCTTGTTCAACCGGCTGTAAAATTTGCTTTTATTTTGTTCGTCTTAGTTATCCGCTCGCCTGTAGCCATTCATGCCGTACTTCGTGTGCACTTCACCGTCTAGCGGGATCATACACAGTACTATAACGTTAGGCTTTGGGTTATTAGGCCAGGGTTTTTCCAGCCGGCAACAAATTCTATTCTTACGTCTTTCGCATACAGTCCGCCTCCAGCTTATTCTCTTGCCGGCCTTGCCGGATTCGAAGAGGTAGTCGTTTAGCATCGTGTAACTAATCGTCCATAATAGGAGAAGGAGTTGCCGACTGTCGGCTTGGCCGAGTTTGCAGAATGACGTTTTTATCAGCCGGCACTACTTTCCTTTGAGCGTTTTTCACGTTTTAGCATCCTCCAGCTTAATCTCTTGCCGGCTTTACCGGATTCGAAGAGGTAGCCGTTTGGAGCTTACTCACGCTACACGGCCGCTGGAGGGAAGTTTGCCGGCAGCCGGAGCAGCCGGAAGGTTAAAAAGGAAAAGCGAAAGACTGCGAAAAATTGATTCATGTGCTCATCATTTTCATTCCTTTATTGATAGCATAGGTGATACATACATGGCACTCGTTCAAGTGTAGAATCGGCGTAAGAGTGAGGCATTCCATGGCCTTTCCGTTTCATCTCCTTCCTTGTCCATCTTGTCCTTCTTGTGCTCGCGGGCGTCGATGAGGTAGTAGGCATCGTTGATGAGTGCTTTGCTCACGATGAATGGTCCCTCCCAGGGTGATGACAGCTTGTGCATGTTCTTGGTGTCTTGGATTAGCCGGAGCATGAGATCGCCCTCGTGGAAGCGTACATGCCTGGCTCTCTGGCTGTGATAGTTGCGCAGCTGCTGCTGGTACATGGTTGATCTTGATTCGGCGAGTTGGCGTGCTTCTTCGAGTAGGTCCATTCCGTCTTCATAGGCTTGTTTGGCTTCCGCCTCCGTGAACAGGACGATGCGGGGTGCATCGTGCTCGATGTCGGTCGGCACGACGGCTTCGGCTCCGTGGACGAGGAAGAACGGGGTGAAGCCGGTTGAGCGATTCGGAGTTGTCCTTAGGCTCCAGAGAACGGATGGAAGCTCTTCCAGCCATGCGCCGACTGCTCGTTCAAGCGGCTCGAGCAACCGTGGTTTGATGCCGGCCAAGATGACTCTGTTTGCCCGCTCGACTTGCCCATTTGATTGCGGATGTGCGACGGAGGCGACGTCGAGCCGGATGCCGGTTCTGCCGCAGAACCTGGCGAATTCCCCCTTGACGAAGTTGGAGCCATTGTCCGTGATGATGCTGTTGGGGTAGCCAAAGCAGTAAATGATGCTCTTGAAGAACTTGACAGCGGTTGGACCGTCTAGTTTCTTGATCGGCTTGGCTTCGATCCATTTCATGAACTTGTCAACGGCCACCAGCAGGTGCGTCATGCCGCCACTGGTCCTCCTCAACGGGCCAACCATGTCCAGCCCCCAGACGGCGAACGGCCAGGTGATAGGGATCATCTTGAGTGCTGCCGCCGGCGTATGCTTTTGAGTCGCAAATCGTTGGCAGCCGTTACAGAGCCGGACTAGCTGGTTTGCATCCGCCAGCGCAGTCGGCCAGTAGAATCCATGCCGGAATGCTTTGGCCACGATAGCCCTTGACGACGCGTGATGGCCGCATTCCCCTTGGTGAATTTCTCGGAGTATCTTGATTCCTTCTTCTTGACTTACGAAGCGCTGGAAGATGCCTGAGACGCTGCGCTTGTACAACTCGTTGTTGATGATGGTGTATGCGCTTGCGCGGCGCTTGATTTGCCTGGCGACGAGCTCGTCCGCTGGAAGTTCGTCGTTGGCGAGGTAGGCGAGGAAGGGCTACGTCCATGGCGGAGCCTCTTCGATGACGAGGACCTCAACAGCTTCCGGCTTGAGAGCAGCCGGCCCATCCGGCTCCGCGCCCTGAGGCATCCGGATGGAGTCGGAGCTTGGGCACGACGTGATGGATGGCTTCTATAGCTTTTCGATGGCGACGCTGGGTGGAATTTCTTGTCGGAGGGAGCCGATATTTGCCAGTGTGTAGGCTGCCTCGTTGTTGGAGCGGTGGACATGGTGGAATTCACATCCGTCGAAGCATCCCGCAAGTTGTTGGACGTAGAAGCGGTAGGCGGCCATGTTGGGGTCCTTGGCGTCCCAATGACCGGTGGTTTGCTGGACCACCAAGTCAGAATCTCCATAGCAGAGGATCCGCTTGATGTTCATGGCCTTGGCGAGCTTGAGGCCGTGTGCAAGAGCTTCATATTCGGCTACGTTGTTGGACGCCGTGAAGTGGATTTGTAGCACGTACTCGAGCCGGCACCCCTTGGGAGAGGTGAGGACGACTTCGGCCCCGAGTCCCCAGTATCTTTTGGAGCCGTCGAAGTGCATGAGCCAGTGTTGGCCGGAATCGGGAGGCGGCGGAATGTGTTCCGTCTCCGTCCAGTCGACGAGGAAGTCGGCGAGCACTTGTGATTTGATCGTTGTTCTCTTGTCGTATTCGACCCCGTGCGCCGTGAGGTTGATCGCCCATTTCGCAATTCTGCCGGTTGCGTCTTTGTTGCATATGATCTCGGCGAGCGGAGCCTCGCTTATCACCTTGATCGGATGCTCTTGAAAGTAGTGTTTTAATTTCTTGGCCGCCATGTATACGCCATATGCGAGCTTTTGGTAGTGAGGATAGTTTTGCTTTGATTGCGAGAGCACTTCGCTGAGGTAGTAGACCGGCCGCTGTACTAGCTGCTGTTTGCCGGCTTCTTCTCGCTCCACCACTAGGACGACGCTGACGACTCGATTCGAGGCGGCAATGTACAGGAGCATGGGCTCCTTCAGGGGTTGGTGGCGCTATAACGGGGGTGGTGGCGAGTGCGCGCTTGAGCTCGATGAAGGCGGCATCGGCCGCCTCGCTCCAGACGAGCTTGTCCGTTTTCTTCAATAGGTGATACAGTGGGAGAGCCTTCTCGCCGAGCCGGCTGATGAAGCAGCTGAGGGATGCTAGGCATCCGGTGAACTTCTGGATGTCCTTGATGTTTCTCGGTCGTCGCATGTTCTCGATGGCGGCAATCTTCTTCGGGTTGGCTTCGATTCCGCACGCCGACACGAGGAAACCGAGTAGCTGTCCGGCTGGCACGCCGAACACGTATTTCTCCGGATTGAGCTTCATCTGGAACCGTCGCAAGTTGTCGAATGTCTCCTTGAGATCAGCAAGCAGGGTGTGCTTCTCCTTGGTTTTGATGACGATGTCGTCGACGTAAGCATGGACATTGCGACCGATTTGATCGTGCAGTCATTTTTGCATGCATCGCTGGTACGTTACCCCAGCATTCTTCAAGCCGAACGGCATGGTGGTGTAGCAGAACGGTCCGTAGGGAGTGATGAAGGCGGTCTTGAGTTGATCGTCCGGGTTCAGCGGTATTTGGTGGTAGCCGGAGTAGGCGTCGAGGAGGGAGAGGAGGTCGCAGCCGGCCGTGGAGTCGATCACCTGGTCGATGCGGGGCAAGGCGAAGGGGTCCTTGGGGCAGGCCTTGTTAAGATGTGTGTAATCGATACACATTCTCCACTTCTTGTTTTTCTTGAGCACTAGAACCGGGTTAGCTAACCATTCCGTGTGTTGTACTTCCATGATGAACCCGGCTGCAAGCAGCCTGGCTATCTCTTCTCCTATTATCTTCCTTCTTTCTTCTGCAAAGCGGCGTAAGTATTGCTTGACCGGCTTCGCATCTGGCCGGACATGGAGAGAGTGCCCTGCGAATTCCCTCGGCACACCAAGCATGTCCTTGGGGGACCACGCGAAGATGTCCCGGTTCTCACGGAGGAATTCGACAAGCTCGCTTTCCTATTTGGGGTCTAGGTTTGCCCCCACGACGACGGACTTGGACTTGTCGTAGTCATCGAAGTAAATCTTCTTAGTGTCTCGTGCCGCCTGGAAATTCGACTCGCCATCCGGCTTGGCCGACTCCGGTATCTCCAGCTTCTCCTCGTTGGCTTTGCGCTTGAACTGCCGCATCTCCTCGTTGGAAACTGTTGGGAATATGCCCTAGAGGCAATAATAAAATGGTTTATTAGCATATTCATGTTTATGATAATAGTTTATTCTCCATGCTATAATTGTATTAATCGGAAACATAATACATGTGTGGAATATAAACAAACAGGTGTCCCTAGTAAGCCTCTACCGGACTAGTTCGTTAGTCAAGAGATGGTTAGAGTTTCCTAACCATGGACTTGTTATAGTCACTTGATAACGGAGTCATATCATTAGGAGTAATGATGTGATGGACAAGACCCGATAATAAAGAGTTGCAATTGATCGTGTCACACAAGTTTCATTGCCAACACTTTTAGTATGCCAAGTATAGTTTCCTTAGACCATGAGATTATGTCACTCCCGTTTACCGGAGGAGTACTTTGTGGACATCAAACATCACTTCGTAACTGGGTGATTATAAAGGTGGCTTTCAGGTATCTCCGATGGTATTTGTTGGGTGACATGAATCAAGACTGGGATTTGTCCTTCCTTGTGACGGAAAAGATATCTCTGGGCCCTCTCGGTAATATAGCATCAGAAAGGTTGCAACCATGTGATTAAGTGTTAATCACGAAGATCCTATATTATGGACGAGTAAAGAGAATTTGCCAGGTAACGAGATAGAACTAGATATGGAGATATCGACGATCAAATCTCGGGCAAATTAAATATCGGTGAGACAAAGGGAATCGTATATGAGATTAAGAATCTCCGGCATCGTGGTTCAATCGATAAAGAACTTCGTTGAATATGTGGGAGTCAATATGGGCATCCCGGTCCCGCTATTGATTATTGATATGATCATGTCTGCATGTTCTCGAACCCGTAGGGTCACACACTTAACGCTCCGATGTAGCTAGGGTTAGCGATGAGATAATTGATGGAATGATCGAATGGTGATTCGGAGTCTCGGATAGGATCCCGGACGTCACGAGGAGTTCCGGAGTGGTCCGGAGAATAAGATTCATATAAGGAAAGTGGTTTCCGGAGGTATCGGAAAAGTTCTGGGATTTTCTGGAAGGGTTCCGGAAGATTCTAGAAGGTTCTAGAGGGGTCTAGAAGTGGGGTCCATAGGAGTATGGGGCTCACATGATTTAAAGGGGTGGTGGACTGGCCTCATGGGCCAGCCGAACCACAGCCCTAAGGGGCCCATGCGTGTGGGCTTGGAGCCCAAGGGAAGGCGCCCCAACTTGGGGGCCAAGGAAAGGGGGGGCCGGCCAGCCCTCCCCAAACCCTAGCACGCCCCTCCCCTTGCCTCCACCTATAAAAGGAGGGGTGGGGGTGCGGCACACCTAGGCCAAGGCTGCCTAGCCGCACCCCTCTCCCTTGCCCTAGCCGCCACCTCCTTCACCTCCCCATGGCGCCACCTCTCCCCGAAGGGCTGCCGCCATCTCCTCCACCATAGATGTTGCACCACCCCTAGCCGTAGGGCTGCTGCACCATGCCCTCCTCTCCCTCTCCTCTTGCTTGGCTTGGCGAAGCCCTGCTCGTGGAGACTACACCATCAACGCCACCACAACCGTCGTGGTGCCGAGATCCATTTAGCCATCTCCACCTTGTTTGCGGGATCAAGAAGGCGGAGATCTACATCGAGCCGTACGTGTGGATACCGCGGAGGTGCTACCCCTTGTGGCACTTCGTCGGATTGGACTTCGAGGAAATACATCTCCTCGCGACTAGATGAGTCTAGTTGCGGGGATCGACTAGCCAACCCCTGCACCGACAAAACGCGTTTGTTGATCTTCAAGGGTAAGAGATTGGATCTCATCTTCGCTACCTCCATCTAGTAGATCTAGATCCTTGGGGTTTATTCCGCTTGTTGCGTAGGAAATTTTTTTTGTTTTCTATGCTGCGACCCCATCAGTGGTATCAGAGCCTAGATCTATTCGTAGATGTTGGTGCGATTAGAACACAAGTGTTGTGGGCGTTGATATTTTATGTTGCTACCTTCTCGCGTGCACTTTGCGTCTTTGCGGTATTGTGAGATGAAGCGGCCCGGACCAACCTTACTCGTCCACGCACGAGAGACCGGTTCCACGATTGACATGCAACTTGTTTTGCATAAGTGGCTGGCGGGTGTCTGTTTCTCTTGCTTTAGTGAAGATGCAATTTTCAATGGAAGGCCTTTCAAAAGGATGAGTAAATAAGCAACTACTATATCACCGTTGTGGTTTTGCGTAGATTAGAACGGTTCTATCTCGTTGACCCAAGCCACGTAAAAATTGCATAAACAAAGTAGAGGACGTCTAACTTGTTTTTGCAGAGGGGGTCATGTGATGTGGTATGGCCAATGTGTGATTTGTGATAATGTATGCAATGATCATGTTTGTAATCTTTCGCGACTTGCATGTCGACGAGTACGGCAACCGGCAGGAGCCTTATGGTTGTCTTTTATTTTATGTGACCTGCGTGTCAATGAATCACCATGTAATTGCTTTACTTTATTGCTAAGAGTAGCATTAGTTGTAGTTGCAATAGTTGGTGGACAACCATGGTGATGGCGCCACGATGATGGAGATCATGCCGGTGATGGAGATCATGCCGGTGCTTTGGAGATGGAGATCAAAATGCACAAGAAGAAAGGCCATATCATATCACAATTATGAATTGCATGTGATGTTAATCCTTTTATGCACCTTATTGTTATGCTTAGATGTGATCGCGACGGTAGCATGATAAGGTGATCTCTCATGTTAATATCAAGATGTGTTCTTCCCTAGTATGCACCGTTGCCAAAGTTCTTCGTTTCGAAGCACCACGTGATGATCGGGTGTGATAGATTCAACGTTCACATACAACGGGTGTAAGCCAGATTTACACACGCGAAAATACTACGGTTTCCTTGACGAGCCTAGCATGTACAGACATGGCCTCGGAACACAAGAGCCGAAAGGCTAAACACGAGTCATATGGATGATATGATCAACATGGTGATGTTCACCTTTGAAGCTACATCATCTCACGTGATGATCGGTTGTGGTGTAGTGGATTTGGATCGTGTGTCACTAAACAACCAGAGAGATGTTGAGTTTAGTGGGAGTTCATTAAGATGAACTAAAATTATCATAAACAAAAGTCCAGATGTCTTTGCAAAAATCCTTGTAGATCATGGTTGACTACGGTAGTTCGTTGCTGAAAAACTGCGTCTCGATGGGTCAAATTTGTTGAGTAGTACCTGCGTCCTGAAAGAAGTCCTACACACCAAATGATGAGCTCTACATGTTAGAAGAACCTATAGGAGATAAACCCAAATATTTCTGCAAGCGATGAAGAGTACATGGAGTGGTTTTGAACCACCTACTTGAAAGTCAAGTGGATGATGTGCACCTTCATGAATTTCTGACCTAGGTAGACAATTCAAGAACTTGACTGCAATGGAGATTGTTGGTGAGTTGAAAAATAGTTTTTCAGCGCAAGTTAGAATTGCAAGGTTCGAATGTCTGAACGGTTTTCTTTCACTCAAGATGGAAGAGAACACTTGCTTGGAACAACACCTGAGGATAATGCATGAGATACATCATCGTCTAGTGCTTGTTTGGAATCACGAGATGAATGACGGTTTCGCGATAGATGGGGTGATACGCTTGCTTCTCCCCAGCTTCAAGAATTGTGTCGGAGACTAGGTCATGGGAAGGGATTTGATCACTTTCTGTGAGTTTGTGTCTCGGCTGCGTCATGTCAAAGTGGAACCCATAGCAAGAGAAGTTGGCAATGCAGAAAGTATATATTGATATACAAGTTATAAGTGTTTAAGTCCAAATTGCAATTGTGGCGGTTCCGATAAGTATTTGATACTCATTCTGTTTTATGAAAACAGAACCTGCTGCTTGAGATTTGCATAAAGGATATGGGAAGACGTTGTGGAATAGTGGCAATCAAGGAGTTGATGCTGGCAACGATCTGTCTCTACATTTATCATTTGGATTAGAGAATTTGAATAAGTTTTGTAATCGAATTAAGTGTGATTTTAATTAGTGTGTCTTGCTTATGTGAGACGGTTATTCATGTTAAAGACAATGGTTGTTCTATTTTCATGAGTGATCCTTTTTGGAAATCACAAGTTTTCGATTATAAGTGTGTTATTCTTATTATAATCTAGATGATAAATTGGTTGAACATTTATAAAATAAGAGACATACTAAAATATCCAAAACTTAATAATGACAATTGTTTTAGTCGTGCTGAATATTGAATAAACATTTTGATGTTTTATCAATGCGCCTTATTGTAAGGAGTGTGACTAAAATGCCACCCTTTGGAAGAGTGCCATGAATTGCCGAAAATAAACACAAGTGTTGGTTGTTTTTTCAGCAAATGTTAGATGTCATTATTTTGTGTACTCCATCATAAATGATTAAATAGGTGTATTTATTCGAGTTATGATATTTGATGAGATCAAATAAATTTCTGGAGTTTAGGATATTAAGTTAACAAGAAAATTGAGTCTTTATGATTTGATCAAAAGAGACAAAATATTTGAGTTATATGTTAGTGTGCGGACTTGTGAGAAGTGTTATCACAAATTACAATGTTTAGAATATTTCAAAGGCGTTTGATATGTCCTAAGATATTGTAATCACACACTATTTGATATTGTGTGGTCTCAAAGAAGGGTTTTACTTCGGGGGTTTGATAATAGCATTTAGATTTATTTGATAAACACTCTGTTTAGAAATAAGGATCTATTTAATGATTTGCATTTCGCATATGAGTTATGTGAAACAGTGGTTTCATTAATTATGAGATAATTAGAAACTATTGCAAATAAAGTTTGTAGTATATTCATATGTGACTATGAATAGAGATTCCACAATGAGAGACTAAAAGGGACAAATCAATTGTTGATTGTGTTAAATGTTTTAGTGGATTTATCGTGAAAAGGTTTCATTGATAAAAGAATTGATGGAATAGAAAAGCTAAAACCTTGCTTGTTTATGTATCAAGTGGCACATATGTAAAGTGCTATGTTGGTTAAAACTTGACACATAAAGGAATTGATGATGGTGATCATTGAATTTCGGTTTAGCTTGTCTAAAGAAAAGTAGGATTCAAGAATATAAAATTTTGTCAGGTTACAAAATAATATTCATGATTTACTTGTCATGTTTGAGAAACAAGACATACCTACGAAACTACAAAGAAGAAATAGAAACCTTAAATGCGAAAGTGACTAAGAGTCATTCGATGTTAAGTTTAAATCACAAAGTAATTGTTGCTTGATTTTGTGAAAGTGATGTTTCACATATTTATTCCTCAAAAGGTGTTTTGTAGAGAATAAATAAAACTTAAAGCTAGTAGAGTACTAGTGTTCGTATAAAGAGTTCTCGATATTAATAGTTAATTAAGAATTTTGGAGGTGTCCAAAATATCGAGAAAATACACGAGTGTGATCTAATTAAGATATGTGGCGACATATGTTAAGTTTAGAGCAGAAACTATTTTCCAAGATCAAAATATGTGGTGACATATGTTTGAGTGGGAGCTAGTTAAATCATGGTCAAATATAATGATAACATATTTCTGAGTGGGAGCCAAAGTGGTTTCACAATTTAATATGTGTATGGTGTATATTTGAGTGGGAGTTTACAACATCTTGTTTGAGTGAAATGGAGATTTCATAAATGTTGTAAATAAGTCAGGAACCAACGTATAACTTATGAAGTTGGTTTGAAACGTCAAATATCCATGGAGATGGATGTATCTATGGAGGATAGATATGTTTGATAAAGCATTATGTCATGATGTTTAACCTAAGTAAGATTTTGAAGGAGTTCAAAATAAAACAAGAGAAGAAAGGTTCATCTGCTTGTGAGAAATAGGTGAAACATTGAGTTGATAACTCAGTACAAAATGATGGTTGGAGGATATGTTAGAATTCGCTATGAATCGTTCATAGGACTAAACATATAAGAACCATGTGTTTGTATTTGACGATATGTGACCCAAGTTCTTGGTTAGAAGAACGTGTTAGAATGAGGAGTCATTTTAACATGAAGATGAGATAAAGGAATCTAGAGATTGGTAGACTTGGTTGAAGTCATAAAACCAAACTAGATTGGAAATCTCATAAAGGCAGAAGCGCAGCGAAAGCATGATCGAAAATATCGAAGTGACATGATTGCACTGTCGATTTGTGAGTCTACAACATATAGGAGTATATGATTAATTCAAGGATTAAAAGATATAATATTATGGTTTGAGAAATTTTGTTTCAAGACTGAGTGAGTTCCGGTGCACATGCTATGTGAAAGTCCTCTTGACTGATCATACGTCATGTAGGCATAAAAGGGAAACGAAAATCTCACTCTCTAACCAAATATATTATATTCATCATGTGATGATGTGAATTATCATGTGATGATGTGAATTATCATGTGATGATAATAGGTTTATCATGAGATGATAAAGTAATGTCAAATTAGGTGACATTGACGTTTTGCAAAGAACATAAAGAACTGTATAGTACAGAGCACGGACAGAACCTCTTCCACGAGCAAACATGATCAGCACTGAGACTCCATGAGTGTTAGACACCATGAGTGTTGGATCGAGAAAATGTAAACTAGATTATTGACTCTAGTGCAAGTGGGAGACTGTTGGGAATATGCCCTAGAGGCAATAATAAAATGGTTTATTAGCATATTCATGTTTATGATAATAGTTTATTCTCCATGCTATAATTGTATTAATCGGAAACATAATACATGTGTGGAATATAAACAAACAGGTGTCCCTAGTAAGCCTCTACCGGACTAGTTCGTTAGTCAAGAGATGGTTAGAGTTTCCTAACCATGGACTTGTTATAGTCACTTGATAACGGAGTCATATCATTAGGAGTAATGATGTGATGGACAAGACCCGATAATAAAGAGTTGCAATTGATCGTGTCACACAAGTTTCATTGCCAACACTTTTAGTATGCCAAGTATAGTTTCCTTAGACCATGAGATTATGTCACTCCCGTTTACCGGAGGAGTACTTTGTGGACATCAAACGTCACTTCGTAACTGGGTGATTATAAAGGTGGCTTTCAGGTATCTCCGATGGTATTTGTTGGGTGACATGAATCAAGACTGGGATTTGTCCTTCCTTGTGACGGAAAAGATATCTCTGGGCCCTCTCGGTAATATAGCATCAGAAAGGTTGCAACCATGTGATTAAGTGTTAATCACGGAGATCCTATATTATGGACGAGTAAAGAGAATTTGCCAGGTAACGAGATAGAACTAGATATGGAGATATCGACGATCAAATCTCGGGCAAATTAAATATCGGTGAGACAAAGGGAATCGTATATGAGATTAAGAATCTCCGGCATCGTGGTTCAATCGATAAAGAACTTCGTTGAATATGTGGGAGTCAATATGGGCATCCCGGTCCCGCTATTGATTATTGATATGATCATGTCTGCATGTTCTCGAACCCGTAGGGTCACACACTTAACGCTCCAATGTAGCTAGGGTTAGCGATGAGATAATTGATGGAATGATCGAATGGTGATTCGGAGTCTCGGATAGGATCCCGGACGTCACGAGGAGTTCCGGAGTGGTCCGGAGAATAAGATTCATATAAGGAAAGTGGTTTCCGGAGGTATCGGAAAAGTTCTGGGATTTTCTGGAAGGGTTCCGGAAGATTCTAGAAGGTTCTAGAGGGGTCTAGAAGTGGGGTCCATAGGAGTATGGGGCCCACATGATTTAAAGGGGTGGTGGACTGGCCTCATGGGCCAGCCGCACCACAGCCCTAAGGGGCCCATGCGTGTGGGCTTGGAGCCCAAGGGAAGGCGCCCCAACTTGGGGGCCAAGGAAAGGGGGGGCCGGCCAGCCCTCCCCAAACCCTAGCACGCCCCTCCCCTTGCCTCCACCTATAAAAGGAGGGGTGGGGGTGCGGCACACCTAAGGCCAAGGCTGCCTAGCCGCACCCCTCTCCCTTGCTCTAGCCGCCACCTCCTTTACCTCTCCCCATGGCGCCACCTCTCCCCGAAGGGCTGCCGCCATCTCCTCCACCATAGATGTTGCACCACCCCTAGCCGTAGGGCTGCTGCACCATGCCCTCCTCTCCCTCTCCTCTTGCTTGGCTTGGCGAAGCCCTGCTCGTGGAGACTACACCATCAACGCCACCACAACCGTCGTGGTGCCGAGATCCATCTAGCCATCTCCACCTTGCTTGCGGGATCAAGAAGGCGGAGATCTACATCGAGCCGTATGTGTGGATACCGCGGAGGTGCTACCCCTTGTGGCACTTCGTCGGATTGGACTTCGAGGAAATACATCTCCTCGCGACTAGATGAGTCTAGTTGCGGGGATCGACTAGCCAACCCCTGCACCGACAAAACGCGTTTGTTGATCTTCAAGGGTAAGAGATTGGATCTCATCTTCGCTACCTCCATCTAGTAGATCTAGATCCTTGGGGTTTATTCCGCTTGTTGCGTAGGAATTTTTTTTTGTTTTCTATGCTGCGACCCCATCAGAAACCATGGTCTCGTCCACCTTCGCGCTGTCGGTGGCGCAGGCGATGGAGTGCTTGTAATCCCCGGAGATGGTGATGATTCCGCGCGGGCCTGGTAGCTTCATCTTGAGGTAAGCATAGTGAGGTACCGCCATGAACTTGGCGAGTGCCGGCCGCCTAAGAATGGCGTGGTAGGCGCTGCTGTGGTCAACCACCTCAAAGGAAATGGTGTCGCGGCGATGGTTGTCCTTGGTGCCGAATAGGACGTCAAGCCGGATGAGCCCCATGGAGGAGCCGGCTCGCCCTGGCACGATGCCGTGGAAAACCGTCCGGCTTGGCATCAGGCTGGACTCAGAGACGCCCAGCTTCTCCAGCGTGTCGCGGTAGAGTATGTTGATGCTGCTGCCTCCGTCGATGAGGACACGCGAGAAGGTGCATGCGCGCTTGGGGGAGATGATCATGGGCTCCAGAACTAGAGTTTAGCGTCCTGGATTGGGCATCAGCTCCGGGTGGTCGCTGCGGTCCTAGGTGATCGCATCTTCCGACCAGTTGAAGTACTGGGGGACGGGTGGGACCACAGCGTTCACCTCCTTGAATCGTTCTCGCCGGCTTCGTTTGTCGTCGCGCTCGCTGATGAACACGATGTAGGCGGCGTCCGGGTTCCGGTATTCGTCGCGATCCCTTGGCGGTGGAGATGGAAGACGTTCCCTCCTTTGGTCCTCGCGTTGGCGATCATCGCTATTCCTGTCTTCGCGCCGCCTATCGTCGCGCCTACGATCATCCCGTCCGGCTTCGTCCGGAGGTGGAGGCGGGTCCCTTCGTCCGTACGGTGGCGGCCTCGGTCGGTCGAGGTTGCATTGTCTCACAGTGTGGTTGGCTGGTCGATCGCCATGGTTCCGGCACGGCCGGTCGAGCAGAGACTCGTAATTGTTCTTCGCCCTTGTCCAGCGCATGTCGCTGCTTGTTCTCATGCGGTGGTTGTCGAAGCCGCCAGCCGGCCTTCCTTCTGTGGTGGCGACGACCTTGGACTCGACGCGATCGTCGGTGGACTTGCGCTTGCCGGACGCATCGGAGTCGCGCCGGGTTGATCTTCCTTCTTGCGCTTCCGTTCGGCTTCGGCGCGTAGCCGGTTCAGCCGCGATGATTCTCCCGGCTTCGTCGAGTCGGATCGGATTGGTCATGCCCGCGTCGGCGGTGGCGTACTCATCCGCGATGGCCATGAGGTGCGCCATGGTCTTCGGGTTTTTCCTCAGGAGCTTGTGCTTGAGTAGAGTCTGGTCTTTGCAGCCTTGGACGAAGTACTGGACGGCTTGAAATTCCGGGATTCCCTCACAGGATTCCAGCCAGTTGTTGACGCTTTCAGCCGGAAGGCTGTTCAGCCAGGTCCGAGCTGATCCCTGGAGCATGAGCGGCACGTAGCGTACGACCACCCGCTTGTTGCCGCCTACGATGTTGACTGCGGTGACGTAGTCGGCTAGCCAGTCCTCCGGCTTGGCAGTGCCGTTATGTTTTGGCGTGTCCCTCGGGAGCGTGAATCGTTTTGGGAATTGCTCCGTCCGGATGCGTGGTCCGAAACAGCTATGCGCAGCGACGTCTTCTTCCTCGATGGTGCTTGAGGCCTTGAGCAACTGGATGCGTTGTCGAGCGTCGATGCGGCTTTCGGTCCCAGCGGCCCCAGGCGTTGGTCGATGGTGACCTTGTGGCCAACTCGCTCCTTAACGCTGCGTCCGGCTTGGGGGCTGTTGTCATCGCCGTCTTCAGGTCGTCCAGCCGGATCACGGCCGTGATCTCGGGGATGTGAGCTCGCGCTCCTCTCGCGATGAGCTCGTGGTTGCTTGTCCTTCGGCCTGCCGCGACTTGTCGATGACGCCTCGTAGCCCAGCTTGGACTTGCCGGCCGCGTCATAGCCAGGTGGAGGAGCGTATAGCGCTAAGTCCCTACTTCCGTCCGGCTCGGTTTCGCGTTGCTGCCGGTTAGCCGTGGCGATGAGTTCCTGAACTCGGCGCATTTGTTGATGTAGCTCTTCGCCTTGGAGATGAGGAAGTTCAGCTGCTGCCACCTCCGCGGCCTTCATGTTTTGAGCCGGACAACTGTATTCCGGTTGGACGATGTCGGAGTTCTCGCGCAGCTGTCCAGCTCGGTTCAATGCTCCGCCGATGTCCCCTCCTTTGCACCTGATCTCGCCCAGCTTTTCCGTGTTGCCTCTTGCCGGCTCGAAACCGTGGACGGTGTTGTACTCGCGCATCATGGTGTTGAGTCGGCGCTGCGTCGAGGCCAAGTGGAGTGCCTTGTCGTACATTTGCTGGAGTATCTTCTCGAGCTCGGCTGGCGCCTTGGATGGGTCCGCACTCGGCGTGTTGGGAGTGCTCAGCAACTCGAACTCCGCCTCGAGGTTGCGTTGGAAATGCGAAGGCTCGCCAACTTCGTGGACGGTTTTGCCGGTGACGCCTCTTGCAGCCACATGCTTGACCGTGTGCACCTCGGCGTAGACACAGAGCTTGGTGTCGTCGCAGTCCGCATTGCCGGAGTCAAGGTGGTTGAAGGAGGACTCGCAGCCGCGCGTGCCGGCGTCGAAGGCCGATGGAGCCAGACACGTGAGGACCTCCTCCGGGTACTCCTTTGCAGCGACGGTAACGTAGATGGGGAAGTCGCCGAAGGTGACGATAACGCCTCCGCTGGGGAAGCCCACGTCGGCAAAGCTCTGGGTGTTGTCGATGATGCAGCTGATGGAGCCGACGGAGAGCACGAGGCCGGAGACGACGCACCGGTCATCAACGGAACGGGATCCCGCGCAGAACATGACTCCGCTCGTCGCGAGCCCCACGGTGGGCGCCAAATGTCGTGGTGGATAGCACGACATACCCATCAGTGATGGGGAAGATTGTGGGGGCAAGGCAACGATGGTGTTCGCTCGGGATTAGGTAGCAAGCACGCAAAGACACGCGATCTACCCAGGTTTGGGGCCCTCTTGTGGAGGTAACACCCCTACGTCGTGCTCTTCTGATTTCTATTACTTGATCATAGAATTCGGGCTACAATATGCTCCTAGAGCTGTTTCAGGTGGCAGCCGGCTGGAGGTGGAAGATGATGATCCTTTTTCTCTGTCTCTCGTGAACGTAAGAATGCATGCTCCTCGCAGGAGGATCTAGCTCGCTTTATATGGGCAACGGGCTAGGGTTTTTGGTTACAGGGAAATTACATGGCTATCCCTATGACATCAAGTACACTCTGGTACGGCTGGAGTTTGTTGTCATGATTCTGTACAGGAAACGCCGCCCGACAGAAAGTACTGTTCACAGGCAACGGTTACGCGGGGTTGGCCCACTTGGTACGGAACTGTCGGTTGGTGGATCCGGCTTCAGTACAGCCAGACAGATGCATCCGGATAGGCACAGCCGGACGAACGCTGCCGGCATGATGCAGCCGACGTGTCGCAGTCGGCCTGACCTGGCTGGCTTGAGGAGTTTGAAGAAATGAGCGTCTTTTGGGTATCCGGGGTTCATCTCCCCGACACATATTATGTGTTATTCTTGGAGCGTCAGTTTGTTTTATTTTGTTGGCCATTTGCAATGTTGGATCCTCGCTATCTTGTATGAGAGAGAGACACGCTCCGTTTTTTATTAGAATACTCCTACTTATCTTGTTTACTTGTTGAGTATTCTTAGCTGTTGTTTTGCTTGCTCTTAGATCTTGCTTTTCACTTATATCTTGTTAAGAACTGTTAGTTTATTTTGTAGAAAACACTCTCTTGCTTCACTTATACTTGTTTGGAGAATTGTTTGAAATTACTTGGTGCTTGGTTAATGTGTTAAAACAATAGATTGCCGTGCATTTTGGGCTTTGAGCTTAGAGACTTGCATGTCCTCTATAGTGCGGAGAAGCTGAGAGCTAAAATATGAATAATGGTTTGACTGATTCACATTCATAATTGAGAACATACAACCATAATACAAATGGACACGAAGGTTATGCTTGAATAAATTCATATAGCTTTCAATCAAAATGAAAATACTGCTCATTTTCATTATTGTGCACACATTGCTTGGAGACCTTATACTTGATATCGCTCCATTGGGTTAGTAGTGCATAGGGTACCACACCATGCCCTCACTTTTATAATATAATTTTTTTTTGTTAATGTGTCTATATATTTATTTTCCTTCCCGACTTAGAAGGTTTTATGAGTTGAACTCCAAGCTCGTGCTATTCTTAAAAGAAGGAAATGAGAGGAAAAATTAACCTCCTTTTGGGCATTTGATCCTTGGAGATTTATTTTGAAAAAATTGCTAGATATTTCAAAACTTCAAGGCAAGTGTTGAAACCACAACTATTACTATTCTTGAAAGTGGGATTATGATTGTTCAATCTCTCCGAAGACATTGGCTATGTGAACGACTACAACGATTTTCCAGATTTAGAGAAAACGTCGAAACACATCAACATGTGACATGTTATTGGAGTATGGTGAATAGGAAATACAATGGCAAGTTGCTGGAGTGGGGTGACTATGGGAAGCACAATTGTCGCGCAATGGCAGTGAAGCTGAGGGGTTGGTGGAAAGGAGAACAGAGATGACATGAGCGATGATCAAGATCATGATTTTTAGTTGGAGTAATACAAACCGCACGGTCGTTCCCTCGGATATAGATGGTGATGTTGTCGAAATGATAGAACTAATTTTCACATGTATATATGTGCAGTGTGGACAAAATTTTGAGGACCCGTGGAAACGTATTGGCATTCAACCAGTAAAGTAATAATGTTTGTAAATCAGTCTACCATGTCATGGGAAACTATGCGCTTTGTTTTCCTGTACTCGAAGGCAGCAATAACTACATCCAGAATGCTACGGGTGAAACAGAATTGTCGTGCTTATAGACTAGACGTGAGCTAGTGTTGCGGTCGAAGATTTGCAACTCTCCCTTACGGTTGTGCCTGAGGCGAAACGTGGTGATCTGGAGCATGCAACCCTCAAACTCCTCTCCCTTGACAGAGTCCACAAGGCAAAACATTGCATTGCCCATACAAGTGAGAGTTGGCCCACGAGCCGCCTACTGCTTCTGGGTTCACAGCTTGTCCTTGGCCATCTTCCAGTCTAGCTGCCGCTGCATGGTATCAGTTGTGCTGCTGCCGCTACGGGAGGCGACTTGGCAAGTGCAGATGTAGCCGTCTTTGTGAAGTCCAACCCAACCGTCCAGGCCAGCGTTGAAGTAGCCCTGGCCCTCAAATGGCAGCTCCCAATCCCCATGCCACCTCCATCCGTCACAGATACTGGTGTTGAAGGAGAAGGTATGGCTGCTACGGATGGAAAAGAATCAAGAGGACACGAAGACCGTGCATCCGTCTGGGTGCACGACGTAGGAGCATATCCTCTTGTCGTCGCTGAAGTGCGAAGGCAGGATGCTTCTCCCTGACCGGTCCTTGCACGGGATCACAGAGTTGCCGCATTTTTTTTCAATAAAGAGAATATATTAATATCGAGAGATACCAATTACACCCAGCCTCTGCACCAACAAGATATCAAAAGACATCCAGTATGTACACAGCCGAGAAAAAATAAAAAAGAGAGAAAACAAAAACAAAAGACCCCGTCGGAGTGATGGAACACTTGCAACAGCAACACTCTAACCACCACCAAAATATAACACCCAGATCGCAAAAAGGCTCTCCAAAACAATGCCTTCAGCAAGGTCATTGCCAGGTACAACCAATGAAGGCCAGACCTTGGATTTTCACCCTGAAGAAAGACCGGGAGCCAAAACAATGCCTTCAGCAAGGCCATTGTCAGGTACAGCCAATGAAGTCAAGACCTTGAGCTTTACCCTAAACATCACGGCTCGGTACTTAGTACCACCGGAAAGCAGTCCACCCGTGTTGCCGTCCCCTCTTGTCAAGGCCGCTGCTGTAAGTCCCCGACACCTGACACATAGAAAACTGTGCCTAGAGTCTTCAACGCAACCAAACCTCCACTCCGCCAGCACCAGCCTCCGATCCCAGCCACCATGACTTTCTTCACTACTTGTCAATGTCATGGAAATCTATTAGACATATCGCATGACCACGACAAGATAGCGAAGCTTCGCGCCACACCCACATGAAGCATCTCTGGCCATAGATGAGGGTGCGCACGACCGGATCAAATCCGATCTAGATATCTAATGACGCCATGCGCCAAACCGGAGATCACCGATGGGAAGACCAGAACACGTCGGCAGCCAGATCATGGAGGACCACATGTAGCAGATCGGCGACATGACGCTCGAAGACCAGCTGGGTCAACCACCTTTATTCTTGGTCCGAGCCCACAGCCCCCACGCTGCCGGTCGACTCCCGGCGAACGGAACGAATTGGTCAACACCGGCCCATCGGAACTCTGGTTGGCCACCGAGAAAGATGCACCAGAACCAGGACAACCGCCGCACCCCACAGGGCCGGCCGCCGCCACCGGATCCTCCACTCCCTCCTCAGATCGCGCCCCGCCGCCTCCCTGCCGCAAGCAGGCGACCGCCGCCGTCTCCCTGCCACGGGCCGACGAGTGCCGCCGCCATGGCCTTGTCGCGCGCCTGCACCGCCAAGATCTCGGGCCCCCGCGCGAGAGGATCCCGACGGCCGCGCCACCCCTCGCCCACCGCCTTCGACGGCCAGGGCGTGGCTGCCACCACCGGCCCGGTGGCAGCGGCCGGAGGGAGAGAGTTGGGTGGAGCTCTTCTAGGGTTTCTTCGCCTCCGGAGCCGCCCTCACGCGAGCGGCCCGAGAGGCAGAGAGTTGCCGTATGAACGATGCTCGGCGGCAGAGGAGGAGGACATCACCTTGACAGACTGAGGCTTGTTCCCGAAGTAGTACCCAAACGCATACAGCTAATCGGCGGCGGGCACGAAGATGTCATAGGTGTTTTGCAGTGCCTCCGGCAGGGAAGGCCCCAGGCCCAGCGCCGCCGTGTCCGTGTTGTAGGCAAGGGTCACGGGGTGCTGGTTGCTGATCGCCAGGATATGGCTGCCGATGGAGGTGAAGAACATGCTGAAAGGCGCGGGTGAGGCTAGACGGACGACAGGGGGGTCGGTGAGGTCGGGGTGGTCGTCGGCGTCGAGCTTGCGGATGGTGAAGCCCCTGTCCCGGTCATCATCCAGCACCAGATACAAGTGCTTCTGCTTGTGCTTCTGCAACTTGAGGCTTGGCTGCCCTTGCGCCTCCACCTGCCGCCTCTTTCCTCCATGGATCACCTCGCCCGAGTTCATGTTCAGCAAAGATCCGATTTTGAGACGGCTGCCGATACAAAACAATACATGAGATCTGAAATCGATCTGCGGGTGTTTTCAATCGGTCTCAATTGATCTAGCAACGCAGCGAGAGGAGGATGTATTTGTAGAGCCTGCTTGTTTTCCTAGTTGTGATCGGAGTCGGAAGGAACAGCCAAAGCCATCTATTCCTTTCCGGTGGAAGCCGTCGGCTGAACATGCCGTATAGCGCAGTCTGCAGCCCACCCAGACCGCTCAGCCCAATTAAAGGCCCAAAGAACCGTCACAGGCCGTATACTCGCATTGCCACCAGGCCCGTATCACGGCACGACACAAGCGAGAGACACGTGCGCGGCGGCCGGCCGGCTCCCTATATATTCTCGCGAGTCCTTCTCTAGGGTTTCCTCTCTCCCCTACCGCGCCGACCAAACCCAACCAGAAAGAAATCTCAAGCGAACAGCTGCAGCACATCTCTCAACAGCAATGGCGGAGCAGACCTTCATCATGATCAAGCCCGACGGCGTCCAGAGGGGCCTCGTAAACACCACCTCCTCCTCATCTTCTCTCACATCGGCTCCTCTGCTCAGTTGCTAGCTTGTGCTGACATCTGCGTTCTCCTGTTTTTCCTCAGATCGGCGAGATCATCAGCCGCTTCGAGAAGAAGGGCTTCTACCTCAAGGGTAACAAATACGCCCCTCCAGATTCTGTTTGAATTAGGCGTTGATGTAGCTGATCTGTGCACAAACAGTGGTTCGGGTAAAGATTTGCTTGCTGATCCGTGAACTGGGTGTGTGCAGGCCTGAAGCTTCAGAACGTGGAGAAGTCGTTCGCTGAGCAGCACTACGCCGATCTGTCCTCCAAGCCCTTCTTCGGCGGGCTCGTGGAGTACATCGTCTCTGGCCCCGTCGTCGCCATGGTCTGGGAGGGCAAGAGCGTCGTCACCACTGGACGCAAGATCATTGGTGCCACCAACCCCCTGGCCTCTGAGCCAGGCACCATCCGTGGTGACTTCGCTGTCGACATCGGCAGGTTAGATTTCACTCTGGACTTATTAGTGGTGTGTTACTGTGACCTTAAAATCCGACACTAGCATGTAGTGAGATCCTTCCTAGTAACATTTATTTGTTTCAGTGTCATACCCATTGCGAAACCCTTAGTTAGTTTGGCTAATTGAGTTAACGAGAAAGATGAAGATTGAAATCCACATGCTATTTGTTTGGTGTAGTCAAACTAAAAGTTTGATTATTATATTTTCGTAATCTGAGCTGTAAAATTACCTTGTCTAGAAATTTTGTTGGGCGTGCACTATCTTATCTACATTGCACATCAAAAGCATCTAAAAAGAATATGCTTTGCTTTGTGCACTTACACATGAATCGTTCAGTTTGTATCATAATTGCAATCGTGCAGCGCTATAAGCACCTACAAATATAGAATCTTGTTGCATTATGAGTTCATGACCTCAGACTGTATTGGGTCCATCATAGCATAGCGGTTATATAGCATACTAGCAATGGATATGTACACCTTGTAGTCATATTGGATATGGCTTGTAGTAAGTAAACACTTCTCATTGTACTCAGACCTGCTATGTTTTGATGGCCCGTTTAACAACATTTCTCCCTTTGAATCAATATAATTTGAATCTGGATGCATTCTGAAACTTGTATCTGCACCATCCAGGAATGTCATCCATGGAAGCGACTCAGTTGAGAATGCCAGGAAGGAGATCGCCCTTTGGTTTCCTGAGGGTCTTGCCGAGTGGAGGAGCAGCCAGCACAACTGGATCTATGAGGCCTAGGATGTGATGCAGTTCCTTGAGAGTTGGTTTCGCAAGCATCTACCAGACTGGTCTCCGCTTTTTACAGTTTTGAGTATTGAGATCTGTATCTCAGGAAACCTTATTTGTGTGAACTGAAGTTATCTCCTGCGCTCTCTATATTTGATATGGTATTGCTTTGATATGAGTTGCTTTTCATGCTCCTGTTGTGCTTCACCATTATATATGTTACAGTTTTCGAGTTGCCAAATGGTTTTTGTTTTTACGGTGAGAGTTGCCAAATGTTTAACAGCTGTGCTGGGCCATTTCTCTGCCGATACGTGCAGATACGACTGGTTCTTTCCTCTTGAGAGTTGACTTCCGAGCCTTGTCTTCGCCCCTTCCGTTTCTTCTTTCCGGCGGCCTCGTCCTCCGCCTGGAGGATGGGCTAGGAGGACGCCATCCACCTGTATATAGTAGATCTAGGACTAGGTTTAGGTTGCTTTTCCGCTGGAGGTCGGCACGGTCCAGTCTCTCGTCGGTGTCTGCGGTGGTGGTGATCTTGCCAGAGCTTTGCAAATAAGCTTGCTGGTTCGTGGATCTGGGCGTCGACGGCGATTTTGCCCCATCCCTCTTGCTGGCGTGGTGCTAGAGGAGTTGCAGGAGAGGGGATATTCGTTTCCGCGTGGATCTGTTGCTGGGTTCTTCGGATCCGGTGCTGCTGTTGGACCGAGTTCGGCAGCCTCATCTTGAGCATATTATTCATGGCCTTTGCGCCAGACGTTCTCTGGCCCCCCATGGAATCTTCTGGCCGAAGGGCGGCCTTTGGGTGCGCTGGCGTCTGAGCTTCATCACCAACTCTACCTCCACGCCATGGTGCCGTTGCGGAGGCAGGTCGGTTTCAGCATGGCGTCTGCGCGGCGTTTCCTTCCGGTGTGGAGAGCATGGCTCCAAGTGGTTCAGTCCCCGGTGGCCATGTCCTTGGTTCGTACCTGAAGAGGAAAAGGAAGGCCTCCATTGCAATTCCAATTTTCTTTTTCGGATCCTTCTTGTAATTTTGCTGGACCAAATTTTAATTTCGGTTTTCTTATGGGTCCTTGTGCTAGCTGTAATTCGGTGGACTTAAATGAATAGCAGTGGGGGGTCCTTCTGGAATCTGGACCCTTCCCCCGTTCAAAAAAAAATTGTCAACGGAATCTTTTTAATTTTGAGTAATATATATTTGTAGTATAATAACGGTCCGAGCATAGACAATCGGGCTGCCCCACTTTTGCTTTGGAGGTTCTACATATCGTACGTTTGGTGGCGTCCGTACTGAGCAGTACCCCTCAAACAACTCCACTTCATCACATTTTCTCTACAGATAAGTCAACTACGTAAGTAACAAATTAATCATAGAAATAATATAGTTCATACAGTAATTCATATTGAAATCGATAGTTCAATCAACTACAGGCAATCATCCATATATTAACTATATCATCTTGTAGTTGTAGAACTACGTTTGTCATGAATTTTCGTATGCATGGCGGGAAAGTCACCGAACTTGGCCGGGACATCAGGTTTTGGCTCGGCAAACGACTCATGTAGTCTCAATCCCTATCAAACACAATGATCCCCACACCCGCTTTCATGACCTCCCACACTTGATCTAACAATCATATTCTAACAGTGTGACGAACAATAGACCATCGGGTTTGAAGCACATAAAATCTTTCATACAACATTGTTATTGCGTTGGAAAGAGGGATCGTGTGTTACCTTGGGGGTTGGTGATTATCTTCTCAAGTGTCGCCTCGTGAGGATAAGAGGCAAGTAGTATCCCTTGTTGTATTGATGGTCGTTTATCTCAAACTTGTACTCTTGAGCTCTGCCATGAACAAATTTTCCAAGCACCGGATAGCGTTGTGGCACAATAATGTCATTGTGAGATATTGCCATGCTGAAAAAAAAAAGAGAAATCCACACTGTCATAATTTGCCACATTTCAAGTACTCCCTCCGCCCTGGTATCCAGGGCATAATTTTTGAATATCTTGGCCCAAGGCAAAACATGATTGGTGTTGATTTCTCTCTTCCTCTCACAATGCATGCGGGAGTTAAACCAATAGGTGTTCACGGTGCATGCAGAATTAAACATGATTGGCTTGGGAAGAGAAAACAGGGCCTAATTAAACATGCATTTAATATAAATTGTGCCTAGGAGGGGATGGGTTATGAGACAAAAAGGATTTTGAATTATGCCTTGGATACCGGGACGGAGGGAGTATGACAGTGCACCATCCAACATGATTCTTATATTGACCTTGTTGGCAAAATGGATTTTTTTCCTTCATTCCCAATGCATGCAATTAATGCTTTCAAATATCTAAGGGAAGCATCTTGCTGCACCAATTGCCATGAGTTGAATTGTGTCTGTTGCATTTGGTTCTCTTAATTATTATGGTCCAAACACATTTACCACCACTGCACAAAACTTGCACATGGCTTCAAGACATGCGGGCTTAGCCATGCGAAGGTACTCATGAACAAAATGTGCGAGAACTCCATGTGCAAAACACCGTAAAGCAGTCATGCATTTATGTATAGAAGACAACACAAGCTTACTGGTGCAATTTGCCTTCGGTATGAAGTAATCATCATACTGCCTTATACCTTGCAAAACAAGCATGAACACATCTCGTGGCATCCTGAAGCGTCAATGACACCTCTCCGGACCAACGGTTAGTTTGTCAAGCTTGAAATAGTTATTGTATGACATAACATGGCCGACAATGCTTAGACAATCGACCGGCCCCTCACTGCCCCTGCCCCCGCGTCGAACCTCGGTGGCGGAGTAAGACATTCTTCTCCTCATCCAAACATAGAAGAGCTCTAAGGAGCATTATGTGCTCCACGTCATCATATTCATCATACGAAAATGTATACATATATTCATAGAATAAGAACTCATCATTTATATACATATTTGATGAGGGATTACCCAACCGGGTATACCAACTAAGTCGAGACGGTCTACAAGACCAGGGTGACACGTGGCCTACTTATGGCCGTCCCCTTACAATGGGCTTACATGAAGCAATGTGGGCCGGCTCGCAACCCAGCTGGGTCCAAGAGGAACCTATGTGCAATACGATGCATCTACTTGGAGCACATGTCACGAGATCGTCGACGTAGCCGAGTAGGATACCACCCCCGAACTGGCTCGGGGCTAATCTGATAGCCATAGACGACCGATGTATATAAGGCCGACATGGAGAACCCTAGAGGATATGAAAGAGCATGGTTGCCCCCATGTGTGTTTTTGGTAATTAATGACAATCTCTATGGACTAATGTTTGTATTGAGCTACTTGTAGGTTGTGTCTATAAGCGTTTCTTGATCTCCATATGTTGGAGTCAAGGCTAAGGGAAGAAGATTATATGTTGATCAAGGCTAAGTGCAAGTTAATCAACACTCAAGGCTAGTGAGATTGGGTGGTGCAAGTTCAAGATGATCAACACGAAGATATCACATGCTTGATGCTTGCCATCCACTTGAAGATAATGGCCATGTGAAGATATGTCGAAGAAGAGGTTCTCCCATATTGGTGTATGGGGGAGCAACATGTGAGTCTTCACCAAGCGAAGCGCAATCAATAAAGGTGGTCCATCTTGAGAAGATGAATATCGTCATAGTCGACCTCAAGTGGATTATGCGCAAGGCAAAGGTATGATCTTGATAGGCTTTCTATTTTACCGGTCTCATGATGTTAGTTGAGAGACCGGGTGTAGCGACCTTGCCTTTTTAAAATTGGCCAAGATCCCTGTGTTATTGTGCTAGTCCTTGGATCGAATAGGTAGCACCACAGTTCAAGATGTAATATCATGCAATTGCGTCAAGTATCTATTACTTCGATGATCCAGAAGAATAAAACATTACAAATTGCATAGCCAAAGGCTAGCATGTTACAAAGTTCAGCAGCGGAAAACTTAAAATAGCATGGAGCCTCATCATCTTCATGTGCCACAGGCAAACATGTTGGTTGCAGACTCGAAACCCTTATTCGTTTCCTTACTCATCGTCAAAAAACCTGCAACACGTAGGTTACAGCCAAAAATTGGTCAGAACCATTAGAATGGATCTGGCAAGTGATACTTGTGGACTCATAAGGGCAGACTCCTAATATCTATATACATATTTGGCTGGTGGAGTTGAAGGCTATTTTGCAGAAAGCCAACTTTTTCCTAATTCTTTGTAAAACTTCTTTTCAACTATACGAGACTTTCATGGCATGAAAACCACCGTCTCAACTACTCTTGTTGACCCATCAAGTTTTAACTTAGAGAAATTGGAATGTTGAGATCTTCAGTTGACATCCTTGTTCAGCTGCTCAGAAATGTCCGTAACCGGGGACACGGCTATGATCATAGTTTGACACTCTCGAGAGGTTGTGCACTTTCACCACAAGACTTCATCAACCCATTCTGTCCTTGACCTTCTTGAAGTGAAAAGGAAAGGTGAAGATGAAGACGAGACCTTTGGGAACCAGTCCCCTGTTCGTCAGGCAGACCCATACAAGACATTCATCCGCTGAGAACTGCCGGAATCAGGTTCCTAGAACTTACTTAGTCAAGGCAGAGCCATAGTACCAAGTGGCTGCACTAGAAGCAATCTAAACTTGGAGCGACTTAAATCTCTTTGTTCCTGGGTGGCCGTTCACAAGTGCACATACTCAGGTATAACCATGGAAATGGCCCTGAGCAGCCACTCAACTTTGTACCACCAATAGAGCAAAATCAATTGCCACCCAGGTAGTTGTTTAACTTAGTAGAAATTAGCTTTTCATAACAAAACACATAGCATAGCATTTCAATACTTCTACTAAGTTATCATATAGGTACTAGACACTTAGGAATATTTGGAGTAATACTAAACAGGTCTAGCATAGCAATACTAATAACACCTATCATGCTTTACTAAAATAAAGCACTAAAATGCATATAGGAGAAATAATAGGTAATTTATGCAGGAGCATCACTTGCCTTTGAAAAACTTGTCGTTGCTCACACCCTCTTTTCAACGTATCTTGGAGCACTCCGTTCACTCTAAACAAGGCAAGAGATAGCAATAAACAAACAATACCACACATATAAAACAACATATCAACAAACATGGGCAAAAGCAACACAACTGGGTTGGTGGTCCAAGTCTCATCACATAACTCAATATGCAAAAAGAATTATTATAATGAGGTCTAGGGTCAAAAATGGAACAAAGGGGTGATCTCCAAGGTTCTAAGGGTTGGTTCTAGTTTCTCTGGACAGAGGCAACTATTTGGGGTATTTTTCTGCAAAACTTCCATTTAATTCTAATTCGGGAAATTCCCAGGCCACGTGATGCTGACTAGGCGCTAACTGGGCGTAGATGTGGCGCTGACTGGGCGGCTGATGTGTCTAAACCTGATTCGCCCATACCTCTTCAGTTAAGTGATTAAATCAGGATCGCCCGATCCGGAACTGGCGGCTGAGGATCTAGGGTTTCATACCTTACTGGCGTGGGTCGCCGGAGAGGACGGTGCGCGGCGGTGACGGTGAGGCTGCGGCACGGGCATGGATGTACCGCTCGCTCCGCTGGTGGCATGGGCTCGGGAAGGGGACGACGAGCTTCGTCTCGTCACGGGGAGACGGATGGTGGTCTCGGTGTAGGCTTTCCCTTCCTGGGTCGGCGCGGACACGAGGACGGAGCGGCGGCGGCGTTGTGAGCTTCGGGTCGAGCTCGTGCTCGATGCCGCGGCTGTGCAAAAATCTGAAAAGGATGTCATGGAGGTACGCCTGGTCAAGGGGAAGGAAAAGGGAGAAAAGGAGGTGGCGGGGACCTTTAGTTTCGCCGGAATCATCTCGGAAACATGGCGGCGGTGGTGGACTCCGGCGTGCGATTTCGCCGGCCTGGTGGCGTGATTCGACGAGGAGGAAGAGGGCAAAGAAGGAGGGGGTCGTGGGCTTTAAGGGGGAGGGCTCGGGGAGGCCAAGGGCGGCTTCAATCGACCGCAATCAAGAGGGGGAGGAGGTGGTGGCAGTTTCGGCCATTGATGGCCTCCAGCGGGGAGGGGAAGAGACGATGACGTCATCAACATTTTTTTTTTTCTGTTTTCTTTTATAAATTTTGATTTAGGCCTCCAAAACAAGTCAAATAAATTTGTAAAAATTTGTAAAATTCCAAATAGTCAAAATAGACATTTAGGAACTATTTTTTGGTCAAAACAAAATTACCAAAATACCCTTTTGGTCAAATTTGCCTTATATGGCTATTTGGGAAATTTACAAATTAAGGTTTATAAATATCCCAAAATATTTAACTAAAATCCAGAGGATAATATGAGTAATATCATTCAAAATGATAACTCATTTTCATATTAAAATAATTTAAGATAAAACATTTTTATAAAACAAAGCTTGGAAAAGTATTTAAATTATTTCCACAAATGAAATAGGGTTTATAATATCCCCATATTATTTATTTTAAAACAATAAACCAAAGGGGAAAATACTATTTGAAAAAACCCATTTAAATATTTTATTTCCAAGACTTTAAAATTGAGATTTGAAGATAAAGGAATATTTAATTTAAAATATAACTTTGAAGATGTCAAAACAATCTTCTATAAAAGCTTTTCTTGATTTTTGGAGACTTTATTTAATTATTAACAAAAGTTTTAAATTTTTGTGATTTTTAATACATTCCAAAATTTGGGATGTTACACCGGGTTATAGGATAGATAGCCGTACTATCAGGGGCGGAGCGAGCACCCAATTAATGGGTGTACAGTACTCCCAAGAATCGTATTTTTACTCACATTTCATATTTATTCAAGGCATATTGTTCTATGCACGTGAGTTATACATACATATTCCAAATCTTTTGTCAAAATAATGGGTGTACATTTGTACACCCATGTCCTCACATAGCTCCGCCCATGCGTACTATCAAGAGGGGCTCTCGACCGAGTATCTTGATCATATCGTTCGCGGAGAGCTCAAACCTATGCATCTTTGCAATCATCTTTATTGGTTCTTATTTGATTTTATCATGGTGTGGTCTTGGTGCTTGTCGTGCTTGTCATAACAAGGCCAAGTTCACCGAAAACGATTTTCGTATCCATCATCTTTTGTGTTTTCGGTGTTGGAGATTTTGCCGGCTCGTCCGTATAGAATATTTCAACATTCCAACCCTTAGCAAAATCTCCCTTGCTTGTTTTCATATTTTCACTTTTTTGTAGGGTAAGCTCTTGTCGTCCTCTTTCCACCAAATTTGGATTCACCTCGTTCGGACTTCTTTTGCAAAAATTAGGGCAGTTTTGGTGTTGTTGGTTTTTCTGTTGGATCTAGTCCGGAGGAACACCGGAGATGGTACGAAGTCTCCGGTCCACAGGACCCGGAATCTCCGGTCTGCCAAGTTTTGCTCCAAGCAACTCAAAGTGTGGTGCGGTACTGGATAGGGGTCCGGAGGTTCACCGGAGTATCTCCGGAGTCTCCGGCCCTTTGGACCGGAGTCTCCGGTCTGCCCAGATGACCCAATGTGCGGCGCGGCACTGGTGCTCAGTCCGGAAGCAGTCCGGAGCAAGGCTGGAATCTTTGGCCCCGGCCGGAGTCTCCGGTGTAAGCAGACTGCTACGGCTATATTTCGTGGGGACCTATAAAAGGCCCCCTTCTTCCCCAAGTGACTTAGGTTTTTCTGCAGCACGTTTTTCTCTCTCTCTCTCTCCCACCATTGTTGACCTTGGAAAACCTTACCCTGTCTCAATCTCTCTCATGATTCTTGCATATCTTTGAGGGAAAAGTGAGTGGAGATCTAGATCCACATTTCCACCAATCAATCTCTCCTCTAAGTGAGGGGGAACCTAGTGGATCTAGTTCTTGGAGTTCTTTTGTGGTTCTCCTCTTTGTTCTTCCTCTCTTATTCCCCCATAAGCATTTGTTGCTTTGTTTGAATTTGAGAGTGAAGGATTTGAGCACTTGTGCTTTTGCCATTGCATTTGGTGCATCGGTTTGCTCTCTCCACGAAGATTCGTGTAAGTGAAAGTTATGATCTTGTTAACTCTTGGGTCTTTGGACCCTAGACGGTGTTGTGGTGATTTGGGAGCCCCCGATTGAGTTATGGGTGGGTGCCTCAAGAACTTTGTAAAGGCTCCGGATTCTGCCTTGAAGGATTTTGATAGTGGAAGGTGAATCGAGCCTTTGTGATGAGGTTCATCGGAGAATAGAGTGAGGCATTTGTGGCGTTGAGTAGGCCTGTGGTGGCGAGCTCACACCCCTTCAACGAGACGTACTCCCTTAATAAGGAGAACTCGGGAATACATCCTCGTCTCCGCGTGCCTCGGTTATTTCTATACCCGAGCTCTTTACTTATGCACTTTACATTGTGATAGCCTTCGTGCTTGAAGTACTATATATTGCTATCACCTTGTTGTTATCTTGCTTAGGATAAGTTGTTGGTGCACATAGGTGAACCTAGTATATTAGGTTTTGTGTGCTTGATAAATTAAACGCTAGTTTTATTCCGCATTTATCAAGCCTAATCGTAAAAGTTTTAAATCGCCTATTCACCCCCTCCCCTCTCTAGGCGACATCCTTGTCCTTTCAGGATACGTGCAATAGCAATCTAGTTTTTTACACATCCGCCATTGGCGAACCTTGTAACCGGTCTAGAGATCAACAATAATCAAGCAGGAGTAGGTCTTACCCTCCAGCGAGAGAAGCTGAACTTGGGTACATCGTTCCCACAAATCTCACAAGTCTCCTAGCTCCACACTTTTAGTAAGCCATTCCGTAATGGCATCTGCCTGACAAACCCTCAACAGTATTCTACGCATCAAACAATGCAACAATGAAACAATCCATCAAGTTAGTCAAGTGGATGCTGAAAAGTTGAGTTTCTCTTTGTGCCAACATCCATATATGCCAACCCAATAGATGTGTATGCAGGCTATGCTTTTGCATATATTTGATATCTCTTAGTAGCACAGATGGTTTGAGAGAGAAGTAGGCACGTGAATAAAATCATTAAGGTACTTTCAAAACATGCAAAAAAGCTGACATACATCACTTACTTAACTGACGGTAGTTTCATATTTGAAACTGCTACAAAATTTGAGTTGTCTATTCATAATTGGGATTTTTTTAGTGGCATGTCGAGATCTGGCCAAACTCTTAGTGGTGTGTATGGAATTTTCTCTAGAAAAAACTCAATGTTGACTTCTCCTAAGGTAGAGATACCATACTCAATGAGGCTAACACACTTGCGTATTTCTTTGAGCAGGTTGTCTTGTTGAACCAAGTAACTACTAAATTTACAGAAGGTTCATTCAATTAACTCTTTCTCTAGGTAATTCCCTATCTTTACTATCATAACCTCTAACCTTTGAATCATTGTCAATGCCTATTATTTTACAAACAGCGTCTGTAGTTATGTTGGGTATAACTGAGTTACTGAAATTAACACAACAGCGTCTGTAGTCCAACGGTTAGGATAATTGCCTTCCAAGCAATAGACCCGGGTTCGACTCCCGGCAGACGCATTGCTATAATTTTAATGGGTCCTCATATCTTGTTGAAGTCTTTAACATGCAACTTTTTATTATTATTTTTGGGTGCTCCACTTGTCTGTTTACTCTTGTCGAAGTGTCCCCTTATGCAAGTGCCATAAGCTAGTGGCTTGTCATCAGACTTCCATATCTTGGTGGAGTAACATAAGTTCTTATGTAGATCTTGTTAGCTAAATGCAATTCGATGTAAAGTTCTTATCTGACGTAAACAAGACAAAGTTTTAAAACCTTCTGAATATCCCCTTTCAAGGGGCCACAAAGACAACAACGTCGTGTGCATAGAGGGAGGGTTCTAAGAGTAGGGAACGTCTGCCAAGGAGGTGAAGCAGTCCCAGGTCCGTGCAACACAATGAAATGGATTATATAACCGCTCCAAACCACGACTTATCACTAAATACAATGGCAATCGAACACTAAGTACAATGGTAATAGCTTCTCTCTTACAATCCTTGGATTAAGCTAGGAAAACGGTAGTGAAATTTAGCTATGACCCAACGCGCCTGTGCCTGTTTTGCTATGTGGTCACCATGCCCGTTCATCCGTAGCAGCGGATGGGGTCATTGCAGCCCTTCTGCGCGGATTGCCTGAAGCCGAAGCGGCCTCCCTTCTCCAGGTACTGCTGGTGGTACTCCTCCGCCCTGTAGAACCTCTTCGCAGGGAGGATCTCAGTGACTATCGTCCGGTTCAGAACCTTCTGCTGCCTCTCCGCAGACTCCTGTGCCGCCTTCAACTGCTCTTCGGTGTAGTAGTAGATCCCTGACCTGTACTGGGTCCCGACGTCGCCCCCCTGTGTGCACATTTTTCAGAAATGTATGTTATTAGAAACACAAGTACTGAACCATAAGAAAAAGAAACTCAAGCGTTGTCATTTGTCAGAAACAAGTTCAGAGATGAGCCTATGTGATGTCCAGAAACAAGTTCCATTGCTCGGAATCAAATGAGCTTCTGAACATCGTTCAGTGATTCAAGTAACTTCAGATAAGTGATTGAAAAGCTGCTACAGTGCAGTTCAAAAAGCTATGAGCTAGTTTCAAATATCTCTTAAGACAGGGCATAAAAAATCAAGTTGTCAAGTTCATAACAGTTAGGAAGGGGAACGAAGGCCAGCCTAGAGGAAGGAACTGGCGGCCGTATGTGTAGAGCTCCCCGAGGATGTCAAATTGGGGCGGCGAGGAGACATGTGGGATCAAAACTTTTGAACAGCGCTGCTGCATAAGTTGATACCGCAGTTCAGCCTAACGGCCAAGATCAGCATCACTCTCATAACACTGATTCACTTAACAGAAAACTGCAATAACACTGTGGTACTACTAAACGCTGAAGGTCAGGGTCTAGCAAGTTATTTCCTCTGAAAATTAGTAGGGAACACGGCCTGTGCTATGCCTACTGGCTTAAACTGTGCAAGTTTGCAGATCCAATGGTGCATCACAGACATGTTATTGACTTAGGGCGTGTTCGGATGTCCTCCCGCTTCCAGCTTCTCGAAAATCCGCCGTGGAGCAGTGCCGAACGTCCCAAATCCGTGGAGCTCGATCTGGGAAGCTGGCCCAATTTGCTATGCAAAACGCGGAGCACCATTTTCGGGGATTCACGAATCAGCAAACGGTGGAGCAGCCCGAAATTACGAAGGCATGCCACCGCCGAGTGAAGAAAACGTTTCGTCTCGTCCTCCTAGTTCGCTTATCCGTTCCCGTCCTCCTCTTTCGTCCAGTAGTTCTTCGCCGGCGGCGTCCCCGACCGGAGCCAGGCGCTGCCCCGACCTAGGAACCTGCACGCGCGAGTGCCCGGTCGTGCCGCGACGCCCACGCCGCCGGAATCCAGTCGCCGCCGCGCTCCGCTCCTCCGGCCGCTGCCATCTACGCGTCCCCTGCAGCCATCCGCCCGCACGCGCACGTGCTCCGCCGCCATGACCCCGACCGTGCACCGCGACCCCCCACGCCGCCGGCATCCAGCCGCTGCCGCACTCCGCTCCTCCGGCCGCCCCCATCTACGCGTCCCCTGCAGCCAGCCGTTCCCGTACTCCTCCAACAGCCCCGACTGTCGCCTCCCTGACCTCCAAATCGAGCAGAAGCTCTGCCCGACGCCTTCGGCATGACGTCGTTTTGTTGATCTCAGGGCGGAGCTCTCGAGGATGCGGCAGGAGGTCGCCAAGAAGCGGTCGATGCCCCAGATCCCGAACTGCTGCTAGCATCCTGGGGAAGACGAAGCTAAAAAAGTGGTCTGCACCGAACTGCACATATGGGCCGTATTCTCCGCCGTCCAATGGGCCTAAAACAGACTATTCGGCTCCCAGCCCATTCAGAAAATACGGAGCAGCGCCGAACATTTATCGCTCCGGCCGGGAATCAGGAATCGCGATTTGGAAACCGGATCGACGGAGTTCGGGAAGCCAGAGGACTTCCGAACACGCCCTTATTGTACTCAGAGTCGGATGCTGTAGGCATCAAATGTACAAGTGCTACTAATCTCCAGGCATGCTTGGCTCTCTGCCGGGACTCACGGTTGTAGCTTTGTAACACCAAGTGCGCAAAGGTCGCCTGAATAATGATTTTGCGTTGCACTATGCCAGTCCACTTCTTTCAGTGTGACACGGAAGCGAGGGGGAACACAAACGTCGCTTTGGCCGAGTGGTTAAGGCGTGTGCCTGCTAAGTACATGGGGTTTCCCCGCGAGAGTTCGAATCTCTCAGGCGACGAATGATCTTTTTTATTCGTTAATTTTGCAATAATTGATCTCTGTTCTTGTGATTTGACTCAGCAAGTTTCCCAAAAAAAAATGTCCAAGATGTTTTTTCCAACAACTTTCTAATCTCCAGAAATTTTTCCCCAATCCTGACCTCCGAACTCTCAGACTCCTCAAACGAACAAAAGAAATCGAAAGTAAAATTGAGATAGGCAGCCGGCGGATTTGTGTGGCTGAGTTATCACGGACCTGGCGATTGGCGGTGGTCGGGTCGTGCTTGGCCCAGAAGGTGTCGAGGAGGTCGTCGAACTTGCAGGCGGCGGGGTCGTACTGGACGCGGACGACCTCGTTGTGTCCCGTGGCGCCGGAGCAGACGTCCTCGTAGGTGGGGTCGTGGAGGGCGCCCTGGGTGTAGCCGACCTCGGTGCGCGTGACCCCGGGCACGCGCTGGAACACCAGCTCGACGCCCCAGAAGCAGCCGGCCCCGAACTGCGCGAACTCGTTCCCGGGCGCCGGCTTGTCCTCGTCGGGCCCCTGCGCCAGCGCCGCCGACGCCTCCGACGCGCGCGGGCTTCCCCCGCCCCCGAGCCCCAGCTTCCCGAGCCAGCTCATCGCCGCGAACCCGCTGCTGCTGCTGGCGCCGCCCGGGGCCGCGGTTCTGGTGGGGGCGAGGAAGCGGCGGTGGGACAGGGAGGAGGCGGTGGTGGTGGGGCGGAGGGCGCCGCCGCCGAGACGGGAGGCGAGGAGGAGAGGGGAGGTGGAGAGGGAGGCGGGTGAGGGGAGGAGGGGAGGCATCGATGCGGGGCGAGGCTTTCCGTTCCCTTTTGTGGCGGCGTGGCCCAGAAGCTCAGTCCTCTCCCGGTTGCTTGCTTGGTTTTGGTTGGTTGGTACTCGGGTTTTCCACGTCCTCCTCGCCAATGCCGAGCTTGCCTTGTTGCCTCGGCTCTTCTCTTCTCCGGACGGATAGAGGAGGAGAAAGTCGGTTCAGCGCTTTCTGCAGGATTCTGTGTTTATATTTCGAACATGCAGTTTATTTATCGGTTTTGCTATTTTTCACTGAGTGAGAATTACGTTAGATCTCACTTAACTCCAATCCCGTCAGATTTGCATCGTGATTTGTGCGGTATTTTTTCAGTTACACATAATTGCAACTGAGATTTTTTAGTTGCACATGGATTACCCATGAGTTGCACATGCAACTGGATGACATTGTCTGAGTGAGAATTAACTTAATTCTCACTCGAATGAGTCCTAGTTGCCTTTATTCCAACGGGCTATAGGAAGAACTGGAACTCTTTTGTTGATGGTAAAAATTTCTGAGGTTACTCAGCTTAGGCTGCTGGCCCAATTCAAACAAAACTATACGTATGGACAGCCGTGTCAACATTGGACTGTTGACATGGCATATACTATCCACCACCACCAGCGGAGTAGGTTTTAGTATAGTAAATTCTTGGATAAGAGGATGAGAGGATTATGTGACGCGTATTGCGAAGGCGTTGCTGAACACGTAGGTACGAAACTGACCGTTCATTGTTTTTGGGTACTGCACCGTGCAATTGGACCCCAGCAGGCAGACGATGTTGACTGGCAAACTGTGTGCCAACTTCCAAGTCCAGACGTCCAATATCTCAACGCCTCGTCGAGCCCGGAGAAAAATCGATGATCAGATGATAGACCACGTATACACGAAACGTACTCCACAAATGCCAAAAACAAAGGTACCTGTTATCAATCTACCAGCATTGCCAAGAACACAAAGGAAAGGAGTCCTTTTAAGATGGAAGGAAATGCGTCTTTGAAACGCAACAGTGACAAGAAATTAATTAGAACCGTACAAACAGATTCTCCTGATCATGGATGTATGTAGCCTATGCAGCACAAGAGAACTTAAGTACACAACTGCATTATACTTTTAGGTACAGCATTTACAAGAGGGGGCAAATAGACAGGCTATTGGCACACACTCGGTTGTCAGTATCAGCTTAACACAGGTTAAAACAAGTCAAAATGTTGGAAACGAGCACTACGATTTGCTCGCCTTAGCTATGGTATCTCGCGGTGAGCATGGAGGAGGACGAGAAGCTTCTCCTGCTAACCCTCTAGTCCTAAGAGTCTTACTCTTCTGCTTCCTAAGGCTTTCAATGCATGGAGCGAAGAACTCGTGTGACAGAGCATCCTCCGAAGTGATCCTGCACCTGGGGTTAACCGCCAGGCACTTGTCTACAAGATCGAACAGAGAGTCAGGTAACTGGCTGAGGAACTCTGGCCTGCGGGCGTTGGCCACGCACCAATCCCTGAGATCCACCGACTGCAGAAATTTGGCGTCCAATAACTCCTGGAAAACAAAGGGGTGACGATTTAAGGACGAGCGACTCAGGGATAGGTTCAAAAGGGTGCTCTCATGTGTCAGCAGTGAGCTGCTTACCGATGGGTATGAAGATTCACAGTTGTGCAATTTCGCTACTTCCCATAATTCTTCGCTGCCTCTGAGCTTCACTATTTCCTTCATGTTCCTGTTTGTTCAACATATTCCACAATTTGAGCGTGTTCTTTAATCAGGGAAGCGAAACTTGTAAATGCAGTAATTAACTCACTGTTCAGGGTCTCCGCCGAAAGGTGTTTTGCCAGTTATCAAATACAGGAGTGTCACACCAGCAGACCAGACATCAACTTTACAACCCTGATGAGATGATCTCAGAAGAACCTGGAGGAACACATTACTTCAATATATGGCACCTCGGAGCCACAAAATACTACCGAATAGAAACAGCATCAAACCTCTGGAGCTCGGAATCCTTTTGTTCCCACGCATGGGCCTTCTCTTCGCTGTTTTCCATGTCCTGCAAGTACTAAATAGTTAAGAACAATTGAGATTGCCGGACTCAAATACATAAGGTCTAATCGCTGTTTACTGGAAAAACATACCTTTACTGTTAAACAAGCCAGAACCGGCAACAGTACTACCACCAGAATGCAGGGGCATTGGTGTGAGTACAAATTGCTTCCGATCCACACTACCAACAGGAGCAGCTACCCTTTTCCTTTGGGAAACTGGAGCTGCTGGTGTAATTTGGTTGGGACTCTGCATTGACTCTTGCAAGAAGTTCATTAATTCTTTCCGCCCTTTGTAAAGCATTGGCTGCTTTAACCTGTCCAATGATGTTTTTGTGCTTGTAGCATCTTTGGCAGACGTTACACCAGATCCATCAGCAGCTTGGCTACCATACATACTTTTATTGTCAATCCTAGGATCGCTGCCCATGGGTGCTTTATTTGATCTTTTCCTCTTGGACCCAAGAGGTTGTTTTGAGTCAGCTGCTGCTTCGTTGGCATGAATCACTAGAGCAGACTTCAATGAAGATTGAGATGTGATATCCTTCCCGCATGAAATTGTCTCAGACTTACCTGAGCAAGCAAACTGAAATCTCAATCTGCAGTGATGCATGACATAGAACAAAAAATATAGCAATTTCAAGGGTTCCAAATTCGTTGAACAAGCATTCATGCAATCCTACCAAAGGAACAGAAACCTCTATTGAATCATGGACTAGACACAACATACTACAGCGCTTTACCCATGGTTGAATCATTTATTGGCACTGGTTTAGTCATTTCTATCAAGGATTAGCAAAGGCCAAAGGCGGCATGGAGCAAAACTTTTCATGACACCATTCACTTTTTTTTTCAAGAAACAGCTTTCCACATATACATCTTGTACATGTAATTTGGTTGCTCAAGCTAATGAAAACTTCCAGTATCATTGCAAGGTTAATGTTTTTTGGACAAAAAATACACACAATATATAATAGTTAAATTTGGACTAGCTACTAGAGATATTATGTTTTGCCAATTATTTATTTACACAAACAAGAATAAAATGTGCCAAAGTGCAAATAATGCTAGGCACTGTAGCAGAAAGGAAAATATTGTAAAATATATTCAGTAACAGAGAGAAGCCAAATCATCAAACAGGAATTCAAAATTAGAAGATAAACTTACTGTTTCTCAGTAACTTCTGGTGAAGATCCTGCATAGAAATCCAGGGGGCAGGGGAGAGAGACCACAACGACAATAATGGCAGTTAGCATCTAATACTACAGGAAACAATCAAAGAAAATAAAAGCAAGCATCAAGTTGGGAGATAGTACTTTCGCAAAAAAAAAAAGGAGAATAGGACATGCACTAACATTTGCCAAGTTGAAGTCAATAAGGTATCCCTTTGTCTGGTCACGAGAGAAGAGGAAGTTTCCAGGTTTCACATCTCTATGCACTATTCCCTGGGCGCAGAAATATCAGATACTCAGGATTAGCTGGGTTAATTCTGGTGATAAGAACTCAATAGTTAATCAAGTTAACATGGAGTTAAACTGAACCTGTTTATGTAAGCTTGAAAGAGCTTTTAACAGACAATACCCGTACCACCGCAACTCGAACAAATTTATTTCTTTTTTCAGATTCTGCAGATATAAGAGAAAATTCTTAACAAAAGATGAGCATGTATCTATAGTTGATAGCAAAATTAACATTCATAGCAAGCAGAAATAGTTAACCTCCGGTCTGTCATGCTTTACGTGTTCTAGAACAAAGCAATCCAGTTCACCACTCCTAAAACAGCCTTCATATCTAATCACAAAGCTCTTGCCTCTGCAGAAGAAAAACACGGTACATTTTTTATATTTACGTGGGAAGGTCATATTGTTAACGATTTAGGAGGACAGCATTTTTTAGTACCCAAATCGTTCTAACATCTTTCGTTCATTGTCAACATGATGTGAATGAGCTTTTCCACGAGGGCCTGGCAGTAGAAAAATACAAGTTAATTTCATTTCTCATAAAAAACATCACAGAAAGTTTGTAGAAAAATGAACAGACTATCAGAATAACAGCAAATACAGTTATGGAACTTCATATACAAATGTCTACGAAAAATAACTAAACGAGTGGAATGATGATCATACATTTTATGGCGAATACTGTTTCATCTACTTTCCTCCGAGCCCTATAAACAATACCATAACCTCCTGAGCAAATAATCAGTATGGCACATTAGTAACCATTCAGCAAAACTAAGAACATAGTTCCAAAAGAAACATATAGGGACTCTCACCTGACCCTTCCTCCTCTTCTACAACAAAATGTTTGAAACTAGGCAGTGGTTTGGCTCTTCATGGACCTGCAACACAGTAGATCGACCGAAGTTCTATTATAGTATTCTTTAAAACAAGGCTACTGATATTGGCATCCATCAGACAACATCAGTGCATTTAAATAGAAAGGGGCTAAAGTTAGTAACAGTAATATCACCATAATTTAGCAAGACTCACCTTTTGAGCACTTTCTGCAACGTGATCCTTATTATCTTCTTTGGGTACTGCATCAATTTTCTTGCGCTTCTCCTTTGCTTCACGATCTTTTTATCCTGCTCCTTCTTAGGAACATTCGCACTCACTTCATTAAGTGGCTGCTCTTTGCCATTCTGATATGGGCTTTCTATATTTTCAGCAATAATGTTTAAGTTCTTATTGTTAATACAATCGTAGCTCATCGCTTCTAATGGCAATGCTGCCGGCTCAACTTTTGTGTCCAGAGATGGCTGACATGAACTTTCTATCATTTCATGAATCGGCTCATGTAATACAGGTTCTGCTTTGTGTGCGCAGGAGACGAACGTGTATTGCCTTATTCTTCATAATCACTGCAGAACCATTAGCATCCTGACAACAAGATGGGATCTCCTCACGGTATCCAGCATTTGGGCTGTCATGCTGTACAGCTGCTTGGTCAGGCATCAAATTGGATCTTGCTATATTGTCGATTGCATGTGTATGGCAATACAGACATGAACTGCAAGGTCTTCTCCGAATAATATTTAGATCCTCGTCGACCCAAACTTTTTCATCTCCAACTAAAGCCGCATCCAGTGTCAGAGGAAGGAGGGTGGACTCTTTTTGTATATCTTCACTATCCTCTACTCGGCAGTTACAAAATGAAAGTGGTCCTTCAGGTTCACCGATTCTACTAATTTCATTATGAGTTGTTGCAAGGATGTTTCCTGATTTTTCAGCACAGAGGGAAGGGATGTGAATAGATGAAGAGATTGGGAGCTCCTTTAGCGCTAGTGCAGATGTCATGTCCCCAAAAACATTGTCGTCACTGACTCCAAGAAACTGATTAAGTTTAGGTTGAAGACAAGCTGGCTTAATGTTAGCAATACTGTAAACAAGAGGAACCCCAGTTGAAAATTTTGAAGGTTCAATAATAGATGTGCCCAGGGTAGGAAGCATATCTTGCATAACCTCCAGATGTACCTGAGCAAGGTATGACAAAAGCGAACAGGAGTAAAATTGCATGTCATAAGCAACCCCCTACCCACACACAAGCAAAGTGAAATGGGTTGGTCATTCATCGAGGCACCGCCCCTTAATATTTCCGTAACTTCCGTAATTCATCCAACAAAAAGCATGAGCAGCCAGGAGGAAAATCGTACCTCTCCGGTAGCGACTGAAGAACAGCTGTGCACAATCAGCTGCTGCGATTGCTGCTGCTCGCGTTCTACCGAATCTGCACAAAATTGACCCAAACTGAGGTCAGCAACACTGACTGATGGCTCAACAGAACCCATCACCCAGTACAGAGCTACAAACAAGACCAACCTGCGTCGGTCTCCATCAGAGGCGCCTCTTCACACCGAAGTGCGCCGCGTCTGAATCCTTACGCTTGCGCCCGTACCTGGTCGGCACCTCCGGGCACCACCTCCTCGCCACGGGGGCCCTCAATCCCACCCTCGGCGGCGGCGGCACATCACATCCCAGAAATCTCAGAAACGCCACGACGGCCGTCTCTGAGACAGTCACCACGCCGTCTGAGGAGCGGAGCGGAGATCCTGGGGTGTGGCACAGACGCTCGACGAGCTGCGGCGTCATGTAGTTCGCCGCCGACGCCACGGTGGCGGCGAGCTCGGCGGCGGCGGCGGGACGGCCGATGCGGAGGAGCACGGTGAGGAGGTGCCACGCGAGCTCCGTGTCCCACGAGCCGACGCCGGCGCCGGCGGGATCCATGAGAGGGGGGACAGGCGCTCGGATCTGCGGCACTAGGATCTGAATGAGGGGGACATGGAATTTCCCGTGGGTTTGGGTGGGAACCTCGCTTCGAATGGCGCTATGCGGCCGAAGAGTGGCTAGTGATTTTTCGATTTGGTCCTCGGGTTTGCTGATTTGTATGGGATGGGTCCAGGCGGGAGGCGGGAAAATTTTGTTGGCGAGTGGAGTTTTCGGCGATCTGTGCCATTTCCCGCTCGTTTTTCCCCGCCTGTAACTGCAACGGCCCACGCAGCAATTGAACAGAGAAGCTCCGGCTGGGGCTCTACCAACAGCCCAACACGCTGAAACAATGGGCCCACACTCTTCTCTATGGAGAGTACGCCATGATGGTTCGGTACTTGGGTTTGGTGTGGCTGGATGAACTCAAGAGGCGCTATATATACCACAGATGATACATCCTATTCCTATACAGAAAATACTGAAAAATATAAGAGTCCTCATACATGTAAGTGACAAGAGAAGGATAGAAATTACATGGAGTATGTCCCAGGGGAGGGAGAAGATTCAGTGGCTCCATGCCTCAGACAACTTCAAACCTTATGGGCATGGGATGCATCCTGAAGTCATTTTGCGCCATGTTTAGCGAGATGGCTATGGTAATTGAGACAGGAGGTTTGGCATATATTAGAGAAGTTAAAAGATTTTGTAGATGTCTAATATAAGTACATTTACTCTTTGCGAAGATGTAAGGGGACATTTTAGGATTCCAAATCTTAATACCTATATCAAGTTGAACTCTCTCTTATATCGTCTCTTCCAAATTGATGTTCCAATATCTTCTGTCATTAGTCCATGCTTCAATAAGTTTTTTTCTAGGACAAGTCTATACATCGCATGGGTGCTCTGGGCAGTCCAACGCACCCCAAAAACAGAAAAATGTGTTGTCTCTCACATGTTCTTGGTAGATAAAAGAAAGTACAGACTTAAACGCATCCATATAGTCTATAATGACTACTTCTCATTTTTGTTTCAAAAAGCTACAACTTTTGAACCAAGCATCAGGATTACGATTCGTTTTCAATTTCAAAATTCTTCCGACAAGATCTTCAAAACTAGATCCCATGCATCTGTTTCGACAAAAAAAAAACAAGCAACTTTAGTATGCAACAAAGCAACTTTCATGTTGATGAATACACTAGATTTGCAACAGTGATTGGCAGTTTCACGACAACTAAAAACAACAAAACTTAATAACTTCACAAACAGCGATAGATAATTGCACAAACCACTATATGGTCTTCGACAAGCACCTAGGGAGTGGAACTCCAAACTAGATTCAACTCACACCGATCTTGGAGAAATTCCATTCTGAATCTGGCCTTTACAAGAAAAAATAGATGATTTAGTCTTGATTGTTGGTGTCCATGTGGATGGTCTTGTCATTATAGGTGGGTTCGATCATGTTATTGAGGACTTCAAGAGGAAGATGAAATCCAGATTTAGCATGACATACTTAGGGCTGTTGGACTACTACTTGGGCATAGTAGTGAACCAGTTAGTAGAGAATATCACTTTGGGTAAATCTGGTTATGCAACTCGAATTCTTGAGAAAATGGGAATGGCAAGTTGCCATGCCACCCACACACCCATGAAGACAACCTAAAATTGAGCAAAGCAAGTCAGGCTGAAGAAGTTGATTCTACTCATTACCAGAGCGTGGTTGGGATCTTGAGATACCTACTCCACGCACGATCTGACCTTAGCTTCTCTGTTTGTTATGTTAACGGGTTTATGGAGAGGCCTACTAAGGAGAACATGAGCGTTCTGAAGCAAATCTTGAGGTACGTTAAAGGGGCAACCCACCTCGGGTGCACAGACATGAAGATCACAAGAGAATCATAATTGGTGACCGGGGTACTGTGACAATGATCTTGTTGGCGATATAGATGACTGTAAGAGCACATCAAGGGTGTTGTACTACTATAGCAATTGTACAATATTGTGGACATCACAGAAGCAGATAATCATTGCTCAATTCGTGTGTGAAGCTTTGTATGCGTGATGCATGTAAAATGCATACATGAACTTTACATTGTAATACTCATATTTCAATCATATTTGCATCATATAAGGGTTATATCATTGTTTTATAATGATTTTGGGAAGATTTCACAGTTTTCCTATTTTTCTGGAATTAACCCCGCACTGGCAGAAAACTCTATTTTCTATATTTTGATGTTTCACGGACCCAAACGACGTCCAAATGACCTGAAAATTTACGAGGATCAGTTTTTGGAAGGAACAAAGCGTAGGAGCGAAGGAAGCGAACGAACGGAGGCCCGAGGGCCAGAAGAGGATGGCCCATGTGACCAGATTCCTTGGCCGCGTGGGACCACTCATCTGGGCCCTCGTGGCTCCGTTGCCGTCGATCTTTCTTCCAGAAGCTTCGTCTTGACCTAAAACTGACTATAAAATAGTCTCCCGACGCCTTTCGGAGGGGAGGCCGCCGAAAACACAGAAACACCGAAACAGAGATCTGGAGCTGCAGATTGGAGGGGGAAAACTCCGGCAGAGCGCTGCCGGCGTGGTCTCCATCTCCCCAATGACATCTCCACCATCTCCATGATGAATAGGGAGTAGTCCACCCCTGGACTATGGGTTTGTGGAAGTAACTTATGTATCTCTCCCCTCTCTTGAGCTTCAGTAATTAGCACCGTATGAGCTGTCAAATATGATTACGGTCATCTATGTAATTCCTTTGTGGTGGATCTCTTTATGAGTTAATATATGTTTGAGATTGCAATTGTTTTGTTTCAGTTATGAAAGTAGATGCATATTATGCCCCGTTCTTGTCTACTTATTTTGATCAAGCATGTTTATGACAACGTGTGTGGGGGAACGTGTGCATTAGTTGGAGTAATGAGGGGGTGGCTAGTGCGGTGAAAGTGAGAGAAGTTTTGCGATCCACTTGGGTATTTTTACCTTACTTTGTTGCCTCACTAGGGATAAAGAAAAATACCATGCTACCGGAGGTGTGGGTGTGACCATTGCCACTTCTCCATGACTAGATCTAGCATGTTCTTATTTTAACTTCATGTCATAAGACTTAAAGTTATACTCTGATTCATCTTAATCACTGAGGTGCTAAGATTTAATTCACATCTTGGTGGAGCATAAGAGAGATTAATAAACAAAAGATCTCTATGTTAGGACGTGATGCCCATATAATTAGTAACTTGTCATGAAACCTTTTTGTTGCAATCTCATATGTCAATTCTAGTGTTCCATTATCTACCACTTTATTAAAGAGAGAGAGCATTTGTGAAACCATGAACCCCGGTCCATTTTTAATCATAAGAAACACCTTTCCAACAACTTATAAGCATTTTCCATTTTCTGCCATTTAAAAATCCGAAAATACAAAAATACTTTTATATCTTGCATTCACAATACAAAACCCAAAAATATCATCCATCATTGTTTCCATCATCCTTGCACATTTATTTATCATCATTGCATATTTATTTCTTGTTTGTATTTATTATATTTTCATATCATTCTCACACCTTGTGCTTGACAACCACTTGGTGAGGTTGAGGGCACAAAACAATTTACTTTGTTTTGTAGGTTTTCAAGAGAAGGATAAGAAGATAAATCTTTCACTACTGATTCCCCGAGAGTTCGATATTAAACCCTCGAGTCACCCCTCGTGGGGAAAACTGTCTTTTCTATACTATACACTCTGCACTTGGAGTCTCAACCTAACCATATTCTTTTGACGCAGGTAACTATGTCAAAGGCCATCAAGACGTTTTTTGGCGCCGTTGTCGGGGAATCATTGCTGTAAAGATTTGTCCAAAGGAGTATCTCACAACAAAGTCAACTTCATCACCAACTTGTGCAAACACCTAAGCTTGGGGAGGTTGCACCTACGTGAGCATCATCTTATCCATCTTTGCCTTCAAAGCATTTTATTTTATTTTGTTGTTGTCTTTCATATCATATTTGTATTTCGGTTTGCATATTTTATTTTCAGTTTTGCATTTAAAAATTAAAAACACATAAAAACTTGCATAATGGAAAAGAGAACCTTTTGTCCATTTAGTGTTAAAAACTTTCCTCAAGATATGAATATCCCTGTTGAGAAATTTGAAGTAGATCATAATATCACTAAAATGATTTATGAACACCGTTTTTATGGGAAACCAAAAGAAGATCCTATACTTCATCTTAGGAAGTTTAATGAAAGATGCAAAGTGTTAAATTTGAACCATGCCAATGTTAACATGATTAAAGTTAAGCTTTTTCCCTACTCCCTAGCTAGAAAAGCCTTAGATTGGATATTAAGATGGCCACCTGGAAACTTTAGCACTTGGTTCAATTTAAAAGCTTCATTCATTGAAAGATTTTGTTCCACTGAAACTGTTTGTAACCTTAGACAAATAGTTATCACCTTTAAACAAGAAGAGGATGAACCTTTGGTAAAAACATGGGAAAGGTTTAGAGGTATAGCTTTTGGAATGGAACATGGTCTTAGAGATTGGATGCTCATGCATATATTTTATAGAGGATTGTCTGAAAACTCTAGAGTCTTTTTAGATAACGAATGTGATGGTTCTTTCATAAATACTACTGCTGCTAGTACTCATATTCTACTTGATGGCTTGTTTTTGGAATTAAAAATTAAAGAAAGTTTAGAAAAAGCCCAAGTACCTGAAGATGTTTTTGATGACCGTTATGAAATATTTGATCTATATAATAGGGGAAGAAATGTTGAGGAAGTTAAAATTCTTAGTGAAGTCAAGGAACCACTACTTGACTTAGATAATTGTAGCTTGCATGAATTAATATCTATCTTACAAAAAATTGCAAGTGATCCTTCCATCAACTCTAACCAAGCAGGTTTTGGTTCTTATATTGCTAATCATGTTTTAAAAGAAAAGATTGCTGGGTACAACCAAGAAGCTATGATACCACCTAAGCTTGGGGATGTATGGATTCCCAAAGTACTAGTAACCATTGGAAAAGAGAAACACCATGCTATATTAGATCTAGGATCTAGTGTCTCTGTTTTATCTAAAGAATTATATGAAGTTCTTGAATTAAAGAATCTTGAAAAATGCTCTGTTAAACTTGCACTTGCTGATGATTCCATTAAACATGCATTAGGAAAAGTAAGTGATGTTACGGTAGATTTGCATATGACATTTGTACCTGTTGACTTTCTAATCATGGATATGGGGAATAAAACCTCTAGTCCAATTATTCTTGGAAGACCTTTTCTTCGTACCACAGGTGCTATCATTGATTCAAAAGAAGGGAATGTGAAGTTTCAGTTTCCACACAAGAAGTGCATGGAACACTTCCCAAGGAAGAGGGACATACCAAAGTTCAAGCTCCCTCATGAGCTTTGTCCATCATAAATATCAAGTAAGAAGCCTAGCTATATGGCTATAAAGAAAACGCTTTACGGGAGGCAACCCGGTTATTTTTATTTTTGATTTCTTTGTGTCCTCTTGGTGTAACAAGAGACTTAGTTTTTAGTTCTGTTTCTGGAATTTTTAATAAAGTACCAAGTTTTACCCATTTTGGTTTGAAAAAGTTGCTATTTGCATTCGGAGATTTTATTCCAGCACGAATCTGTGCATGGTTTAATTTTTCATTCCTATTATGCAACTCCGAATGAGCTGAAATTTTTACTGTAACTACAACTGTTCATCCTTTGTGTGCATGAATGTTTTCAGAATTTTTCTACATTCTTAAGCTGGGTAGAAAAATGCGTTTCACAGCTGCTATTTTTCTGGATAGATTCTGTCCCATTTCGTTTGATGCATTCTTTGAACTTTTAACTTGAATCTTTTTTATCCAATTGAGTTTATAAGTAGGCATACAACATTATACACTTTCTGGACATTCATATGAATTTTTTTTTAAGGATTTTATGCAGCAAGCAATTCATTTGTCTATCACTACTAATGTCACCCCATAGAAAAGAAATGGGAGAAACGGGGATTAGAGGAGATGCACCAAGAGCTATCCAAGGATGGTGAAGACCATAAGCTTGGGGATGTGAAGACAACCCCACTGAACCAACACACTCTCGGTTTGCACACGTCTAACATCTATTTTTCGATCAATGCACTTTATCGCATAAACTTGGATTGTCTTTTATTTGCTTTTTATTTTGGTTTGATTTTTGTTTTGACACCACCACTATCATTTTTATATGAGAGATCTACTGTAAATGTGGGTTGAATTAAGTTGGATGCTATTAAAAAGATTGGGAAATGGATGTTTGAGTTGATTTAAAAAGATACATATAGTTGCATGAATCATGTGCTTTTAATGAGTATTAATTTGCAAGTGTTCTATCAAGAGCTATCTCTTATTCATGTTTTGATACTGAATGTTACTTTACTTTTTTTAACATGGATTGGTTAGTTCTATGGACACTTATGCATGTATTTAGATGGTCCACTTTCTCCCTTTTGCTAGACCAAAAATTCCAACAAGCAAAAAAACTTGTTGTCAACACCTTCAACTAAAGTTTTTCCAGTGAGTCCACCATATCTACCTATTAGCTTTATGCTATTCCGAGTATGTTTATCATGTTATTTTGTATTATCTATACCTCTGAATTAAAATGCTTATGTTATTGATTTCATGGGAAAAGTTGGTTAAAAAGCTCTCACGAACTTGATGCACACTTTACTTTTATTGCACTTAATAAACATGAACCATTGTGATTAAAATTATGAAGCCCTAAGCTTGACAAGAGTCTTGGTTGGGGGTTAGCCCATATGTGCTGTCACATGGCAAGCTTTCAACATGTTCTTAATTATATTTAGTTGATATCATGTACTTTTGTTTATGGATGCCTATCATAGTGCCAAATAAATGTGGAAACTAAGTGTCCACCTTTTATATTCATATTTACAAGAGTACTCTATGACCATCATAGGATGTTTTTACTTTTCATTATGCATACATTTGGTCCATAGTACTTTCTTCTATGTTGCACTTTGTGAATTATCATTGAACATCCTTACATTGAATATTTGATATCACTTTATAATCTATCTTGCATATTGCTACTCCTTTGAAGAATGAATCATTTGACTTTATGTAGCAATAATAATCATCTTTGATATCCATTGATAGTCTTAAAATGCAAAGTCCATGTTGGTTTTATCACCTTTATACTCGAGGACGAGTATAGGTTAAGCTTGGGGATGTTGATGCATGTAAAATGCATACATGAACTTTGCATTATAATACTCATATTTCAATCATATTTGCATCATATAAGTGTTATATCATTGTTTTATAATGATTTTGGGAAGATTTCATAGTTTTCCTATTTTTCTGGAATAAACCCTGCACTGGCAGAAAACCCTATTTTCTATATTTTGATGTTTCAGGGACCCAAACGACGTCCAAATTACCTGAAAACTTACGAGCATCAGTTTTTGGAAGGAACAAAGCGTAGGAGCGAAGGAAGCGAACGAACGGAGGACCGAGGGCCAGAAGAGGATGGCCCACGCGGCAAGATTCCTTGGCCGCGTGGGACCACTCATCTGGGCCCTCGTGGCTCCGTTGCCGTCGATCTTTCTTCCAGAAGCTTCGTCTTGACCTAAAAACGACTATAAAAATAGTCTCCCGACGCCTTTCGGAGGGGAGGCCGCCGAAAACACAGAAACACCAAAACAGAGATCTGGAGCTGCAGATTGGAGGGGGAAAACTCCGGCAGAGCGCTGCCGGCGTGGTCTCCATCTCCCCAACGATATCTCCACCGTCTTCATGATGAAGAGGGAGTAGTCCACCCCTGGACTATGGGTTTGTGGAAGTAACTTATGTATCTCTCCTCTCTCTTGAGCTTCACTAATTAGCACCGTATGAGCTGCCGAACATGATTACGGTCATCTATGTAATTCCTTTGTGGTGGATCTCTTTATGAGTTAATATATGTTTGAGATTGCAATTGTTTCGTGTTAGTTATGAAAGTAGATGCATATTATATACCCCGTTCTTGTCTACTTGTTTTGATCAAGCATGTTTATGAGAGCGTGTGTGGGGGAACGTGTGCATTAGTTGGAGTAATGAGGGGGTGGCTAGTGCGGTGAAAGTGAGAGAAGTTCCGCGATCCACTTGGGTATTTTTACCTTACTTTGTTGCCTCACTAGGGATAAAGAAAAATACCATGCTACCGGAGGTGTGGGTGTGACCATTGCCACTTCTCCATGACTAGATCTAGCATGTTCTTATTTTAACTTCATGTCATAAAACTTAAAGCTATACTCTGATTTATCTTAATCACTGAGGTGCTAAGATTTAATTCAAATCTTGGTGGAGTATAAGAGAGATTAATAAACAAAAGATCTCTATGTTAGGACGTGATGCCCATATAATTAGTAACTTGTCATAAAACCTTTTTGTTGCAATCTCATATGTCAATTCTAGTGTTCCATTATCTACCAATTTATTAAAGAGAGAGCGCATTTGTGAAACCATGAACCCCGGTCCATTTTTTATCATAAGAAACACCTTTCCAACAACTTATAAGCATTTTCCATTTTCTGCCATTTAAAAATCCGAAAATACAAAAATACTTTTATATCTTGCATTCACAATACAAAACCCAAAAATATCATCCATCATTGTTTCCATCATCCTTGCACATTTATTTATCATCATTGCATATTTATTTCTTGTTTGCATTTATTATATTTTCATATCATTCTCACACCTTGTGCTTGACAACCACTTGGTGAGGTTGAGGGCACAAAAATTTTTACTTTGTTTTGTAGGTTTGAAGAGAAGGATAAGAAGATAAATCTTTCACTACTGATTCCCCGAGAGTTCGATATTAAACCCTCGAGTCACCCCTCGTGGGGAAAACTGTCTTTCCTATACTATACACTCTGCACTTGGAGTCTCAACCTAACCATATTCTTTTGACGCAGGTAACTACGTCAAAGGCCATCAATGCGGCAGGTGCATCTACTTGGTTGTGAAGCCTAATATTCCTAATATTCCGTAAGAGAAGCAAACATATATGTTCGATATCGGTGCTCATATGGGATAATCAATTTGCTATTTCTCTGTGCAAAACCTAATATTTCGTAGGAGAAGCAAACATATATATGTTCGCTATCACTTTGTGATAAGTTGTGTGGAAGAAGGGAAGATCTCAGTGGAACATGTGAGAATAGAGGAGCATCACAGAGACATTCTGACGAAGCCACTTGCAAGGTTTTGATTTATGCTCTGAAGGATATCGGCATTCAGGAAGTAAGTTCAAGATATCAAACTTAAAGGGGGTCGAATGTTGGTATTAAGCTCTATGTGCCTGACCCTGTCACGTCCATTTCTCATCCATGTAATAATGTGAGCCAGAAACGTGTTGTTGTTCACGTTGCGACAAACTTCATGTCTTAGTTTATACTTAGTCTTTGTAGCATTATATTTAGTTAGAAATGTGGGAAGCTTCAACCACGACCACGTCAGTGGGATGGCACGGAAGAAACGGATCACGGGAGAGGGCCTCGTGCCAGTTTGTTACTGTGTTGAATAAAAGGGAGAGACGTAAATGACGCAAGCTTGATCGCGTAAAACAAACCTTGTCTTATGTTCTATGTTATTTGTGTGTCTAAGACAGGAGAGTTTAAGAGCAACGACGGAATCTACATGATTACATCAAATTCAGATCGCATTGTGTTCTAGGCCTCAGCTCCAACATATTTCTGGTGTTAATTCTCCCAACAAGAGGAATTAGAAGATAACCGTGTGCTTGAGGTGGAAAGAGCTTTTTCATAGACATTTAAATTGTTCATGAATGAAAATTTTGTGGATCAAAAGGTTAATGAATTCCAAGCAACATACCACTCATCAGGATCATCATTTAGCAAGGTGTGCGTTTTTCATTGTGTAAGACTTTATTTTATTGGAATGTTGCGCGAATATGTTTTTTTAATGCTCCAAAAAGCTTATGCCAAATCAGATCCTCATAAGGGTTTCCCCTTCCCATTGTGATTATCCTGAGTTCTTCAACATGTATGGGCATGAGGTGACAACCGAATAATGAGAATGAAAAGGGGTGGACTAGATGTGATGAGGTGGATTAAAAAGTATGGACCAGGTTGCCTAATAGGATATCAGCGAGAAACAATCAAAGATTATTTCTACTACTTGAGACATCACAAGCACTAAGTTCATCATATCATTCTCCTGGAATTAGGGGCTCATGCTCATATTTTTTTCAAATAGAATTTGAGCAGCCCATGGACTGCTCTTCGCGTCAGTGCCTGATCACTCACATTTTAGGTACACGGGGAGAACTTCACGACCGTCGCCATCTGATACCCACAAGTATAGGGGATCGTTGAAATCTTCGATGTGTAAGTATTAGTATCGATCCCACGAGGAGTAGAAGGTATAAGTATTTATCCTCTCAAATAAGAGTGTCACTTCTCTTATTATCTATGCACTAGACAAACTAAAATGATTAAATGATGCAAGTGTTTTTGGGTTTTTGGTATAGAGTTTGCAATAAAGTAAAAAGCTGAAAATAAAATATGACAAGTGAAAGATCTCAAAGAGAGAAAGCCCAATCCTCTATGCAGCAAGAGGACAAGCTTGAGTGGTGTGTTTCTTATAGGTGGAAAACGTTCCCAAGGGCTACATGGATTTCGCGGCATAAATATTTCTAGAACAACAAGGTAAACATTTTGTCAAGTTTTAATCTACTTTGGACGGAGCCATAATTAGGTGTAGTTAAATAAATAAACTAAACCCCTTATGATGGATCATGTGGCCAAGTAAATGACTGCACAAGAATTATTAAGACATAAAGTCCCACCATAGCATTACACTCTAAGGTCCCCGATATAAACCCCCTCCTAATGTAACTTCATGTATTAGACCAAGGTTTACGTGTCTCCTAGGTCCTACCCATTCCATCACACTAGTGTGATAGCACCTTCATGCATTACTCAATATATGTGCACTTCATACATTGTACATCAAGACAATCATAAAAGATAAAAAGTTGACCAAATACTCAACACAAGTTTAGTGAAAATTATTGCCAATCCATCCTATGCCCCCAGGAACATGAGAGAACTACTCACGATGCGAAGACATGATATGATTCAATGGTATAAGTGATACAACACAATCTGAAAATATAATCTCCCCACAAAACAATGACAAGTAGCAGTTCACAAACATGTAGAATAGTACTTAGACAATAGCTAGGGTTCGAACTATCTCAAACTATGAGGGGGATGAAGTGGATCACGAAGATGGTGATGGAGATGGTGCTGGTCTTGACGGTGGTGTTGATGGAGACTCCGGAGGGGGGATGGAGGAGCCTTCCAGAGGTGATTCCTACGGCGTTTCCCCCCTCCGATCTTCTCCGGCGGCAGCCTTCTGTCTCCTATTTCTTGGTTTTGTGTTTCTCCGCCGCCTCCTCACGAAACTCCTCGGGGGACTATTTTTATAGTCGGTTTTAGGTCAAGACGAAGCCACGGAGACGAAAACGGATGGCATCGGAGCCACGAGGCCCAAGATGGGGGGTCCCACGCGGCCAAGGAATCTGGCCATGTGGGCCCACCTCTTTTGGCCCTCGGGTCTCCGTTTATTCGCTTCCTTCGCTCCTACGCTTCGTTCCTTCCAAAAAATGATCCCCGCAAAATATTAGGTCATTTGGACGTCGTTTGGGTCCCTGAAACATCAAAATATAGAAAATAGGGTTTTCTGCCAGTGCAGGGTTAATTCCAGAAAAAATAGGAAAACTGTGAAATCTTCCCAAAATCCTTATAAAACAATGATATAACACTTATATGATGCAAATATGATTGAAATATGACTATTATAATGCAAAGTTCGTGTATGCATTTTACATGCATCAACATCCCCAAGCTTAACCTATACTCGTCCTCGAGTATAAAGGTGATAAAACCAACATGGACTTTGCATTTTAAGACTATCAATGGATATCAATGATGATTACTATTGCTACATAAAGTCAAATGATTCATTCTTCAAAGGAGTAGCAATATGCAAGATAGATTATAAAGTGATATCAAATATTCAATGTAAGGATGTTCAATGATAATTCACAAAGTGCAACATAAAAGAAAGTACTATGGACCAAATGTATGCGTAATGAAAAGTAAAAACATCCTATGATGGTCATAGAGTACTCTTGTAAATATGAATATAAAAGGTGGACACTTTGGAAGGATATATAAATGAGTAGAGGTAAAACATGAATAAGTTTCATCTAACTTCCAAATGCTTCTACTTAAGTAATGTTTGCAATGTGGTATTCATTGGTGTCAAGCTCTCATTACCCCCATCATAACATCTTGAATGGTTAAAGTTTAAAAGTGAAAGCAAATATGAGTAGTGTGCTTGACAAAGTATGGGTTGAAAGCTTCATGCCCCGTGAATACGAGTACCTACACCATGGTGTTACTCAATTTGGGCTACCAAGCAAGTTCAAGTTAAAGTCATTGTAAAAATAGCGTCATCAAGAGGGTCAACTAGGGTACCTCTTATCGCAGGACATGGAACAAGCCCATGTAAAAATGACAAGACAAACAAACATAATGAACAATCTCAACACCCTTTTTATTTACTATTGATATAGCTTTTTATTATGAGGTGCATCACTGAAGGTTCACAATAGCATGTAAGTAAATTTCCACCATGAATGATGCATGGCTTAGATTAGCGGCCCAAGTGTCTCTCTAGCCATTTGTACAAACTACTTAAACTTACTTAGTTTCCACATTTATTTGGCACTATGATAGGCATCCATAAACAAAAGTACATGATATCAACTAAATATAATTAAGACATGTTGAAAGCTTGCCATGTGACAGCACATATGGGCTAACCCCCAACCAAGACTCTTGTCAAGCTCACAGCTTCATAATTTTAATCACAATGGTTCATGTTTATTAAGTGCAATAAAGTAAAGTGTGCATCAAGTTCGTGAGAGCTTTTAACCAACTTTTCCCATGAAAATCAATAACATTAGCATTTTAATTCAGAGGTATAGATATACAAAATAACATGATAAACATACTCGGATAGCATAAAGCTAATAGGTAGATATGGTGGACTCACTGGAAAAACTTTAGTTGAAGGTGTTGACAACAAGTTTTTTTGCTTGTTGGAATTTTTGGTCTAGCAAAAGGAGAGAAAGTGGACCGTTCTAACTACATGCATAAGTGTCCATAAGCACTAACCAATCCATGTTAAACAAAGTAAAGTAACATTCAGTATCAAAACATGAATAAGAGATAGCTTCTTGATAAAACACTTGCAATTAATACTCATTAAAAGCACATGATCATGCAACTATATGTATCTTTTTAAATCAACTCAAACATCCCTTTCCCAATCTTTTTTAATAGCATCCAACTTAATTCAACCCACATTTCCAGTAGATCTCTCATATAAAAATGATAGTGGTGGTGTCAAAACAAAAATCAAACCAAAATAAAAAGCAAATAAAAGACAATCCAAGTTATGCGATAAAGTGCATTGATCGAAAAATAGATGTTAGACGTGTGCAACCCGAGAGTGTGTTGGTTCAGTGGGGTTGTCTTCACATCCCCAAGCTTATGGTATTCACCATCCTTGGATAGCTCTTGGTGCATCTTGATACGTCTCAAACGTATCTATAATTTTTTGAGTGATACATGCTAGTTTTGTGATATGGTCTCATGTTTTTACTGTCATTTATATCATTTTCATGCATTTTGTCGGACTAACCTATTGACAAGATGCCAAGTGCCAGATCCATGTTTTGCTGTCCTTTTGTTTCAGAAATTTACTTCTGAAAATATTGTCGGAATTGGACGAACATTTACGGGGAATTTTATTTGCCACGAAGACAGTACCAGTCCGAAGGAGAGCCGGGAGGGGAGGTCCACAGGGCAGAGGCGCCCCCTACTACGGCCTGGGGGTCACCGCGGGTGGGCCTGCCCCTACCCGTGGGACCTCACTCGGCCCCCTCCGGACGCCGATAAATTGCCTTTTACCCTGAAAACGTCGAGGCGGTCATTATTTTCCAGAAACTCGACCCCGATGCGCCGTCACCGAAAACCCTAGTTCGGGGTCCAATCTGAAGCTGATCCCGGCACTCTGCCGGAGGGGAGATCGATCCCGAAGGGCTCTTCATCGTCATGCCCTTCCTCCGGGATATTTATGAGTAGTCTCACCTTGGACTACGGTCCATGGCAGTAGCTAGTTGGTAGTCTCTCTCTTTGGTGCTCATGTCTTATGATCTTGTGTGCTGCCTAAATGATCAGATCGATTATTGTAAATGCTATGTGATGTGTTTGCTTGGATCCGATGGATATGAAGGTTATGTTCAGATTGTGCATGATTCCTATATGAGTAATTTATGTTCTTGCATGCTCTCCTATGTGCGTAGTTACTTTGGCCAAGTGATTGTGTGTATCTCCAGAGAGGGTATTTATGCTAGATAGTGGTTCATGCCCCCTTTTGTTCCTGGGCACGAGTGACAGAAACGTCTAAGGGCGGAGGTGCTGTATGCTACTAAGGGTAAAACAGCGGTCGTTAATGTCTATTTTGATATTAGTATTGCTTACTTTCATGCACTTTACTTAATTGCAATTGTCTATTGCTTGCCAACTTAATACCGTTGGGTGACAGGCTGGATAGCGATCCCACGGTGGACTTTTTAGACAAAGACGCAGTGAGACTCAACGGTCGTTTGTTCCTGTCATGATGCCTCCCTAAAATTATCATGTCCTTTGTCATAGCTAAATTGGGTTTGTGNCCAGACTGCTCACGGCAAGATTGGTTCACACGGCAAATCTCGATTTTCCGGTAGTGAGCGGGAGCAGAATGCTTTCCCTTCACCAGAATCCATGTTTCGCCTGCAGTTTCTAGAGAAACAAATATTCCATACAATTTTCGGAGGCCTTCTCTAGGCCGCTGTTGGTCGATGAGTTACATCGTGCTAGACTGCCAGTACATGTCTATGATCTAGCTATGCTCGATCGAGTCGCTCAGCTCTTCTTTATCATCTCTCGTTATTAGGTCAATTTTATACATTGGCTGAGTTGGTATGAGAGAGAACTACTGTATGAATATTGGCATGCTGATGAGAAATTTATGATACTTTGCTGGTTACTTGGTCGATTTTGCAGTATTTTTTCCTCGGATTTGGTTTAGAGTCGACATTATTTTTAACAGATTTTTTCGAAACATACTTTTTTTAGACGAGACACTCACTTTTGTTCAGATAACATTGAGAAAACCATCTCCGGGAAAGCTAAAGGGGGCCTCCCTCCCCTCGTGTACCCCAACCCCCTGTCGACCCTTTGGAGGCAACTTCGAGGAAAATCCTAACTTGACGCCACCTGAAGAGGACGTCGAGCAAGCCCGTGTGGTGCCGATGAAGGTGGCGGGAGGCCTCAGTCGCGCCGCCTCCTGCGGTGGTTGGACGACTTTGGGCAAAGATGTGGCCCCGACTCTGCGGCGACTGATGGTTCCCTCCATTTCCCTTCCCACCACCCCGAACCTACAATCCACACGACACCTGGAAGTATATATTCCTTTCTTATGACATATCCAACATTCTTCATGAGTACACATTCTCTCTACTATTTGGTCACTGGTCGAAATACCGCAATTACTAGCTGGTAGCCGGAATTCTGCCCCCCCCTCCCCCCTCCCGGTAATTGAGTTTGCCGGTCGAAAAACCCTGGCCCGTTTGAATTTGAACAAGATTCTTCTTTTCCCAAAATCTATTTTTAATTTTGTAATGTTTAATATTTAATTTCAAAATTTTCCTGAGAACCTCGTCCATAGTAACCGACCGGCAATTTTTCGGTAACCACGGTTACCGAAAAATCGTGCTGTCCCCTGAGATTTTTTTTCTTTGATTCGGTAACCAAATCATCCTAGACCGCGCATAATTTCCACTAGAGAAACTTCTACAGCACCACAGTTGTAAACTTGTAATATTCCAAATTTCTCTAGAGCATGTTGTTTAAATCTTGTGTTGTCAGTCTAGCAGATTTGTTTGTTCAGTTTAGAATAAACGGCCAGTTTCAAAAGTCAGACCACTGACTGAACCTGTGCCATGTTGATAGGGATGGAGACAGCAGGGGGCGAGCTAGGGCCATGGTCACTCCCATGCTGATTTATTTTTTCTGAATCCGCCCCTGTATTATGTGGATTTGACAGCTAATTTTGCTAAAATTTAAGCCTATGGCCCCCTCCAAGTTCCCACAACATTCATTTGGCCCCCTGATGACAAATTCCTGGCTCCATCCCAATGGGATGGCACGTCCGAAGTGGTCAGCTGGATACTCGAGTCCACGCACGGTCTCGATCATGGCGGTCACCAAGGATCGTCGCGGGCGTTTCGCTCGGGACGTTAGAGGCCGTTCTATTTTGTAACTGAATATAAGGAGATAAACGAAAAGCTACCGAAGTTGAATGTACCACAAAAAAAACCTATGTCTCTGTGTCCATTACGTGAGAATTTAGATTCAGTGTTGTCAGAGCATCCAACTGAAACCATTAGAACATCACACATGCACTTCATATTGAGCAAATCAGACATCGTGCAGTACATTTATCAAGCGAAGAGGTGTATTTTCTTCTTTCGTCCCTGAACTAAGGCAAATCCAATTTTTTTCCCCAATTCGAAATTACCAAGCCCAGATCAAGTTAAACACGAAACAAAAGCGAGAGAACGGAATGCGCGGCGAGCAAATTTCGGGACCAATAATGCTAAACCTACGGGAAACTCGTACGGGAAAATACAGGAAACAAATAGAGAAGATCACGGTGTGTAAAAAAAATACCACGGCAGTTGTGCTTTCTATTGTTCTAATGGAAGGAAAGAACAGTTGTGCTTCTGTTACAGATTGATCGACCACGGCAATATCTTTTTTTTAGAGGACCACGGCAGTATCTTCTGAACGATCTTCCATTTACCTTGGGCTGAGGTCCAAACATTACCCCCCGCTCTCGAGCCAGCAAGTGGCCCACTCTTACCACCATCTCCATGACATCCCAACCAAAGCCCGTTTCCGCTGCTCCTTCGGCCCAACATCGAACGCGTCTTCCTGCTTCGTCTCCTCGACGATGAGCAATCGGAAACGGTGCACATTTCGGATCGGAGCTGCCTGCGTCCAACACTTTTGCTTGGTATGGGGGACTAACGGATATAGATTCATTGACGAAAGCATACATTTCTTAAAATTGTTTTACTTCTATTTTTAAAACTTAAAAAGCTCTAACACATGATTAATCACTGCTTCCCTCTGCGAAGATCCTTTCTTTTACTTTTTATGTTGAGTCAGTTATCCTTCCTCTCTCTATCTCCAAAAGAAAACATGTTGTGTTGACCCTAGGTACAGTTGATTATATTATATCTTTATGGCTAATCTTGATTCTTTGTATTGACTTTATCCATGAGATAAGAATGTTGAAAGTTGAAGCATTGCTGAAACTTGCATCTTACTTTCTGTTAGCTTCAAATAGTTTTGACAAGGAAACATTACCTTGAGGACTAACAATTTATGCCAATCTTTATGCTTTCATGTCTCCAAAGTACTATTCATGAAAGGTCTTTGCTTAGATAATGCAACTTGGTTATTCATTATTTGCTTCTTATCAACTATAAACAATTGTTTTGGATCACTTGATTCATATCATTTGCTTTACATTACTATCTTGATCAATATTATGATGGTTGCATGTCTCATAAAAAATTATTCTTTTTTATCACTAACCTACTCGAGAATGAGTAGGAGTTAAGTTTGGGAATGCTGATACGTGTCAAACGTATCTATAATTTTTGATTGATCCATGCTTGTTTCGTGTCATTGTCACATGTTTCTATTATCTCATTATATCATTTTTAGGCATTTTATTGGACTAACCTATTAACAAGATGTCCAGTGCCAGTTCCCGATTTTTTTCGTTTTCTATTTCAGAAAATCTACTTCTGGAAATATTCTCGTAATTGGACGAAATTTACGGGGAATTTTTATTCGACAAGAAGAAGACTCTTGGACCAGAGGGCAGCCTGAGGGGCCACCCACAGAGCAGGGGCGACCCCTGGCCACGGGTCCACCTTGACCCGCACGTGGGACCCGCCCCTGCACCTGGGGCACCCCCTCGGCCCCCTCAGACGCCTATAAAATCATAATTGCCCTAATTTTGACGGGCGGTGATTATTTTCCACGAACTCCACCCGAAGCCGCCGCCACCTCGAAACCTAATTCGGGGAGATTCTGAAGCTGTTCCCGGCACCCTGCCGGAGGGGGGATTGATCTCGGAGGGACCTACATCGTCATGCCTTCCAACGGGATGATGCGTGAGTAGTTCCACCTTGGACTACGGGTCCATGGCACTAGCTAGATGGTTGTCTCTCCCCCTTGTGCTTCATGTTTTATGATCTTGTGAGCTGGCTAACATGATCAAGATTGATTATTGTAATGTTATATGATGTGTCTGCTGGGATCCGGTGGATTATGAAGTTATGATCAGTTTGTGCATGGTTCTTATATGTTGATTTATGTTCTTGCATGCTCTCCGATGTGCGTAGTTATTTGGCCAAGTGATTGTGTGTATCTCCAAGAGAGAGTATTTATGCTAGATGGTAGGTTCATGCCCCCTCTTGTGCCTGGGCACGAGTGACAGAGACGTCTAAGGACGAGGGTGTGCTATTGAAACTAAGGGGAAAACAGTGGTGTTTATGTCTACGTGATTATAAATATTGCTTACTTCATGCACTGTACTTAATGCAATTGTCTGTTGCTTGCAACTTAATACCGTTGGGTGACGGGCTGGATAGCGATCCCGCGGTGGACTTTTTAGACAAAGATGCGGTTGGACTCAACGGTCTTTGTTTTTTGTTGTGATGCCTACATGAATATTCCCATGAACTCTTTGATTTGGCTAGATTAAGTTTGTGTCATAATCTTGTCAATTGCCTAGCTGTAATTTGTTTACCCGTCATATGAGTATTTTATTTATTGAAGAGACACCACTAGTGAACCCATGGCCCCCGCTCCATCTTTTTCCATTGATTACAACACGTTTACTTGCTTTTCATATTCACTTGCTCGCTGGTCTGTTTTCAGCAGACCGGGAAGATTGAAAACCTTCCTGCCATTGGGGCAAATTAATCGTTTGAGTGTGTGCAGGTCCACGCTCGTTGACGGTTAAGCGCTAGAGATCGTCGACGTGCACCTCGTTGTTGATTTCAAATTCCTACTGGTTCGATTAAACCGTGGTTCGTCACTAAGGGAAAACTGCTACTTGCTACATCCACGCCTTCGCTTTGGGCACCACCTAAAGCTACTATCATCAACCATCATTGGGCTTTTGCCAAATTTTCGGCTTGTTTCCCTGTCCATTACAAATGACTTGGTGACTTGATGAGAAGTTTAACACTAGCACATTAAAGGAATAACATAGTATAGGATGACATGCAAGGGAATGTATACATGAGATGATAACAACCATATTGTATTAGGGCATATTTTTTCGAACCTAAAACTATGAGGCAAAAGCCCCACGGCAAATTTATTAATCAATTAAAAACAATATTTACAACAGGGCCAAAGGGGAAAGAAAACCCTACCTATAAAAGCTAACCATAGCACTTTATTTACAATAAGTTGCCTATCCAGGCCATAAGAGCACAATGGTGCTTTGATTTAATCCTATGCCCAAGCATGGATATATGTTATGAATGAAATATCTCTTCCAAGCAGCAAAAGTAGGCCTCTTTGCTTAAAAAATCTTCCCATTCTTTGCTTCTAGATGTTCCTTCAGGCCAGCGTGACCACCTCAGTGAAGAAAGTCTTATGAAAATCCAATTTAGCAGCAGAGATAGCAGACTGTAAGTCATGTCCTGGCCCCAGTCAATCTGAAGGTATATCCAAATCCTCTGACTAAAAACACACTTGAAAAGATGAAATTTGTCCTCATGAAAATTCCTTATATAGAGCATGCAAGAGAAATCCTCTGTGACCTTCCAGTGCCTCCTCTTCAACAAATCCTTGGTATTAAGGCGATCACTCAACAAAAGCCAGGGAAAAAACTTTGTCTTCATCACACAGCAGGACTTCCAAATCCATTTAAAGACATTCAAAGTAGGCATATGGGCATGCAGGTGCTTATAATATTGTGAAGCTGAATATTTGCTGCCCCATAAGTAAACCCACAGATCCTTGTCCAGAGTGAGAGGATGAAAAGCCATATGTGCTGTCATATCCTGAAACTCTTCATAGGCCTGAGAGGAGAGAGGAAGATAGAATAGAGCAAAAAATCCTCCTGCCCATAAACTGCCGCTACAGAAAGTTTAGCATCTAGAACATAAGAGTATAGTCTTGGAAATCTCACTGCCAGAGGTGTAGTCGAACCAGCAAAATTCCAGGAATCCTCCCAAAGCAAAAAGGAGGAACCATTACTAGGCAAAATAGAGGAAACCAATCTGAAACTCTCCACCATCTTCATATATCCCTCCACCGGAAAGAACCACAGAGATTTTCTGCATGAGGAACACAACCTTCATAGTGTTCATGCCAGATTAACTTCACCCAGGGAATATCTGCATCATTGTAGAACTTGTCCAAATGTTTACAATAAAGCCTCATTTTGCTAAGGAAAGTTTATGATTACTCCCCTCACAATTCTTTGGCTTACAAAGCATCTCCCATGCTGCCAAAGATTGCTTGTGTGAATCTGAATTCCCTCTCCACAAACATTGCCTCAATATTCTATCCAATTGCATGACAATACCAGGGGGCAGGTGTAAGGAGCACAGAAAATATATGGGCATTGAAGACAAAGCAGAGTTCATAACTGTAATCTGGCCCCTTGAGAGAGAAAAGGAGGTGGAGCAGAGCCTCCTTTCCAACCTGGTCACTATAGGCATCAAATCCAAAATCGTGGGCCTAGCTGTCCCTAAAGGCAGTCCCAGGTAAGTGAAAGGCAGGGAACCCACTTGACACTGCCTCCACATTAATTGGAATCATAATACTTATGACAATTCACTTTCAAACCTGTTGAAAGAGATAATTTATGCAGCAGGTATTTCATAGCAATCACTTGATCCAAATCAGCAGGCATAATTAGAAGAGTGTCATCAGCATATTGTATGACGGGGAAATAACTATCATTAGTAACTATGGGTAAATGGATATTTCCATGCTGCAACAGTTCATTCACCACCACTTGAAGAAGCTGAGAACCAAGCACATAAAGAATAGGGGAAAGTGGGTCACCCTGCGTCACCCCTCTCCTGCACTGAAACTGCTTGCCTGGTACTCCATTTAACAGGATTTGAGAGGTGCCAGAAGATAAAATATTCCTAATCCATCTCAGAAATTTGCCATTAAAGCCCATGCTCTCCATAACTTGCAAAATTGCATATGCTCTATCGTATCAAAAGCTTTGGCAAAGTCCCAGCTTGAGAATTATGATGGCTTTTTGAAGCATGACAGAGATAGAGATACTCAAAAGCCCATGCCACACAGTCTTGAATTGATCTATCCTTAAGAAAAGCATATTGGTTTTTATACAGACACCTGAGAATATGAGACTGCAACCTATTGGCAATCAACTTAGTGATGAACTTCAAGCAGACATTGGTTAAAGAGATTGGTCTATAATCATTGACCCCTTGCACCAATGTGATAAAGGATCCATTTATATTCTGCAAACTTAGCTTTTCATCATGAAAGTCTATAGAAAGCTTGTAGAAATCCTCCTTATCAAGGACCAGCATTTTCTAAGAAACATTCCATTGAACCATCAGGACCAGGTGCTTTATGTGCCGGCATTTCCTTTATAACCAAGTCCATTTCCTCAACCAGGAAAGGAGCAGCAGAGTTTCCAAACCTTCCACTCTAGCAAAGATCTTGTACAAGTCAAATTGCATATCAATTCCTCCTGATGTCCCCATTTGATTTTTATAACATGACCATAGCGGCCCAGCCATTTCATTGTGACAAGAAACCATTCTTCCATCAGAGTCCATCATCATAGCAATAGAATTTCTTCTATATCTGTTGGTGGCCATAGCATGGAAAAACTTGGTGTTATCCTCTCCCATTTTAATCCATCTAATGGAGCACCTTTTCCTCCAATATCTGCACTCTATCAGCAACAAATTCTCCAAATGCAGCTTCACAATTTTCCTAAAGTTAAACTCTGAAGTGAACAGAGGCCTTGACTCTTCCAACTCATCCATCAAAAAGAATAACTCTATTGCAGTTTTGTATCAGAATTTTCAGCTTGGACAAACTCAGATGCCAACTTTTCAAAGCAAACCTTAGAGATTTAAATTTATCTGCAAGAATAGCAGCACTAGAAGATTTCCTTGACCCCTGCTCCACGAAGCTTGACTAGGTCCATAAAACCTGGTTGGTCCACCAGAACCTTTCAAACCTGAAAGAGTTGCTTTTGGAATAACAGTGCTAATAGTCACCACACAAGGCACATGATCAGAGGACGATTTCCCCAAGGGGCAGCACCACTGTATTAGGGAAGACAGATGTCCAATTAGCTGAGGTTAAGAACCAGTCAAGCTGTTCCGACAGAGGTTGCTGCTACATATTAGACCAGGTAACAGATCTCCCTTTGAGAGGTAGGTTCCACTAAACCCAGATGTCCAATAATATCATGAATAGAACATTTTGACATCTCCCCCTGGTTTATTTATGTTTTCCTCAGATCTAATGAAATTGAAATCCCCTAATAAAAGCCAGTTGCTCATGTCAGGTATGTGGAGATTATATAACCAAGACACAAAGTTGTCCTTGTTGACCCCTTGGCATGGACCATAAACAGTAACCATCGTCCAAGAACCACCATTGTGCACAGATGTGAATTCAATAATAATACCAAAGCTGGTTATTTTAATTAAACGACCAGAGAACATAGAAGAACACCACATAACCAGAATGCCTCCATAAGACCCCACAGATGGGCTATAAGCAAAATTATCAAAATGTTTAGGACTGAACTTTCTTAAGAGACGCTGGTCAATAAATTCACATTTAGTCTCCTGAATACAAAGAATAGAACATTGAATTTCTTCTATTTTTGAACAAAGAGCAAGCCGCCTTTCTTCACCATTTAGTCCCCTAACATTCCAGCACGCACCAGTTTCTAGTTTGTGAACTCATTGAGGAAACTAGCAAAGTCACACATAGAAAGCCACCAGCATAACTGATGTGCAATATTACAGTCCCAAAAGCATAATAATATTAGAGGAACACAAAGCATAATAAAGAGGAGCAGCCACAAAAAGAAGCCAGGCCAACTGCTCCTTCCCTCCACTGTTTTCATCATTCTGCATCATTGGGAGACTTTCCTTCAGAGGACTTGGAAGGAGGTGCCTTAAGCATTTCCTCAGTAAGCTTGCTTGGCTCTATGCCCAGGGCTGCCCCCACCTGTTGCATGATAGCAATAGGGGTCTCTAGAGCAACAGTTTCAGTTTGCACCTCTGGAAGAACTTGCACCTCTATTGTCTTCATCCCCTTGGCCTTCTTGGTTTTTTGCTTCTTAATTTTCTTCCTAGGTTTGGACACTGTGCTGGGCCCTGAGTTGAGAATTGGTGCAGGACGAAAATTGTCATGCTTAGCACTGCTTCTAGTGCATCTCCTGAGTTCAGTATCAACAACAGGGGCAACCTTCCGCTGCCTTGTCCTCACTTTCTTGATAGTAGCAGGAGAGGAGAAAATAGGAGGAGCTAGATCTGCCACATCCTTATTGCCAGAAGAGTCAAAGCAGAGAGTTCAGCAACTGACCTCCTTTTCACAGCAACTATTAATCTATTCACCTTATTGGCTACATTACTGGAGGAAACACAGAAAGTGTAATCCTCAATAGCTTTAGCCCATGCTTGATACGTCTCCGACGTATCTGTAATTTTTTATGTTCCATGCTTGATTATATATTAGTGCCACATGTTTTTATAATGTTTTTATATCATTTTGGCATGATTTATGGAACTAACCTATTAACAAGATGCCTAGTTCCAGTTTTCTGCTGTCTTTTTGTTTCAGAAAAGTTGTTCTGGGAAGTTTCTCGGAATGCGCTGAAAATTTACGGGAATTATTTCCAAGAAGAAACAGGTCCGGAGCCAGAAGGTCGCCTGCAGGGGGACCCATAGCCACCAGACGACCCCCAGGCGCGGCCCAGGGGCTGGCCGCGGCTGGGTCCCACCTGGTCGCCTCCGGCACTGTCTCGAGTTGCCCCTTCGCCTATAAAATCGTCTTCGACCCGAAAACCCTAAGTACCCGATCATATTTTCCAGAAGACGTCCGAGGCCGCCGCCATCACCAACCCTAGTTCAGGAGGGTTCTGCAACTCTTCCCGGCACTCTGTCGGAGAGGGGAATCAACACTGGAGGATTCTACATCACCATGCCTGCCTCCGGAGTGATGCGTGAGTAGTCCACCACAGGACTACGGGTCAATAGAAGTAGCTAGATGGTTGTCTCTCCTCTTGTACTCCATTGTTTAGATCTTGTGAGCTGCCTATCATGATCAAGATCATATTATCTATAATTGCTACATGATTGTGTTTGCATAGATCCGATGAATTGTGGAAATCATTACTTTTGTTCATCTATGTGTTATGTTTTATCTATGATCTTGCATGCTCTCCGATGCTAGTGGATGCTTTGGCCAAGTAATTATTAGTGTTGTATGAGGGAATATTTATGCTAGATAGTGGGTCCATGCCTCTTTTTGTCTGAGCTCGGGTTGACAGAAACGATCAAGACTAAAGATGTGTTGTTGCCACTAGGGAGAAAAGAGCGGTGTGATTTCCTTGTGTTATTTACATTGCTTACATTACGCACTTTGCTTATTGGAATGATCTGTTGCTTGCAACTTAATACTTTTGGGTGACATGCTGGATAGCGATCCCGGGGTGGATTATTAGTCATAGATGCGGTTGGATGACGGTCTATGTATTTTGACGTAATGCCCATATTAGATGAAATGGTGAACTATATTGTTTTATGATAGCATTGTTGTGCGCTTGTAACAGCCCCAGCTTTGTAATGAAAAATACCAAAAAAAATCCACTTTTTGCATTCTTGTTTGCATCATGGCATGCATATGAATCTTGCTATTTTTCTAACAACCAACATATGCAAGCAATTAAAATGGGAAGCAAACTTCCCAAAATCTCCAACCCAAATGCAATGCCCAACTTGGCAACCAACTAAATGAACTTCCAAATTGTTTAGGAAGTTCCAAGTTTGCATTTTATAACCAATTCCCAATTTCCAAATATTGCCAAATGAGAAAAGAAATTGAGAATCCAAAATTGGTTTAATTCTATTTCTATTTTTGGAAACTAAGTTAAACAATCCAAAAATTCCAACTAAAATCATGGGGAGCTTCAATATTATCCTGAGAGCCTCCAAGAATAATTTCACTATTTTTGGAATTGTTCAAGTGCTTCAAATAAATACAATCTGGAAATTATCAATTTTGACCTTAATTATACCCTGTGAACACATGTGTTGCAAAACATTTTATTTGGCCACACCAATTTTTGTGGAGGTGCTAAATGTTATGGGGAACCTCTGTGAATTTTCCCAGGTTTTATAAAAACGTTTAAATGCCCTTTTAAATCAGGAAAGGTGCCTCTGGACCTATTTGTAATTACTTTTAAATCTGCCAGGGGTCCTCTGGAATTTTCGGTTTCTTCTCCACAGTGCCCGTCGGCACTGGCGCCATGCCGTGCGCCCATGCCGCCGCCCCACCCGCCGACGCTGTGCCCCCGGGAACGAGGACGCGCCCCACGCATTCGCCACCTGCTCCCCTGTTCTTTCCCCCCCTCTTCTCTCCCTCGTCTCTCCCTCTCTCCCCACCCGAGCTTCCGCCGTAGCCGCCGTGCTTGCCGAGCCTGCCGCCATCTATTGGGGCCGCCCCGTGCAGATCGACGCGCACCAGCTCCTCCTTCGTGTCGCCCTCTATCTTCTCCACCGAAGCGCGTTAGCTGGAGGCTCGGGATCGAGCAAATCATGCTCTCCCGTGCGCGGTCCCTCCGCCGCTCGCCGCTCTCGGTCCCGGCAGAATCCGGCCGTCGTGGTCGTCCCCGTCCACGCCTCCGAGCTCAGGGTGAGAAATACGTCCCTTTTAGCTCCTTTCCCCGCTCCCCCTCGTCCTCTCTCGCCGTCGATCGACGCCGGTCGCCGCCGGCGTCACGGTCCCGTGCTCCCGGCCTAGGTCCCAGCCGGGCCGGCCGAAGGCTGGTTGCCTCGGGCTGGTGCCCGGCCTGGACACCCCGGTCTGGGCCGTCACGAGGCCGGCAGCCTCGGGTGCCCTCCCGGCCTGGGAGCCCAGCCTGGGTCGGCCAAAGGCTGGACCCTTCGGGCCACCCCCCGGCCTGCAGCCCGGCCTGGCCGGCACAAGGCCGGCCTGTCTGCAGTGGCCTTTTCCTTTTTGGAAAATAAAAACAAAATAAAATAATTCATATTTATTTGAATATTGCTCAAACTTTGACAAATCAAATATCAATTTGTTTAGGAAATCAAACCCTACCTATTGGTATCCTTGTAATAATCTTTTGAAACTTTTATTTTGTTGTTTATTTAAGAATTCCTAAAATGGTATAAATAATACCTAAATTGGAAAAATTCATAACTAAGAAATAATTAACCAAAAATTGTGAGTAAAATATCAAAATGATCAGTGTTTCAAATGATATCAAATCATGGTAATATCAATTTATGATCACAAATATTTATTCGTTGTTATTCATAAATTGGTTAAAGAAATTAATTGAATTAATCATTTAATTAACTATTTATTTACCGATAATTGGAAATTCACAAATGAGGTACCAAAATGATCGGAAGAACAAAACCTTTTTAATCATGTCATGTTCATGCATATTTGAGCCACTTCTCTAATAATGTAATAATTTATAAGTAATGTGGTCACTAAGATAATATGGGGTTGTTTCCAAATAATCGCACTAATCATTTGGAACTCCATTTAATTTTTTAAATAAATTAAATGTTGATATCTTTGCATAAACTTGTCATGTCATCATGTGATTGAGCATTTCACATTGTCTTCGTGTGATTATTTTGTTCTTCTATCCTTGCTTGGGTATCGATATATTCCTGAGTTGAGGTCACCCCTACCTACCTCGACGAGCCGTACTACACGCCCCGGCAGCAAGGCAAGAGATAACCTAACCTTCTTGGCATCTAGCCTCCTATTGTTTTATAACTTATTTTATCCACCATAATATTGCATGCGATTCCAATGTCAATTTTGATCAAGATGTAGAGTATCCTATGAATGCATGTTTATCCCCTGAACCATCACATGTTTCCCCTCCTATGAACTCTAGGGTTGATGTGTTGGCCGGATACAAAATATAATTGTTGTTATACATGCTTAGCTATGCTTAGCCATGCTTAGTCAATTTCTAGTTAGGTTCGTTGATTAAATTCCATATTGTTGATTGATGATGGAATGTTCAGACATGATGGTTACTTGTGGTGTATAATTAAATTGCTAAAAGGCTTGGATGAGTTGCCATCGGGGATGGTGTTTGCCTCATTCTTGCCGCCTAGGCTGAGAGTGCTTTTAGCTGGAACCAAGAACCGAGCGTGCTGCCACTGGTGGGTGTATGGGTGCCTTACTAACTGAATAACTTGTGCGGGCATATCCAAGGGTCCTCTAGTTCGATTTTCCATTTGCGTGTGAGTAGAAAGAAAATGTTGCGGAGGATTTGTGTTTAGGACGTGGCGATGGGGGCAGGGGCTGAAATAGGCTGGGTAAACTTGCCCTGTCGCCACAGATGACTCTTGGATAGTCTCATGCGAGGTAAAGGTTTAACCGCGTCCGCTCGCCGGCCTTCCCTGGAAGAGGGCCAATCAGGTGAGCCGGACGGTACCAATGGGTAAATTAGTACACCCCTGCAGGGTAAATCTTTTCGAAAAGCCGTGTCCACGGTTATGGACGAACTCTTGGGAAAGGCGGATTAGCTCAAAGAAAAGTATAACCTAATCAATTAAAATTGGCAGCTAAAGGTTGCAACTCAACGTGTGTTAAAAGGTTCATTTCCTCGAGGGTGATTCGAGGGAGTGCCTTTGGTGGAGATGAGTGGTTCTGGCTACAAGTTGGTTCGATGAGAACCAAAGATGAAAGTTTACTCTCTTATCCCCTTTATGAAAAATGCTCTGAGTAGTCGATGCCATGGGTCCTTTATATCTTTGTTTTATGAAAACTAGCTTTATGCAAAATGACTACTATACAGCTTTAGAGCCTCCGTCAACATTGGGGCTATATCGCCCTACTAAACTTGCGAGTACGTCGTACTCAGTCTCTCTTTGCTGCCTTTATATTTTGTTTCAGAGGAGGACGACACCGAGCAGCTAGGTGGTTTCTTCGTGGACGTCGACGAGTAGTTCGGGGTTCCCAGGTGGCAGCTTGGGACCGTGTAACAAGCTGGCTTGGGTTATGTTACTGTAGGCCTCTTAGGCCATATATTTGGATCTTGTTGTATTAGACAACGCTACTTCGCTTCCGCCTGATGTACTGTTGGATCTGTGATCCCTTTTGTGTGTAATATTTGTACCTTTCTCATATATGAGTTGCTATATGAATCTTTGTGTCGTAGAGTCTGTGATGTGCCAGTGTTCCACAAGTCTTGATCTCTTAACTATACATGATAGCTATGTCTGAGCTTATGGCATGATCGAAGTGTTGTGTGCCGATGATCCATTCGAGCACACCTGCCAAAGGTTTGGCCTGGGATGGTAAATCCAGTAACCTTCGATTGTGTAGCATGACCGGTTGCACAAAGCTTCATCGTATAGTTCTGGGGTCGGGGCGCTACAGCGCTCACAATTCTGTCAATTGCCATGCTGTAATTTGTTTACCCATCATGTATATCTTCTGGAGAGACACCACTAGTGAACTGTGGACCCCGGTCCTATTTTCCTACATTGTTTACAACCGTTTTAATAGTTTTTCATCATCATTTGCTCGCTGGTCATATTTCTCTCTCTTCATATTTTACATCCGCACATTTAGTTCTTTCTGTTCGACAAGCCGGAGAGATTGACAACCTCTCTGTTTCGTTGGGGCAAAGTAGTTTGTTTTTGATTGTGTGCAGGTCCACGTCAACATGCCAAGAAGACTTCTCGAACTACTAAGTCACCACCAACAGCTCTTTTCTGGCACCGTGACACCTAGCAAGGCCTTCTCCAAGTCCTACCGGTTCGATAACCTTGGTTTTGTAATCAAGGGAAACTACTGCTTTGCTGCATCATACCTTGCTCTTGGGGTCCCCAGCGAACGTGTGATCCACATCATCAATGCTCTTTTGCACAGCAAAATAGACGAAATTGGCTCAGAACATATGCTCTTGGGGATGGAGGCAGAAAGAAAAATAGGCATAACAACCTTAAGACAGTTTTCCACTGCATGCTAGGTGCAAGACTGGCCCAACAAAGGTTCTGACCATGCCCACCTGCATGATCGCATTCCGTTCTAGGTTTTGCTGCTGCTGAGCCAATACAACTGAAGATTTTCTTGCTGGTTGACTTTCATCTCATCATTCTCCCGGTTGACAGAGTTGTTGGAGTTGGAGGGGTTTAGTACAATAGAACCCTGTACTATCTCCTCAACAACGTCTTCCATGTTGTGCTATTCATCCTCTGCATGTGGCTGTTGCTGCTGATCATTGTTCTGTTCCATGGGCCAACCATTCCAGCCAATCTCAGGAAATTGCGGCAGCACCATCATTTGATTATGATCAATGCTGCTGTATTAAATAAGTTGGGTGGTGCCCCAAGCGAAGGCGGAATTGCAGCTAGTAGCAGTTTTCCCTCGTTTAACGAACCGAGGTTTATCGAACCAGTAGGACTTTGAAATAAACAACGAGGTGAATGTTGAAGATCTCTGGCGCTTGACCTTCAACAGACGTGGACCTACACACACTCAACCAAAATAATTTGCCCCCAACGGCGGAAAGGTTGTCAATCTTTCTGGTCTCGCAGAAAACAAAACGGTTAATTGTATGGTGAAATAGATAAAATATGAAAAGTGACCAGAGGAATAATGATAATTAAAAGCAAGTGAATGAGGTTGTAAACAATGTAAAAAGATGGACCGGGGGCCATGGTTCACTAGTGGAGTCTCTCAAGTAAATAAAATATGCATGTGATGGGTGAACGAATTACAGCTAGGCAATTGACAAGATCATGACATAAACCAAATTTAGCTATGACAAAAAGGACATGATAATATTTATGGAGGCATCACGACAAGGAACAAAGACCGTTGAGTCCAACTGCCTCTTTGTCTAAAAAGTCCACCGTGGGATCGCTATCCAGCCTGTCACCCAACGGTATTAAGTTGCAAGCAACAGACAATTGCATTAAGTAAGGTGCATGAAGTAAGCAATAATTATAAAAATAGACATTGACACCGCTGTTTTACCCGTAGTAGCAACAGCACACCCTCACCCTTAAACGTTTCTGTCACTCATGCCCAGGAACAAAGGGGGCATGAACCCACTATCTAGCATAAAGAGAGACAATTTGCTACCCGCATCTTGGAGATACACACAATCACTTGGCCAAAGTAACTACGCACATCGGAGAGCATGCAAGAACATAAATTACTCATATAAGAATCATGCACAATCTGAACATAACTTCATAATCCATCGGATCCCAGAAAACACATCACATAGCATTACAATAATCGATCTTGATCATGTTAGGCAGCTCACAAGAGAGAGAGACTACCAGCTAGCTACTGCCATGGACCCATAGTCCAAGGTGAGACTACTCACAAATCATCCCGGAGGAAGGCATGACGATGAAGAGCCCTCCGGGATCGATCTCCCCTCCGGCAGAGTGCCGGGATCAGCTTCAGATTGGACCCCGAACTAAGGTTTTCGGTGACGGCGCGTCAGGGTCAAGTTTCTGAAAATAATGGCCGTCTCGACGTTTTTAGGTTTAATGTGAATTTATAGGCGTCGGAGGGGGCCGAGGAGGCGCCCCAGGGGCAGGGGCGGGCCCCACCTGCGAGTCCTAGGGGGCCGCAGTAGGAGGCTGTCGGCGTAGTGAAAACCAGGGTACCATGAGCCGGCCTTCCAGGGCCCACGACACTCTTCAGAAGATCTCACCAAGGTCCAGGCTCTCCAAGCCTGGAGAGGCTCTCCAAGCCAGGCTCTTCAAGCCTAGAGAAGCTCTCCAAGCCAGGCTTCTCGGCGTAGTGGAAACCAGGGTACCACGAGCCGGCCTGCCAGGGCCCACGACACTCTTCAGAAGATCTCACCAAGGTCCAGGCTCTCCAAGCCTGGAGAAGCTCTCCAAGCCAGGCTCTCCAAGCCACGTTGGAGTCTGCCCCAGATTCTGCTAAGGACCTGGCCCTTCAAGCTCTCCAAGCCTGGAGAGGCTCTCCAAGCCTGGCGAGGCCCTTCAAGCCTGGCGAGGCTCTCCAAGCCTGGCGAAGCTCTCCAAGCCTGGCGAGGCTCTCCAAGCCTGACGAGGCCCTTCAAGCCTGGCGAGGATCTCCAAGCTGGCGAGGCTCTCCAAGCCTGGTGAGGCTGCCCTCAAGCTCAAGGCGAGGCTCTCCAGCTGGCGAGGCCCTTCAAGCCTGGCGAGGCTACTTCCTCACGAAGCCAGCTCTGCCTCCGCGGCAGAGCGCACATGGGCTCTGCACACTCCGCAGAGTCACGGGCGCGCCAGCGCGTGGTGACGCCAGCGTCACAGTTGCCATTCCCATGTATAAAGCAGTCAACCAGACTGCACCAAGCAAAGGAGCTCCAAGACTTGCCACTTTGGTGATAAAGAGACCGTCTGCAGCTACGCTCCAAGGACGACGTCACCGTGGGTCACCTCCCACCTCGGCAAGCGCCAGCCCACCGTCCAGCTGGTCGGTGCCCCTTTTCAGCTTTGGTGACGCCGTCCCCCTGCCGTGGACCGCGTCACGAGCTTTACCTTTATGGTGGACCTCACCTTTACGGTGCACCGTGCCTCCTCCTTCGTCGCCATGTGGTAGCCCTTCCCGCCCAAATGTTTGGGCAGAAGAGGCCCAGGACGCCTATAAAAGGAGGAGGAGCACGCCCAAGCAAAGGGTTCGATCTTCGGTTGGTGCCGCTCTAGCAAACCCTAACCCTAGATCTAAAGACTAGTAAGTAGCCATTGTTAGCCACCTCGAGCTCGACAAGCTCTCCTTGTACTGTAAACTCTTCAAGCAGTGCAATACACCATAGCAGGACGTAGGGGTTTTACCTCCACAAGAGGGCCCTGAACCTGGGTAATACCTTGTGTCAATCTCTGCAGTGTCGTCCGCAGCGAGCCTGACGAGCACCGTCGCCGGAGCACGTCGTGGACTGTTTGACTCCGTGTTCAGCCCCTTGCACGATACCTTGGAGACACCCCTAGTTCCTGGGGACAATCTCCGACATTTGGCGCGCCAGGTAGGGGGCTGAGGCGCGTCTTCATCCTCGACACAGCCATGGCCGGTTCTCGTGCCGAACGTCTCGCTCGCCGGACGGCCAGCGCCACCGGCGCTCCTTCTGCCGGCAACCCGCGCGGCCGCCCGCGCGGGAGCACTGCTCCGCCGCGCCGCGTCGACCCCGTGCCCCGCGTCGAGCACCCGGAGGACGACGACATCGACCACGCTGAGGACGGCCTCGGCAAAGAGGAGGCCTCCTCCCTGCACCCATCACGGGACGGTGCTGCCTCCTCGCTGGGCCGCCCTGCGCCCAGCCCAGCAACTGCGCTTCTCATGGCGCAGGAGCTGCTGCGGTACCGTCCCACGCCGGAGGCTCAAGAAGCCTGGCTCCATCGCCTCTCCGAGCTCGTCGGTGCCGCTGGCGTCGCCGCTCGCGCCGCCGCTTCCTGCCACCGTCCCACTCCCTGGTTCTCTCAGGGCGTGTGGGAGACGTAACGCACGGCGCTCCTCCCGCACCTCCTCTTCATCCCGCGCCTGCTCCAGCTCCACCGCAACCAGCTCCAACGGCGGCTCCTCCTCGCGACAACCGTGCTGCTTCGCACGCCTCGTCGCCGCATGACAGCCAAATCGTGCAGCCTCTGGGGGGCTTGTGTCACCCCTCGCCGAGGCCCCGGCCTTCTCGTCAAGGCTCGGGGGCTCGCGCCACCTATGTCCGGGCTCCGGCCTTCTCCCGAGGCACCGGCCTCATGAGGCTGATCCCCTCGCGAGGCCCCGGTCCTCGCCGGAGACAACCCCGTGCAGCCACGGTAAAAACGTCCAGGCTCCGGCCTTCTCCCGAGGCGCCGGCCTTCACGAGGCTGATCCCCTCGCGAGGCCCCCGGTCCTCTCCGGAGACACCCCGTGCAGCCACGGTAAAAACGTCCAGGCTCCGGCCTTTCTCCCGAGGCACCGGCCTCCACGAGGTTGATCCCTCGCGAGGCCCCGGTCCTCGCTGAGCCACCCCGTGCAGCCACGGTAAAAACGTCAAGGCTTCCTCTCCGTGATAGCCACCCGTGCAGCCACGGTAAAAACGTCAAGGCTTCCTCTCCGTGATAGCCACCCCGTGCAACCACGGTAAAAACGTCAAGGCTTCCTCTCCGTGATAGCCACCCCGTGCAGCCACGGTAAAAACGTCAAGGCTTCCTCTCCGTGACAGCCACCCCGTGCAGCCACGGTAAAAACATCGTGGCCAAGGTCACATCCTCCACGAGGAAAAAGTTCGGGCTCCCCTCTCTACTATACGTTGCCTGGGGCCGTTCGAGAAGACTCCCAAGCCACCACGCCTCGGCAAGGTGACTTCTTCAAGCACCATGCCTTGGCGAGGTGGATCCCCATGCCGGACATGGTGGACCGCAGGCTCAATGAAAGCCACCCCCGCATAGGGGCCCCCTCTCTGAGCTCTCTTTACATGCGTCGCCTCGGGCCGCGAGAGTCTCAGCCACTGAATGTGGAACCCCATGCCTGACATGGCGGATTTTGCACTACTGGCCACGCCAGTGTAATGAACAACTACTTCGGGTCATTCTGAACTTTTGCGCATCGCGCCAGCATATTTTGCGGCTTCGGTAAGCTGTTATGATATTGCTGTTTATTCTCGCTCGTACGATCCCTCCTGTGTATCTCACGAGCGGGGGCTAGCATGGTGCCATGCCGCGGGAGCATCCCGGCAGCGCCTCAAACCCAAGGGATCCGAGCTCTGAACTTGCGGGTCAGCTCTCATGCATGTCAACTCCTAAGGAGCTCTGAACTCATGGACCAGCTCCCGTGCACGTCAACTCACCAAGGACCTTGGTGCCTGTTCCCCTCGCAAGACACACATGAAGGAACCTACGAGCACGCTTAAGTTATCTAGCTATGTATTGCTTGTGGGTATGCCTATCTGTCCAAACGCAGGAAAGCAGGTTCAAAAACAAGCCTCAGGCACCCTCTCCAAGGCAAAAAATGCCTCTCCAGGGAACCAACACCCTCTCCAAGGCAAAAACGCCTCATCAGGGAACCAACACCCTCTTCAAGCAAAAACGGCTCGCGAAGCTAAGTCCAAACACTTGGTTAAATTTCCTTTCGCTGGTTTTCGTCCCTCGCGCCTCTTTTTCTCTCTCCTATGCCTCATGGGCTGCTTGCGCGTTAAAGGGGAACCCCAGGCATCGCGCCTCGGGGATCTTACTTCTTGAGGCCTCACGCACCCCCCGGCCTTGTGGAGCCCTGACTCTCACATACCGAAGCGGCGGTGGTGTAGCGCTAAGAGAAGGGTCCTACGACGTAGAGCGGAAAAGACATGAGACAGGAAATAAAAAGTCTCCCGAGGGGCACACGCAAGTGCTTTCAAGTCCTTACAACAAGGAATTACAAGCAAAACTAAGTTAATTTGTGCCTCATGCACACCTAGCTACAGGAAGGCTCAAGCGGCAGCTTCTTCGTCCTCCAAGGTCCCTGCACCGTCGCGGGGCGCAGAAGCCTGGATGCTTGTCGAGGCACCTTGGGCGGCCTCAGGCTCGTCGGCCCCTCCTGCTGAGGCCGCTCCCGCCGCGGCCTCGGGCTCATCATCCCCTCCTGCCGCGGCCGCTCTCGCCGCGGCCTCGGCAGGCCTCTCCGGCGTCTTCACGGCCTCGGTCGCCGCCTCTTCAACCTCCCTCTCCTCGCGGTGTTCATCCGCAGGAGGAGGGGTAGCTGCGCACCATGGCCCGTCAGCCGTGGGCGTCACAGGTGCCACAACGACGCCAGGGTGCTCCCCAAGCTTGTGGAGCCTTCGTCTCTACATCGACCAACCTCGTCAACAAGTACCGGCACAGCCGTTGCGCCCCGCGTGTCTCGGGCCAGACAGGCTGTTTTTGGGCCCGCGACGCTCGCCTACGCCCAATGGACTCCAGCGTGCCCATCGCGGGCCCGGGGGCTACTGTCGGCGTAGTGGAAACCAGGGTACCACGAGCCGGCCTGCCAGGGCCCACGACACTCTTCAGAAGATCTCACCAAGGTCCAGGCTCTCCAAGCCTGGAGAGGCTCTCCAAGCCACGTTGGAGTCTGCCCCAGATTCTGCTAAGGACCTGGCCCTTCAAGCTCTCCAAGCCTGGCGAGGCTCTCCAAGCCTGGCGAGGCTCTCCAAGCCTGGCGAGGCTGCCCTTCAAGCCTGGCGAGGCTCTCCAAGCCTGGCGAGGCTCTCCAAGCCTGGTGAGGCTGCCCTTCAAGCTCTCCAAGCCTGGCGAGGCTCTCCAAGCCTGGCGAGGCCCTTCAAGCCTGGCGAGGTTCCTTCCTCACGAAGCCAGCTCTGCCTCCGCGGCAGAGTGCACATGGGCTCTGCACACTCCGCAGAGTCACGGGCGCGCCAGCGCGTGGTGACGCCAGCGTCACAGTTGCCATTCCCATGTATAAAGCAGTCAACCAGACTGCACCAAGCAAAGGAGCTCCAAGACTTGCCACTTTGGTGATAAAGAGACCGTCTGCAGCTACGCTCCAAGGACGACGTCACCGTGGGTCACCTCCCACCTCGGCAAGCGCCAGCCCACCGTCCAGCTGGTCGGTGCCCCTTTTCAGCTTTGGTGACGCCGTCCCCTGCCGTGGACCGCGTCCACGAGCTTTACCTTTATGGTGGACCTCACCTTTACGGTGCACCGTGCCTCCTCCTTCGTCGCCATGTGGTAGCCCTTCCCGCCCAAATGTTTGGGCAGAAGAGGCCCAGGACGCCTATAAAAGGAGGAGGAGCACGCCCAAGCAAAGGGTTCGATCTTCGGTTGGTGCCGCTCTAGCAAACCCTAACCCTAGATCTAAAGACTAGTAAGTAGCCATTGTTAGCCACCTCGAGCTCGACAAGCTCTCCTTGTACTGTAAACTCTTCAAGCAGTGCAATACACCATAGCAGGACGTAGGGGTTTTACCTCCACAAGAGGGCCCTGAACCTGGGTAATACCTTGTGTCAATCTCTGCAGTGTCGTCCACAGCGAGCCTGACGAGCACCGTCGCCGGAGCACGTCGTGGACTGTTTGACTCCGTGTTCAGCCCCTTGCACGATACCTTGGAGACACCCCTAGTTCCTGGGGACAATCTCCGACAATTCCCTTTGTCTCACCGATATTTAATGTGCCCGAGATATGATCGTCGATATCTCCATATCTAGTTTCATCTCGTTACCTGGCAAATTCTCTTTACTCGTCCATAATATAGGATCTCCGTGATTAACACTTAATCACATGGTTGCAACCTTTCTTGATGCTATATTACCGAGAGGGCCCAGAGATATCTTTTCCGTCACAAGGAAGGACAAATCCCACTCTTGATTCATGTCACCCAACAAATACCATCGGAGATACCTGAAAGCCACCTTTATAATCACCCAGTTACGAAGTGACGTTTGATGTCCACAAAGCATTCCTCCGGTAAACGGGAGTGACATAATCTCATGGTCTAAGGAAACTATACTTGGCATACTAAAAGTGTTGGCAATGAAACTTGTGTGACACGATCAATTGCAACTCTTTTATTATCGGGTCTTGTCCATCACATCATTACTCCTAATGATATAACTCCGTTATCAAGTGACTATAACAAGTCCATGATTAGGAAACTCTAATCATCTCTTGACTAACGAACTAGTCCAGTAGAGGCTTACTAGGGACACCTGTTGTTTATATTCCACACATGTATTATGTTTCCGTTTAATACAATTATAGCATGGATAATAAACTATTATCATAAACATGAATATGCTAATAAACCATTTTATTATTGCCTCTAGGGCATATTCCCAACAGTCTCCCACTTGCACTAGAGTCAATAATCTAGTTTACATTTTCTCGATCCAACACTCATGGTGTCTAACACTCATGGAGTCTTAGTGCTGATCATGTTTGCTCGTGGAAGAGGTTCTGTCCGTGTTCTGTACTATACAGTTCTTTATGTTCTTTGCAAAACGTCAATGTCACCTAATTTGACATTACTTTATCATCACATGATAAACCTCTTATCATCACATGATAATTTCATCATCATATGACGAATATAATATATTTGGTTATAGAGTGAGATTTTCGTTTCCCTTCCATGCCTACATGACGTATGATCAGTCAAGAGGACTTTCACATAGCATGTGCACCCGGAACTCACTCAGTCTTGAAACAAAATTTCTCAAACCATAATATTATATCTTTTAATCCTTGAATTAATCATATACTCCTATATGTTGTAGACTCACAAATCGACAGTGCACCCATGTCACTTCGATATTTCCGATCACGCTTTCGTTGCGCTTCTGCTATTATGAGATCCCCAATCTAGTTTGGTTTTATGACTTCAATCAAGTCCACCAATCTCTAGATTCTATTATCTCAACTCCATGAAAAATGACTCCTCATTTAACATGTTCTTCTAACCAAGAACTTGGGTCACATATCGTCAAATACAAACACATGGTTCTTATACGTTTTAGTCCTATGAACAATTCATAGCGAACACTAACATATCCTCCAACCATCACTTTTGCACTGAGTTATCAACTCAATGTTTCACCTATTTTTCACAAGCAGATGAACCTTTCTTCTCTTGTTTTATTTTGAACTCCTTCAAAATCTTACTTAGGTTAAACATCCTGACATAATGCTTATCAAATATATCTATCCTCCATAGATACATCCATCTCCATGGATATTTGACTAACTTCATAAGTTATACATTGGTTCCTGACTTATTTACAACATTTATGAAATCTCCATTTCACTCAAACAAGATGTTGTAAACTCCCACTCAAATATACACCATACACATATTAAATTGTGAAACCACTTTGGCTCCCACTCAGAAATATGTTATCTCTATATTTGACCATGATTAACTAGCTCCCACTCAAACATATGTCACCACATATTTTGATCATGGAAAATAGTTTCTGCTCTAACTTAATATATGTCGCCACATATCTTAATTAGATCACACTCGTGTATTTTCTCGATATTTTGGACACCTCCAAAATTCTCAATTAACTATTAATATTGAGAACTCTTTATACGAAACGCTAGTACTTTACTAGCTTTAAGTTTTATTTATTCCCTGCAAAACCCCTTTTGAGGAATAAATATGTGAAACATCACTTTCACAAAATCAAGCAACAATTACTTTGTGATTTAAACTTAACATAGGATGACTCTTAGTCACTTTCGTATTTAAGGCTTCTATTTCTTCTTTGTAGTTTCGTAGGTTTGTCCTGTTTCTAAAACATGACAAGTGAATCATGAATATTATTTTGTAACCTGACAAAATACCATATTCTTGAATCCTACTTTTCTTTAGACAAGCTAAACCGAAATTCAATGATCACCATCATTAATTCCTTTATGTGTCAAGTTTTAACCAACATAGCACTTTACATATGTGCCACTTGATACATAAACAAGCAAGGTTTTAGCTTTTCAATTTATTCCATCAATTCTTTTATCAATGAAACCTTTTCACGATAAATCCACTAAAACATTTAACACAATCAACAATTGATTTGTCCCTTTTAGTCTCTCATTGTGGAATCACATTCATAGTCATACTTATGAATATACTACAACATTATTCACAATAGTCTCTAATTATCTCATAATTAATGAAACCACCTTTTCTCATAAATCATATGAAAAATGTTTATGCGAATCATTAAATAGGTCCTTATTTCTAAACAGAGTGTTTATCAAATAAATCCAAATGCTACTATTAAACCCCGAAGTAAAACCCTTCTTTGAGACCACACAATATCAAATAGTGTGTGATTACAATATCTTAGGACACATCAAACGCCTTTGAAATATTCTAAACATTGTAATTTGTGATAACACTTCTCACAAGTCCACATACTAACATATAACTCAAATATTTTGTCTCTTTTGATCAAATCATAAAGACTCAATTTTCTTGTTAACTTAATATCCTAAACTCCAGAAATTTATTTGATCTCATCAAATATCATAACTCGAATAAATACACCTATTTAATCATTTATGATGGAGTACACAAAATAATGACATCTAACATTTGCTGAAAATACAACCAACACTTGTGTTTATTTTCGGCAACTCATGGCACTCTTCCAAAGGGTGGCATTTTAGTCATACTCCTTACAATAAGGTGCATTGATAAAACATCAAAATGTTTATTCAATATTTAGCACGACCAAAACAATTGTCATTATTAAGTTTTGGATATTTTAGTATGTCACATATTTTATAAATGTTTAACTAATCATCATTTAGATTAAACAAAGGACAATAATCTCATAATCGAAACGTGATCATCAAAAAAGAATTATTCATGAAAATAGAACAACCACTTGTCTTTAACATGAATAACCGTCTCAGAAACCGAGACACACTAATTTAAAGATCACACTCAATTCGATTACAAAAACTTATTCAAATCCTCTAATCCAGACGATAAATGTAGAGACAGATCGTTGCCAGCATCAACTCCTTGATTGCCACCATTCCGCAACGTCTTCCCATATCCTTTATGCAAATCTCAAGCAGCAGGTTCTGTTTTCATAAAACAGAATGAGTATCAAATACTTATCGGAACCGCCACAATTGCAATTTGGACTTAAACACTTATAACTTGTATATCACTATATACTTTCTGCATTGTCAACTTCTCTTGCTATGAGTTCCATTTTGATATGACGCAGCCGAGACACAAATTCATAGAAAGTGATCAAATCCCTTCCCATGACATAGTCTCCGACATAATTCTTGAAGCTGAGGAGAAGCTAGCGTATCACCCCATCTATCGCGAAATTGTCATTCTTCCCGTGGTTCCAAACAAGCACTAGACGATGATCTATCTCATGAATTATCCTCATGTGTTGTTCCAAGCAAGTGTTCTCTTTCATCTTGAGTAAAATAAAACCGTTCGGACATTCGAACCTTACAATTCTGACTTGTGCTGAAAAACTATTTTTCAGCTCATCAACAATCTCCACTGCAATCAAGTTCTTGAATTTTCTTCTTAGGTCAGAATTCATGAAGGTGCACATCATCCACTTGACTTTCAAGTAGGTGGTTCAAAACCACTCCATGTACTCCTCATCGCTTGCAGAAAAAATTGGGTTTATCTCCTATTGGTTCTTCTAGCACGCAGAGCTGAGCATGGGTGTTTAGGACTTCTTTCAAATACAAGTACCACTTTACTAAATGACCCATCGAGACGCAGTATTCAGCAACGAACAGACTACCGTAGTCGACCATGATCTACAAGGATTTTTGCAAAGACATCTGGACTTTTGTTTCTGATAATTTCAGTTCATCTTAATGAACTCCCACTAAACTCAACATCTCTCTGGTTGTTTAGTGACACACGATCCAAATCCACTACACCACAACCGATCATCACGTGAGATGATGTAGCTTCAATGGTGAACATCACCATGTTGATCATATCATCCATATGACTCGTGTTTAGCCTTTCGGCTCTTGTGTTCCGAGGCCATGTCTGTACATGCTAGGCTCGTCAAGGAAACCGTAGTATTTCCGCGTGTGTAAATCTGGCTTACACCCGTTGTATGTGAACGTAGAATCTATCACACCTGGTCATCACGTGGTGTCTCAAAACGACGAACTTTCGCAATGGTGCATACTAGGGAAGAACACTTCTTGATATTAACGTGAGAGATCACCTTATCATGCTACCGTCGCGATCACATCTAAGCATAACAATAAGGTGCATAAAAGGATTAACATCACATGCAATTCATAATTGTGATATGATATGACCTTTCTTCTTGTGCTTTTGATCTCCATCTCCAAAGCACCGGCATGATCTCCATCATCACCGGCATGATCTCCATCATTGTGGCGCCATCACCATGGTTGTCCACCAACTATTGAAACTACAACTAATGCTACTCTTAGCAGTAAAGTAAAGCAATTACATGGTGATTCAATGACGCGCAGGTCACATAAAATAAAAGACAACCATATGGCTCCTGCCGGTTGCCGTACTCGTCGACATGCAAGTTGCGAAAGATTACAAACATGATCATTGCATACATTATCACAAATCACACATTGGCCATACCACATCACATGACCCCCTCTGCAAAAACAAGTTAGACGTCCTCTACTTTGTTTATGCAATTTTTACGTGTCTTGGGTCAACGAGATAGAACCGTTCTAATCTACGCAAAACCACAACGGTGATATAGTAGTTGCTTATTTACTCATCCTTTTGAAAGGCCTTCCATTGAAAATTGCATCTTCACTAAAGCAAGAGAAACAGACACCCGCCAGCCACTTATGCAAAACAAGTTGCATGTCAATCGTGGAACCGGTCTCTCGTGCGTGGACGAGTAAGGTTGGTCCGGGCCGCTTCATCTCACAATACCGCAAAGACGCAAAGTGCACGCGATAAGGTAGCAACATAAAATATCAACGCCCACAACACTTGTGTTCTAATCGCACCAACATCTACGAATACATCTAGGCTCTGATACCACTGAAGGGGTCGCAACATAGAAAACAAAAATTTTCCTACGCAACAAGCGGAATAAACCCCAAGAATCTAGATCTACTAGATGGAGGTAGCGAAGATGAGATCCAATCTCTTACCCTTGAAGATCAACAAACGCGTTTTATCGGTGCAGGGGTTGGCTAGTCGATCCCCGCAACTAGACTCATCTAGTCGCGAGGAGATGTATTTCCTCGAAGTCCAATCCGACGAAGTGCCACAAGGGGTAGCACCTCCGTGGTATCCACACGTACGGCTCGATGTAGATCTCCGCCTTCTTGATCCCGCAAGCAAGGTGGAGATGGCTAGATGGATCTCGGCACCACAACGGTTGTGGTGGCGTTGATGGTGGAGAAATTCCTGCAGGGCTTCGCCAAGCGACTGCAGGAGAGAGGAGGGAGAGGGAGAGGGAGGCCGGCGGCTAGGGTTCAAGGGTGCTGCGCCCCAGCCCTCCCCTCCTCCTTATATAGGCGTGAGGGGGCTGTGGGGGGCGCCCCAATCCCATCTAGGGCCGGCCAAGGGGGGAAACTTGCCCCCCAAGGCGCCCAATTAGGGTTAGGGTTGCCCCCACCTTGCCTTGGCCGCATGGGCCTTGGGGACAAGGTGCGGCCAGCCCATGTGGGCTGCTGCACCTCCCCTCGGTCCATGTTGGCCCTTCCAGGTTCGTGGCCCCCAAGGTGGGGCCCTCCGGAACCTTCCGGAACCTTCTAGAATCTTCCGGTACTCTGCCGGAATTTTTCCGAACTTTTCCGGAACCCTGGAAACCACTTTCCTTATATGAAACTTTATCTCCAGACTCTTCCGGAGCTCCTCGTGATATCTAGGATCTCATCCGAGACTCCGAATCACCATTCGTTCATACCATCAATTATCTCATCGCTAACCCTAGCTACATCGGAGCGTTAAGTGTGTGACCCTACGGGTTCGAGAACATGCAGGCATGATCAAATCAATAATCAATAGCGGGACCGGGATGCCCATATTGACTCCTACATATTCAACGAAGTTCCTTTTAGATTGAACCATGATACCGGAGATTCTTAATCTCGTATACGATTCCCTTTGTCTCACCGATATTTAATTTGCCCGAGATATGATCGTCAATATCTCCATATCTAGTTTCATCTCGTTACCTGGCAAATTCTCTTTACTCGTCCATAATATAGGATCTCCGTAATTAACACTTAATCACATGGGTGCAACCTTTCTTGATGCTATATTACCGAGAGGGCCCAGAGATATCTTTTCCGTCACAAGGAAGGACAAATCCCACTCTTGATTCATGTCACCCAACAAATACCATCGGAGATACCTGAAAGCCACCTTTATAATCACCCAGTTACGAAGTGACGTTTGATGTCCACAAAGCATTCCTCCGGTAAACGGGAGTGACATAATCTCATGGTCTAAGGAAACTATACTTGGCATACTAAAAGCGTTGGCAATGAAATTTGTGTGACACGATCAATTGCAACTCTTTTATTATCGGGTCTTGTCCATCACATCATTACTCCTAATGATATAACTCTGTTATCAAGTGACTATAACCAGTCCATGATTAGGAAACTCTAATCATCTCTTGACTAACGAACTAGTCCAGTAGTGGCTTACTAGGGACCCCTGTTGTTTATATTCCACACATGTATTATGTTTCCGTTTAATACAATTATAGCATGGATAATAAACTATTATCATAAACATGAGAATATGCTAATAAACCATTTTATTATTGCCTCTAGGGCATATTCCCAACAACTTTCGCTCGATAATCGATTGAAGGCTATTCCGAAGCCGGAGTGTGATATCTAGAACCTCAAGAAGAACATCACCGCGGAGTTTCTAAATATCTATCAGTCGACCCCCTACTCCCTGTATCTTAGGAATAGCTCGTGTATAAGGTTTGATCTCTTTATCTATGGGTGGATCAATGCTATATCTATCCCTCCTAGGTGAATCCAAGGTTTTGCCCAATCACACGGACGTTAGGTCAATTCATCAGTCCCGTTAGGGCCAATCTTTTAACCTCATGGAAGCGTCTGGTATGTCGAAAACGTGGAGTCCAGAAGATGCCTTTCTCCTCACGGTGCCAAATCTCTACGGTCTACACAGCGGGTGGTTTGAAGTGATGTCTTGGCCTCGGACAAAGATACCGAACAAAGTGATCGTTTCTCCTATCCTCGGCTCGGCCTTTGTTTGGTCAAGTCGTTCCTAGTTTCCCCAATAGCTTATGGTTTTGGGAAATGTTCATAATTCCAATCCTTGGAGAAACTTGCCTAATACCTTGAGTTATCTTCTGTTCCTTCCGCCCCATCGGCATGTCATGCTTCTTAGCTCCAAGCTATGCACCGAGGAAGATCATCGTGGGATCGAGAAGATCGTTGAAGTTGATGGTTGCCTTGTTTCCCTCATCCCTTCTCCTACTCTAGAATCTCGGGACGAGATTCCTGTAAGGGGGGTAGAATTGTAACAGCCCCAGTTTGGTACCCTAAAATATGGGCTAAATTTTCACTTTTTTTTTTGCAAACATTGCATCATGGCATACCTTTAAATTGCTAATTTAAAATAAAGCAAGTTTGGAAAGCAATTAAAAGGAAACAAATCCAAATCCCAAAAATCTCCAACCTCAATGCAATTGCTCAACTTGGTGAAACCAAATTAATTTGAACTTCCAAATTGTTCAGGAAGTTCCAAGTTTAATTATTATAACCAATTGTCAACATTCAATTATTGACAAGCAAAGATATAAATTTGAGAATTCAAATTGGTTCAATACAAACTCTATTTTTGAAACCAAGTTAAGCTTTCCAAAAATTCAAAATAAAATTATGGGGAGCTTCATTAATATAATATGAGCCTCCATAAATATTTTCATAATTTATTGAATTACTTAAGTTCTCCAAATAAATGCATTTTGCAATATCTCAAAATTGATCATATTGCAACAATATGAATAAATGCGAATCTAAACAAATTATTTTGGAACACCAATTTTTGTGGAGCTTCCTCATGTCATGGGGAGCCCACATGAATTTTTCCAGAATTTCTAAAATTGTTTAAATGGCTCTGTTAAATAGCTAAACCCTGCTGGTTTTATTTGAACTTGGAAAAATTTGCAAAAAGATTAAAACTCTGACCGTGGGGCCCCCCTGTCAGCCTCCCCTCTCCCTCCTCTTCCTCACTTTGCCGGGAGCGGCACTGGCGCCATGCTCCCGCGCCATGCCGCTCGCCACCTGCTCCTGGGTGGTCAAAGAGGCCCCCCCGATGCGCCTCTGCTGCCCTGCCTTTCTCTCCCCCTCACCTGCTTCCCCTCCCTCTCGGTCCTGTAACCCTAACCCTAACCGGAAGCGAGCCTTTCCCGCCGCCCGCCGCCGTCACGGACGCCGTCGACTCCAGCCGTCCCGACTCAAGCTGCTGCCGCCACGAGCTCCGCCTCGCCTTCCTCTTCCTCCTGGAGGTAGGAATCGAGCCGGGACGCCTCCAACCACGCGAATCGAGCCGTCTTCTCCGACTCTGAACGCCGCCTCCCGAGCTTGAGTCCGTCGATGTTCGAGCTCCTCCACCTCCACTGAAAGCTCCGTCACGCTTTGGGTGAGACGCTGGTCCTCCTGGACTTTTTCTTCCTCTCCCTCTCCCTCTGGTTCACCCTAGGGTCGTAGGCCAACGCCGGCCGCCGCCTGTCGCCGACGTAACCGTCGTTTCGGAGAGCAATCGGTCGAAGCGCCGCTCGTTTGTGGCTCCCTGTAGCTAGGAGCATCGAACACGCGTGTTAGGTCGCTCCCGCGCACGCTAGGTCGCCCTCCCCATCCGTGCCTCCGCCGGTGATCACCGCGTCGGCCACACCGGTCGTGGCGTTTGACCGGCCACGCGCGCGTGCTCGCCCGGCCTGTACACCCGGCCTGGGCCGGCACGAGGCCGGCCGCTTCGGCCACACACCTGGCCTCCAAGCCCAGCTTGGGCCGGCCACTAGGCCGGTTGCTTCGGGACCATTCCCGGCCTGCAGCCCGGCCTGGCCGGCACAAGGCCGGCCCGTCTGCAAAATGGGTTTTTCTTTTTAAGAAATAAAATCAACTAAAACAATTGATATCTTTTTGTATACTGCTTCAAAAATTACAAATTAAATATCAAAGTGTTCAGCAAAATAAAACCTGTCTGTTGGTAGCATTGCCATGCCCTTTTTGAATAATAATTTTGTCTTTACTTAAGAATTCCTAAAATGATATAAATAATACCTAAATTGGAAAAATTCATAACTTGTGACATAATTAACCAAAATTGGAGAATAAAATATCAAAATGATCAGAGTTTCAAATGCTATCCAATCATGCTAATAAGACTTCATGATCACAAATATTTATTTGATGTTATTCTTTAAGTGATTAAATGAATTAAATTCAAATAATCAATTATTTCACTATTTATTTCTTCGATAATTGGAAATTTACAAATAATGTACCAAAATGATCGGAAGAACGATATCTATCTAATCATGTCATGTTCATGCATATTTGATCCACTTCTTAGTAATGTAATGATCTATAAGCAATGAGGACATCAAGTTAAATATGGGGTTTGTTCCAAATAATTGCACTAATTATTTGGCACTCCATTTAATGTTGTTAGATAAATCATATGATGATATCCTTGCATAAAATTGTCATGTCATCATTTGTTTGTGCATTGCACTTGTCTTCGTGTTATTTATTTGTTCTTTTGTATTATTTTTTGGTATCGATAGATTCCAGAGTCGAGGGTTCCTCTACCTACCCCGACGAGCCGTACTACACGCCCCGGCAGCAAGGCAAGAGATAACCTAACCTTCTTGGCATCTAGCATCCTATTGTTTTATAAACTTATTTTATCCACCATAATATTGCATGCGATTCCAATGTCACTTTTGATCAAGTACTAGAGTATCCTATGAATGCATGTTTTTCCCCGAACCATCACATGCTTCCCCCCTATGAACTCTAGGGTTGATGTGTTGGCCGGATACAAAATATAATTGTTGCTTATATGCTTAGCTATGCTTAGCCATGCTTAGTCGAATGCTAGTTATGTCCGGTGTTTAATTCCACAATTGTTGATGTTGATGGAATGATGCGGGCATGGTGGTTAATGGTGATGCTTAATTAAAATGCTAAGAAGGCTTGGATGAGTTGCCATCGGGGATGGTGTTTTGTCTCATTCTTGCCCCTAGGTGCGAGTTCTTTACCTCTTGAACCAAGATGAGCGTGCTTCCATTGGTGGGAGTATGGGCTCCTTACTAACTGTATAACTTGTGCGGGCGTATCCAAGGGTCCTCTAGTTTGCTATTTCCATTTGCGCGTGTGTGAGCGGAAAAAGAAATGATGAGGATGGTGGTGTTTAGGACGTGGTGATGGGGCAGGGTGTTGAAATAGGCACTGAACTTGCCCTGTGGCCACAGATGACTCTTGGATAGTCTCATGCGAGGTAAAGGTTTAACCGCGCCCACTCGCCGGCCTTCCCCGGAAGAGGGCCAATCAGGTGAGCCGGACGGTACCAATGGGTAAATTAGTATACCCCTGCAGGGTTTAAATCTTTTCGAAAAGCCGTGTCCGCGGTTATGGACGACTTGGGAATAGACGATAAGATCATAGAGAACCTTGACTTAATTGATATGGCAGCTGAAGGTTGCATAATCAACGTGTGATAAAGGTTCATTTCCTTGAGGGTGATTCGAGGGGGTGCCTTGGTGGAGATGAGTTGGTGTTGGTTACAAATGGTCCGTTGAGGACCAAGGATGAAAGTTCACTCTCTTATCCCCGTTTTGAGAAAACATTCTGAGTAGTCGATGCCATGGGTCATTTTCATCTCTTTAATTGAAAACTAGCTTTATGCAAAATAGCTACTATACAGCTTTAGAGCCTCCGTCAATCATTGGGCCTATATCGCCCTACTAAATTTGCGAGTACGTCGTACTCAGTCTCTCTTTGCTGCCTTTATAACTTTGTTTCAGAGGAGGACGACACCGAGCAGCTAGGTGGTTTCTTCCTGGATGTCGACGAGTAGTTCGGGGTTCCCAGGTGGCAGCTTGGGACCGTGGAACAAGCTGGCTTGGGCTTATGTTTATTTGTAGGCCTCTTAGGCCACATTTGCATCTTGTTGTACTAGACAACACTACTTCACTTCCGCACGATGTATTGATGGGTCTGTGAACCCCTTTGTGTGTAATATTTGTATCTTTCTCATATATGAGTTGCTATATGAATCTTTGTGTCGTAGAGTCTGTGATGTGCCAGTTGTTTCACAAGTCTTGATATGTGTTTTATACATTGATAGCTATGCCAGTGTTTATGGCACGATCGATGTGTTGCGTGGGAGCGGTAATTCCATGCCCTTCGATTGTGTAGCATACCCTGTGGGTTACATAGCCTCTCTGTATAATTCCGGGGTCGGGGCGCTACAATGGTGCAGCTGTTGATGCCGAGCTACGTGCTCTCGTGCCTGCTGAGGGAAATGGCCCTCGATATGTGGGATATGGTGTAGCGCACAACTGGACTCACGTGGCAGGCTTAACGTAGCTTGAGTATTACAAGGACCTTGAACTTCCCCATAACATCGATGTGATGCATACTAAAAAGAATTTCGTAGACTCCCTCTTTCACATAGTCCTGAACATTCCTGAGAAGTCAAAGGATAATGTCAAGGATAGAGTTGATGTTGAGAAGATCTGTGATAGGAAGAGATTACACATGCAGCCTCCTGACCGGCCGCCGTCAAAAAATTGGTTCAAGCCAAATGCCAACTTCTGCCTTGATAGTGTCCAAAAGGAGTCATTCAAGTGGCTCAAACACGTCGTTATGTTCCCTGATGGTTATTGTTTGAATATAAGTAAGGGAGTCAATCTTTTAACGGGAAAAGTCACCAGGCTCGAGAGTCATGACTATCATATATGGATTGAGCGGTTGATGCCGGTGATGGTTCGAGGGTATCTCCCCAAGCGTGTTTGGCGAGTGCTTGTGGAGTTGAGCCATTTCTTCTACACGCTCTGTGCTAAGAAGATATGTCCCCTGATTATTTAGAAGCTGCATGATCTTGTGCCGGAGTTTCTATGCAAGTTAGATATGATCTTTCCGCCAGGCTTCTTTGTTCCGATGGCACATCTCGTTGTTCATCTTGAGAACGAGGCACTCTTGGGTACCGATGCAGTTTTGTTGGCAGTTTTGTATTAAGAGAAAGTTTAAGTATATTCGAAACATAATTGGAAACATAGATAAGATTGAAGCATGCATAGCTGAGGCAACAATACTTCGGGAGATGGTAGATGCCGTGACAATGTATTATCCCGGTGATGTTCCCACTCTGCATAACCAAGTCTCTCGATGCAATGTCGACGAGCCCAAGCATGACCCCAAGCTCCTCCTCTTCCAATGTCCTAGTGGCAAGGCTGGTGGCCGAGAAAAATATCACTTGACCAAGGAAGAGAAGCATTGCATAATGCTCTATGTGCTTATGAACATGAAGGAAGTAGTCGGTTTAATCGGGTAAAATGGTGAACAAATTACTTGCAACTAGTAAATCGGTTTCGGTCTAATACGTATTTTCTACTTTTAGCCAATTCAAGGATGAACAGTGGTCGAGAACGACGGATCCCTCTGTCGCGGAGATGGACACTCTTCTGAAAGAGGGTGCTCCCGGAAAGAAAAAAATTGTCTCTTGGTTCAGGGAAAAGGTAACTTCTAGCATGTCCCTCTTACCTTGCAACCCGTGACTTGTCCCTCTTATTACACGTAACTAATGCACAAGCCAATTTGAACTATACTTGTAGGGAGCTGACCTCAATGTTGAGATGACGGATGAGTTGAGATGTGTTTCCCAAGGTTTTAACCGTAACATCATGAAGTATGAGAAGTATGATGTGCATGGGTACCGCTTCCATACAGAGGATCACCAGAAGAGTCGGCCGAATGCAAAAACTGTAAATACTGGGGTCTTCAGCAGAGGAGCCGATAATATTGATTACTACGGAAGGTTAGAGAAGGTATACGAGCTGACGTTCAATCGTATGAACATAGAACTCAAGCTCGTTGTGTTCAAATGCCACTGGTTCGACCCACACGGTGGACAGAGAAGTAATCCTTCCATTGGGTTAGTTGAAGTTAGGCCTTCAACCACCTATTGATGAGCCGATGTCTTTATTGTGGTTCACCAAGCCAGACAAGTTTATTATTTGCCCTATCCATGTCAGAAAGGGGAACTCAAAGGCTGGGAAGTCGTGTTCCGGGCATCGCCACATGGTAAGCTACCCATGCCCTCCGCCGACGATTACAACAACATTGATCCTAAAACATACGAGGGAATTTTCTATCAAGAGCAAGAGGACTTTGGGGACTTTGACTTACAGGATGGTGGTCTTGAGGACCTCGAGAACGATGCACACACTCGTGATGAGTCAGTGGTGGATCTAAAGGACATAGCTATGCTCTTGAAGTTACATGCGGACAATGGCAACAATGACGAGCCTCCACCGTGCGATGAGCCTACAACTTACTACTCACGTGATAGTGATAGTGATAGTGATAGTGAGAATGAGAATGAGAACCAACTTAATTATGAGAGTGATGATTCGAGGTGACGGTCTTTTATGTAATTATGCTTACTATTTATTTTTCAACATGCTTCTTAATTGCATTACGTATTTATGCTTACTGTCTACATTTTATTATGTCTTTATGCTTAATTGTTTTCTCTTTCTCAATGCAGGTGATTGAACAATATGAGCCAAGGCAAGGAAAGCACGGCATCCTTGCTCAATTCGATGCGCCAAGAGAAGGTTAGGCGAAGTGCAAGGGCAGTAATTCCCAATTCGCGTTACGAGGATGTCAGTGTGGGTGGAGGACGAGGATGAGGACGAGGTGGAGGACGAGGTGGAGGACAAGGTGGAGGTGGAGGTGGAGGATGAGGACGAGGTGGAGGTAGAGGTGGCGGGGGAGCTGGAGTAGACTCTGAGCCACCACCCTCCGCTTCTGGCGACGTGGCTTCCCAGTTGTAGTTGGAGGTGGAGTCTAGAGACGAGGTGGAGACGGAGTCTAGAGACTTGGCGGAGACCGAGTCTAGAGACGAGGCGGAGGCGGAGGTGGAGGTGGAGGCGCCGTCAAAGAAGCTGCAGATTCGTGGGGAAGCGGGAGTCCCTGATGAGGACAAGGAGCCTACTTCCGAGGAGGGGAGAGCCCTCATTCGTCCTAACGATGTTGAGTAAGTGTACTAATTTTGTAATTTCATTTTGGTCATAACAATTTGGCATATGTACTAATGTTTGATTATTGTGCAGCAATTGGAAATATCCTAAGGGGACCCGCATGCCAAATGGCTTGCTTGGAGCTCTGATTAGGAAGTTTTGGCCGGGCTTCTACACTCCGGACCCCTTAGGCGAGAAGAAGCTAGCCACTAGTTGGTGATGCATGTAAAATGCATACATGAACTTTACATTTTATTACTTGATATTCCAACTTATTTGCATCATATATGGGTTATATTTATGTTTTATAATGATTTTAGGGGATAATTCACAGTTTCCCTATTTATTTGGAATTAATCATGCACTGGCAGAAAACCCTATTTTCTATATTTTGATGTTTCAGGGACCCAAACGATGTCCAAATGACCTAATATTTTACGGGCATCTGTTTTGGAAGGAACGAAGCATAGGAGCGAAGGAAGCGAACAAACGGAGACCCGAGGGCCGAAAGAGGAGGGCCCGCGCAGCCAGATACCTTGCCCTCGTGGGGCCCCCTATCCTGGGCCTCGAGCCTCCGATGCCGTCGATCTTCGTCCCCGTGCCTTCGTCTTGACCTAAAACCGACTATAAAAATAGTCCCCCGAGGAGTTTCGCGAGGAGGCGGCGGAGAAACACAAAAACCACGAAACAGGAGACAGAAGGCTACTGCCAAAGAAGATCGAAGGGCGGGGGGGGGGGGGGGGGAAACGCCACCGGAATCACCTTCAGAAGGCTCCTCCATCCCCCTCCGGAGTCTCCATCAACACCACCGTCAAGAACAGCACCATCTCCATCACCATCTTCGTGATCCACTTAATCCCTCTCATAGTTTGAGATGTTCGAAGCCTAGCTATTGTCTAAGTACTATTCTACATGTTTGTGAATTGCTACTTGTCATTGTTTTGTTGGGAGATTATATTTTCAGATTGTGTTGTATCACTTATGCCATTGAATCATATCATGTCTTTGCGTTGTGAGTAGTTCTCTCATGTTCCTGGGGGCATAGGATGGATTGGCGATGATTTGTATATGACATGTGTTGGTATTTTGTCTAGTGTTTATCTTTTTATGTAATTCTATGATGGTGTTGTGCGAACGTCGACTGCACATCACTTCACCTATATGGGGTCATACGAGAACACTAGTGTAATGGAGTGAGGGAGACTTGGGAGGACATGTAAACCTGAGACTGAGTCATGAAGTTGCATTATGAGGGTATTAGTATCGGGGACCTTAGAGTTTAAGGCTATGGTGAGACTCTATGTCTTAATAACTCTTGTGCAGTCATTTACTTGGCCATAAGAACCATCATAAGGGGGTTTAGTTTATTTATTTAGCTTTACCTAATTATGGCTCCGTCTAAAAGAAGATTAAAACTTGACAAAATACTTACCTTGTTGTTCTAGAAATATTTATGCCGTGAAGTCTAGGTAGACCTTGGGAACGTTCTCCACTTATAAGAAACACACACTTGAGCTTGTCCTCTTGCTGCATAGAGGATTGGGCTTTTCTCTCTTTGAGATCTTTCACTTATCATATTTTATTTTCAGTTTTTTACTTTATTGCAAACTCTACACCAAAAACCCAAAAACACTTGAATCATTTAATCATTTTAGTTTGTCTAGTGCATAGATAATAAGAGAAGTGACACTCTTATTTGAGAGGATAAATACTTATACCTTCTACTCCTCGTGGGATCGATACTATACTTACACATTGAAGATTTCAACGATCCCCTATACTTGTGGGTATCAAGACATTTTCTGGCGCCGTTGCCGGCGACTGTAGCACTTAAGTTTTTATTCTTGTTTGCACTAGATATTTATTTACTTTCAGTTTTGAATTTAGTTTAGTTTTATTTTCAGTTTTATATATCAAAACACAAAATAATTAAAAAAATGGAGAAACTTCTGGAATGTCTATGGCTAATGATTATTTTAAAAGTATGGACGCCTACTCTGAATATCAATCAATCGAAGAGGGAAATAGAATGGGTAAATTGCTTGAAGCTCTTAATAAAATAGCTTTTTAGTTTAGTGAGTTACATGACATAACTTGCTGCACTAGAAGATTTGTTAAACATTCCCACTATCAATGTAAGCATAACAGTGATCCTATAATTGCTTGTTATCGTGAAGATAAATTTTTATGCCCTGATATAGAAGAAGTTGAGAAATATATCGCTTATGTTGGAGCCCATGAGATAGACTCTCTTATTAATAAATTTCTTGCAACTAGTCATGTAGCTCGTGTAATGAAAGGACAAATTTCTATTATTCTCCAACTTTGCAAAAAACAATTTAGTGATAATGTTTATGTTAAAGAAAGAATTCTTGCTGCCACGGAAAGTACTAATATTTTGCAGGAAGTAGGAGGATAAAAACCTAAGCTTGGGGATGCCCGTGCAGCCCCAAGAAGATGATGAAAATGGTGAACAACTAGAGAATGAAGAGAGGAAACTTCCACCTTCACCACCTATGGATGAGGGTAACACTCAAAATTTTGTTGATGATAAACTTTGCTTTTATGATTCTGATGATGAGGAGGACTATCAACCTATGCCTAATGAGAACATTATTGATAATAATTTTTAAATGATGAGGAGTATGGTTTAGACATGTTTTATGATAGTACTCTAGATGATGATCCTATTCTTCTTGATGAACCTCCATGTTTAGAAATTGTTACTACTTTATGTGAGGATAAAAATGATATACTTGCTATGCGTGAAAATACTCTTACTTATGAGAGTCCTACTTTATTTCTGAACTCTCCTATTCACACCAGGGAGGAGAAGCTTTTATATGTTAAAAGTACTTATGTGGGCTGAAATTATCTTACACTAATAACCATTTCTCCCATAACCATCTTGTTTATGGTGCTTCTTGCAATTATTTTGAGAGGGTAAAACAAACTAATAGCTCACATAGTTAATAATCTATGCTTCTGTTATTTAAAATGCAACCTACTGATCATCACATGCATTGGTTACCACAAAATTGCTGCTATTTATTCATATATAAAATGCCAATGCATAGGAAAGGAGTTAGACTTAAAAGTTAATGGTTTAATGTTTTGTGGTGTGCTCTTTATGCTTTATTTCCTATTCTATTTGGGCACACCTTTATATCTTGAAAACATGTGAAATAACTTTACCTACTGTTTTCTAATTGCTAGTTTAAGATTTTCACTTTATATAAAATTTGGGAAAGTAAATAAGAAGGATGAGAAACGGAGATGTTGGGGTCGACCTTGAACATGTGTTGTTCATGCCAATGAAACCATTGCAAAGTCTCTATCATTAAAACTTTTTCCAAAGCTAAAACCAAATAAAAAGAGTGTTTATGTTGTATATATTTGCTTCTTCTTTTGCCTTTTTGCTAAATCAAAAACAACAAAAATATTTTCTTTCTTCTTTGTTTGTTTCTCTTGAATTTTCTTGGTTCATTTTGTTTCTTTTTGATTTTTATCTTCAGTTCAAGTTTTGGTTTTTGAGTCAAGGTGTTTGTTTACTACTATACCAACACCTTTGTATCTTATTTTTCATCTTTATGGCAAGAATAACCTCTTTTGAGAGGTAGGATTAAACAATAGTGATTTGCTGTCCAGAAAACAGATTCCTGAGCTTAATTGCGAAAAATGTATAAAATCACAGAAGAGGAATTTTGAGCTAAGATTTTACGACATAAATATTCCGTTATTAAAACATTTCATTAGTTCAAAATTTTCTTATTTGAGCAACGTAAGTGCCTCTGAAAATTCACTCTTTACGGGCTGTCCAGTTTTTGACAGATTCTGTCTTTATTCTGCATTACTCTCATTACTTGTGTTTTGTGTAGTTCTATTGATCAAAGAGCAATACACAACCATAGTAACAATAGCTAATGTTTAGAATCAACTCATGATATGTCTTGGCTGTACCTATGAGGATTTAATTTATGGAGACACTAACCCCTCTAATCAAGTTTTATGTTGAGTTTTGTGTAAAGAGAATTTTTCAAGTAGAAGAGTTGAGGGTGATGAACAAAGATCAAGAGGGACAACCACTCAAGCTTGGGGATGTTACCCCTAGACTCACCTAACATATATCAAATAAGTACAAGAATTCAAGCTTGGGGATGCCCAAGCCACCTCACTCCAACCATCTTGATAACAAGTAAGTAAGCCATATGGCTATAAAGAAAGCACTTTACAGGAGGCAACCCGGTTGTTTTTATTTTTGATTTTCTTTGTGTCCTCTTGCTGTAACAAGATACTTAGTTTTTAGTTTTGTTTCTGGAATTTTTAATAAAGTGCCAAGTTTTACCCATTCTGGATTGAAAAAGTTGCTTATTGTATTCGGAGATTTTATTTCAGCACAAATCTGTGCACGGTATGATTTTTCATTCCTATTCTGTAACTCCGAATGAGCTGGTATTTGAACTGTATCTGCAACTTTTCATCCTATGTAAGTATGAATTTTTTTTAAGATTTTTTCGACATATTACGTAGGGTAGAAAAATGCGTTTTTCTGCTGCTGTTTTTCTGCACAGATTCTGTCCCGTTTTGTTTGATGCATTCTTTGAAATTTTAACTTGAATCTTTTTGATCCAATTGAGTTTATAAGTAGGCATACAAAATTATACACTTTCTGGATATTCATATGAATTTTTGTTTAAGGATTTTATGCAGCAAGCAATTCATTTGTCTATCACTACTAATATCACCCCACAGAACAGAAATGGGAGAAACCTGTGTTTTGAAGTTTTTTCACAGGGATTAGAGGAGATGCACCAAGAGTTATCCAAGGATGGTGAAGACCACAAGCTTGGGGATGTGAAGACAACCCCATTGGACCAACACACTCTCGGTTTGCACACGTCTAACTTCTGTTTTTCGATCAATGCACTTTATCGCATAAACTTGGAGCGTCTCTTATTTTTGTTATTTTGGTTTGGTTTTTATTTGTGAGACCACCACTTTTCATTTATGTTATGAGAGAGCTACTAGAAATTTGGGTTGAATTAAGTTGGATGCTATTAAAAAGATTGGGAAAGGGATGTTTGAGTTAATACATATAGTTGCATGATTCATGTGCTTTTTAATGAGTATTAATTTGCAAGTGTTTTATCAAGAGCTATCTCTTATTCATGTTTTGATGCTGAATGTTACCTTAATTTTTTTAACATGGATTGGTTAGTTCTATGGACACTTATGCATGCATTTAGACGGTCAACTTTCTCCCGGGCCTCTTGCTAGCCCAAAAATTCCAACAAGTAAAAACTTGTTTTTCAACACCTTCAACCAAAGTTTTTTCAGTGAGTCCACCATATCTAACTATTAGATTTATGCTATTCCGAGTATGTTTATCATGGTATATTGTATTATCTACACTTCTGAATTAAAATGCTTATGTTATTGATTGTTATGGGAAAAGTTGGTTAAAAAGCTCTCACGAACTTGATGCACACTTTACTTTTATTGCACTTAATAAACATGAACCATTGTGATTAAAATTATGAAGTTGTGAGCTTGACAAGAGTCTTGGTTGGGAGTTAGCTCATATGTGCTGTCACATGGCAAGCTTTCAATGTGCTCTTAATTATATTTAGTTGATATCATGCACTTTTGTTTATGGATGCTTATCATGGTGCCAAATAAATGCGGAAACTTAGTAAGTTTGAGGAGTTTGTATAAATGGCTAGAGAGACGCCAGGGCCGCTAACCTAAGTCATGCATCATTCATGGTGGAAATTTACTTACATGCTATAGTGAACCTTCAGTTATGCACCTCACAATAAAAAGCTATACCAATAGTCAATAAAAAAGGGTGTTGAGATTGTTCATTTTGTTTGTTTGTCTTGTCATTTTGACATGGTTGTGTTCCATGTCCTGGGACAAGAGGTACCCTAGTTGACGCTCTTGATGACGCTATTATATTACTTACAATGACTTTAACTTGAACTTGCCTAGTGGCCCGAGCTGAGTAACACCGTGGTGTAGGTACTCGTATTCACGGGGCATGAGTCATCCAACCCATACTTTGTCAAGCACACCTACTCATATTTGCTTTCACTTTAAACTTTAACCATTCAAGATGCTATGATAGGGGTAATGAGAGCTTCACACCAATGAATACCACATTGCAAACTTTAACTTAAGTAGAAGCATTTGTAAGTTAGATGAAACTTATTCATGTTTTACCTCTACTCATTTATATATCTTTCCAAAGTGTCCACCTTTTATATTCAGATTTATAAAAGTACTCTATGACCATTATAGGATGTTTTTACTTTTCATTATGCATACATTTGGTCCATAGCACTTTCTTCTATGTTACACTTTGTGAATTATCATTGAACATTCTTTCATTGAATATTTAATATCACTTTATAATCCATCTTGTATATTGCTACTCCTTTGAAGAATAAATCATTTGACTCTATGTAGCAATAGTAATCATCTTTGACATCCATTGATAGTATTAAAATGCAAAGTCCATATTAGTTTTATCACCTTCATACTCGAGGACGAGTATTGGTTAAGCTTGGGGATGTTGATGCATGTAAAATGCATACATGAACTTTACATTTTATTACTTGATATTCCAACTTATTTGCATCATATATGGGTTATATTTATGTTTTATAATGATTTTAGGGGATAATTCACAGTTTCCCCATTTATTTGGAATTAACCCTGCACTAGCAGAAAATCCTATTTTCTATATTTTGATGTTTCAGGGACCCAAACGACGTCCAAATGACCTAATATTTTACGGGCGTCTGTTTTTGGAAGGAACGAAGCGTAGGAGCGAAGGAAGCGAACAAACGGAGACCCGAGGGCCGAAAGAGGTGGGCCCACGTGGCCAGCTTCCTTTGCCGCGTGGGGCCCCCAATCCTGGGCCTCGAGCCTCCGATGCCATCGATCTTCATCCACGTGCCTTCGTCTTGACCTAAAACCAACTATAAAAATAGTCCCCCGAGGAGTTGCGCGAGGAGGCAGAGGAGAAACACAAAAACCACGAAACGGGAGACAGAAGGCTGCCGCCGGAGAAGATCGGAGGGGGGGAAACGCCGTCGGAATCACCTCCGAAAGGCTCCTCCATCCCCCCTCCGGAGTCTCCATCAACACCACCGTCAAGAACAGCACCATCTCCATCACCATCTTCACGATCCACTTCATCCCTCTCATAGTTTGAGATTGTTCGAACCCTAGCTATTGTCTAAGTACTATTCTACATGTTTGTGAATTGCTACTTGTCATTGTTTTGTGGGGAGATTATATTTTCAGATTGTGTTGTATCACTTATGCCATTGAATCATATCATGTCTTCGCGTTGTGAGTAGTTCTCTCATGTTCCTGGGGGCATAGGATGGATTGGCGATGATTTATATATGACATGTGTTGGTATTTTGTCTAGTGTTTATCTTTTTATGTAATTCTATGATGGTGTTGTGCGAACGTCGACTGCACATCACTTCACCTATATGGGGTCATACGAGAACACCATAGTGTAATGGAGTGAGGGAGACTTGGGAGGACATGTAAACCTGAGAATGAGTCATGAAGTTGCATTATGAGGGTATTAGTATCGGGGACCTTAGAGTTTAAGGCTATGGTGAGACTCTATGTCTTAATAACTCTTGTGCAGTCATTTACTTGGCCATAAGAACCATCATAAGGGAGTTTAGTTTATTTATTTAGCTTTACCTAATTATGGCTCCGTCCAAAAGAAGATTAAAACTTGACAAAATGATTACCTTGTTGTTCTATAAATATTTATGCCATGAAGTCTAGGTAGCCCTTGGGAACGTTCTCCACTTATAAGAAACACACACTTGAGCTTGTCCTCTTGCTGCATAGAGGATTGGGTTTTTCTCTCTTTGAGAGCTTTCACTTGTTATATTTTATTTTCAGCGTTTTACTTTATTGCAAACTCTAAAACCCCAAAAACACTTGCATCATTTAATCATTTTAGTTTGTCTAGTGCATAGATAATAAGAGAAGTGACACTCTTATTTGAGAGGATAAATACTTATACCTTCTACTCCTCGTGGGATCGATACTATACTTACACATTGAAGATTTCAACGATCCCCTATACTTGTGGGTATCAGTTGGCTGGACTATGAGGCTGCTGATTGCCCGGGCTTCGGGAAAGCTTCTGACGTTGTGATCACCAAGTTTTGGGTAAGACTAATTTCTCGAGTTTCGTTCATAGTTTATGATCCCACTGTGGTAACTCATGACTCTCACAATTTTTTATGCATGATTGATGCGGCATTATCGGGTGTTGGAGGAGGACAAGGCCTCGGCGGAGAAGACTTTGCGTGCGGCTTGTGTGAGGTTGACACCGCAATAGTGGTACAACCAAAAGCATATGGCCACCAATCACTTCTTGTCTGAGAAGGGTAAGAGGGCCAAGAAGGCGGACAATGTCAAGGAGCCGCTGAAGATGACGGTTGAGGATTGCATGTCGGTAAGTAAAACTATCAATGGCATTCTATATTGCTGCTAAGTTGCCATTGCATTATCTGTTCTCGAATTGAGTATTGCATTTTCAGGTTATGCCCGACTGGGCCGAGGAGAAAGAAGACGCATGGGAGGTGTTGGCTAAGAGGTGGGTCGGGGAAAACCCCGACTTCAACGTCGTGAGCATGCGGAACAAGGCAAACCAAGGCCACGAGGAAACACACAGTGCGGGAAACCGCAACCATGACCGCTACAAGGAACATGTGGTATATATATATATATATGGAACAACCTTCTTTTATTTCCTGTCATGTTCCTACTAGATACGCATAACATCTTTTTTGTCGATGCAGGAGGCCCAAGTCGGGGCGGAGGTTACTAACTTGACGGCATGGAAGCACATGAAGGTGAAGAAGCCCGATCTTACCAAGCCTCAGCCACAGCTTCCCGAGTACTACGGCAGTTCCGAGGAGGACTTGCGCAACTACTGCCAGACGTTCCAGGATTTTCACCCGGAGGTGGTTGACCCCCTTGAGGAGGAGACCGACGAGACTTCGTTGGTCCTGTTGGGGCACGGATTGCAGCATGGCCGTCTGCGCGTTCTTCATAAGAAGGACAAGCCTACCTCGAGCTTCACGCATATCAAGGCTACCCTCCCCGCTGATGGCCCCCTATCCCGCCTCCTCGACACCCTCGTCGATCCACCTCCACCGATGTGAGCTCTTCTGATTTTCATCCTCTTTTCGACATTCGTTCCTGCATGGATAAGTTGACGAGATTCATTATTTTTGAAATTGTAGCCTGATTTGGACGCGTCCTACACTGCCGCTCATACGGAGTATCAGGCGGCCCATCACGAGTGGGAGCTGAGGAATGAGGCCTACAGCTCGTACATCGAATCTGTAATTTTCAACCTTTATTTCTGCAAGAGATGACAAGTCCCACTTCCCCTAGTTTGAACTTTTATTTCTGCAACGCCTGACATGTAAAATATCTTGCAGACGATGCTGTTTTTGGCCACTGGAGAGCGGGGGGGCCCCGATAGGAGAGCGGCCTCCAAGGCCAGGGCCGTTGCCAATGTTTCCATCGAAGGACCAGTTCGCTCTCACATTCTACTCATCGACCCCGGTAAGTTCTTTGCCAAACCACCGGTTACCGCTTTCCTTTGCCTCGCAAGTTGCTAACTCTTGCTCAAACATGTAGGGAACGGGATGTTCGGGGAACACACACTTTGGTCGTGCTTCTCCTAGTTCCTCGCCAGGTTCGCGTGAGATCGCACCATTTCACCCCGATGGTCCTTCTCCTGGTGCTTCGCCTGATGATGCGCCTAGTTCTACTGGCGCGACGCACCGTCGGTCACCGCATCTCATAGCGGGAGATCTCGGGCTGACCCCGTCTCCGCCTCACTTCCCGTAGGGCTATGTGTGTATATAGTTGATGATGATAATATGATCTTGTCCTATGTGTGTATATACTTGATGATGATGACATGATCTTGTCCTATGTGTGTATCCATTTGATGATGATGATATGATCTTGTTTGCACTTGATTTGACTGTCAGTTTGCTATTATTGTTGTTGTTATTATTACTGTGATTATTGTTGTTATTAGTGCTAAAACAAAAAAATGAATTCTGGTGTGTCACTCTACGCCGACGGCAATGCCGTCGGCACAAGGTGGACGCCAGGGCTCCCAGGTGCGGCCACGCCGTCTCCTATGCCGACGGTGTAACAGCCCCCGATTGGTACCCTAAAATATGGGCCAATTTTTCACTTTTTGCTTTGCATTGCATCATGGCATACTTATTTAAATTGCTAATTCTAAACAAAGCAACACTTGGAAATTAAAAACAAAGGAAGCCAAAACCCTTCCTCAAATTTCCAAAGTAAATGCATTGCCCAAAATGGCCAAATCAAATACTTTACTCAAATTGGCAAAACCAATTGTTCTTGAGTTCCCAAATTGTCCAGGAAGCTCAAGGATATATTTTTATAAATAATTGCCAAGGGCTAAATTATTAAAAAGCAACTAAAATGGGGAGACAAACTTCCCAAGCACCCAAACCAAATGCAAATGCTTAACTTGTCAACCAACTTGTTCTTGGACTTCCAAATTGTTAGGAAGTTCCAAGTTTGCATTCTATCTCAAATTCTCAATTTCCAAATATTTGTCAAATAAGAAATGAACATGAGAATTCAAATTGGCTTAATTCAATTCCTATTTTTGAAACCAAGTTAAACATTCCAAAAATTCAAACAAAAATCATGGGGAGCTTCAATGTTATTGTTAGAGCCTCCATGAATATTTTCAGTATTTTTGGAAATGTTTAAGTGCTTCAATTAAATACAAATTGGAAATTGTCAAATTTACTTTAAATTAAATGCTGTGAATAAAGGTTGGTCAAAACATTTTAATTTGTCTCACCAACTTTTGTGAATCACCTAAAGGTCAAGTGGAGCCCACCTGAATTTTTCGTATTTTCTAAAATTGTTTAAAGGCCCCAATTAAATCGCCAAAGTCTGCTGCTGGACCATTTTGCAATTTATTTAAATCTGCCGGGGGGTTTTCGTGAAAAACATGGTCTTCTTCTCCACAGTGCCGGGAGGCACTGGCGCCATGCCTCCCATGCCCATGCCGCCACCGTGCCCTCTCTGCCCCACGCCCTACCTGCTCCCTGGAGGACAAGGACCCCGTCGATTGCCTCCCTCTCTCTCCCCTTGCCTTTTTCCCACTCACGGACACCCTAACCCTAGCTCTAGCTACCTCCATGGCCGACACAGCCCCGCCGCCGTCCCTCTCCCGAAGCCGTCGTTGAAGACTTCCCCTGCCCAAATCGAAGCGGGGAAGCCCTCCGTCACCTCGTCCTCTATCTCCTTGCCAGAGGAATCGAGCCGGGGTGCTCTACAATGCCGTCACCGACCGTTTCCTTTCTCGCCTCCGGCCGCCGCCTCCGAACACCGTTGCCTCGCCATTCGTTCTCCCCAGCCACTCCCGACCAAGCCAAAGTGTCCCTGGTGAGCTCCTCCTTCTTTTAGCTTCCTCCCGCGCCCCCTCCCCCTCTCCCGGCGTCGATCGTCGCCGGCCACCGCGCCTCGCCGCTGACGCGCGCGTGCTTGCCCGGCCGTGCCCCGGCCTGGGCCGGCCCCAAAGGCCGAACCCTTCGGGCTGGTACCCGGCCTGGCAGCCCAGCCTGGGCCGGCCACAGGCTGGCCACCTCGGGTGCCTGCCCGGCCTGGCCGGCTTGAGGCCGGCCTGCCAGGGTTTGTTTTTCCCTTTTTCAAATAAAAACAGATTTTGAATATTTGTTATCTATTTGAATAATGCTTCAAAAATTGCAAATTAAATACCAAATTGATCAGCAAGACATACTCTACAATATAGAATCTTTGAAATGATCTTTTGGAACTTTTTATGTTGTTGTTATTTAAGAATCCCTAAATGGCTTAATAATACTAAAATTCGGGAAAATTCATAACTTGTGAAATTGGTATCCAAAAAAAATATTTATGAGTTGACTATCAAATTGATCAGTGCTTCAAATGCAACCAAACCATGCTAATATCACATCATGATCACAAATTCTTATTGATGTTATTCATAATTTGATTAAATGAATTAAATTCAATTATTTAATTAATTTGCTATTTATTCATCGGTACTCCGAAAATTACAAATAAAGTACCAAAATGATCGGAATAACAAACCCTACCCATTTCATGTCATGTTCATGCATATTGAGCCACTTCTCTAATAATTTAATAATTTATGAAGAATGTGGTCACTAAGAAAAATATGGGGTTGTTTCCAAATAATTGCACTAATTATTTGGAACTCCATTTAATTTGTTAAATAAATTAGATGTTGATATCTTTGCATCAATTTGACATGTCATCATGTGATTGAGCATTGCACCTTCTCTTCTTGTGATTTATTGGTTCTTTTATATTATTTTGGGTATCGATAGATTCCGGAGTTGAGGTCACCCCGACCTATCCCGACGAGCAGTACTACACGCCCCGGCAGCAAGGCAAGAGATAACCTAACCTTCTTGGCATCTAGCATCCAATTGTTTTACAAACTTATTTTATCCACCATAATATTGCATGCGATTCCAATTACAAGTTTTGATCAATATTAGTGAATCCTATGAATGCATGTTTTCCCCCGAGCCAAGCACATGCTTCCCCTCCTATAAACCCTAGGTTTGATGTGTTTTCCAGAGACAAAGATATAATTGTTGTTATATGCTTAGCCATGATTAGTTAAATGCTAGTTATGTCTGTTGTTTAATTCCATAATTGTTGATGTTGATGGAATGTTTCGGACATGGTGGATATGTGGGGTGCTAAACTAAAATGCTAAAAAGGCTTGGGTGAGTTGCCATCGAGGATGGTGTTTTGCCTCACTCTTGCCCCTAGGTGCGAGTTCTTTACCTCTTGAACCAAGACGAGCGTGCTGCCATTGGTGGGTGTATGGGCGCCTTACTAACTGAATAACTTGTGCGGGCGTATCCAAGGGTCCTCTAGTTCGGTTTTCCATTTGCGTGTGAGTGGAAAGAAGATGTTGATGAGGATTTGTGTTTAGGACGTGGCGATGGGGCAGGGGCTGAAATAGGCTGGGTAAACTTGCCCTGTGGCCACAGATGACTCTTGGATAGTCTCACGCGAGGTAAAGGTTTAACCGCGCCTGCTCGCCGGCCTTCCCCGGAAGAGGGCCAATCAGGTGAGCCGGACGGTACCAATGGGTAAATTAGTACACCCCTGCAGGGTTAAATCTTTTCGAAAAGCCGTGTCCGCGGTTATGGACGACTTGGGAATAGACGATAAGATCATAGAGAACCTTAACCTAATTGATATGGCAGCTAAAGGTTGCATAATCAACGTGTGATAAAGGTTCATTTCCTCGAGGGTGATTCGAGGGGGTGCCTTGGTGGAGATGAGTGTGGTTGGTTACAAAAGGGTTCGACGAGAACCAATGATGACAATGTTACTCTCTTATCCCCTTTTATGAAAAATATTCTTAATAGACAATGCCTTGTGTCTTTTATATCTTTTAAATGAAAATCTAGCTTTATGCAAATTAGCTACATTATACAGCTTTAGAGCCTCCGTCAGCATCGGGCCTATATCGCCCTACTAAACTTGCGAGTACGTCGTACTCAGTCTCTCTTTGCTGCCTTTATATTTGTTTTTCAGAGGAGGACGGCACCGAGCAGCTAGGTGGGTTCTTCGTGGACGTCGACTAGTAGTCCGGGGTTCCCAGGTGGCAGCTTGGGACCGTGGAACAAGCTGGCTGGGATCTTTTATTTGTAGGCCTCTTAGGCCATATATTTGCATCTTGTTGTTAGACAACACTACCCGCTTCTGCTTGATGTATTGTTGGATCTGTGATCCTTTTGTTTGTAATATTTGTATCTTTCTCATATGAGAGTTGCTATATGCTTTTGTGTCGTAGAGTCTGCAATGTGCCAGTTGTTGCACAAGTCTCGACCTCTTTACTATACGTGATAGCGATGTCTGAGCTTATGGCACGAGCGAGGTGTTGTGTGCCGATGATCCATTCCGAGCACACCTGCCAATGAGTTTTGGCCTGGGATTGGTAAACCCAGTAACCCTCGATTGTGTAGCATGACCGGTTGCACAACGCTTCACTGTATAGTTCTAGGGTCGGGGCGCTACAAGTTGGTATCAGAACAGGACTGCCTGTAGGAAACCCTTTCTATTGATAGATGTCGAGTCTAGTTGAAAATTATTTTTAACCTAAAAATGAGTTGTGAAAACCTTCTTAGGATTCTTTTTACTCCTTACCCAATTCACTCTGATCTCGGTGCCATCTTACCTCTATTTGATTTAACGGTGTTTCTGATCGTCTGCAAAATTCTAAATCTTTAGGATCTCGGGGTTGGGTTTCTACCTTTAGTTACTATTGATCTCTACTCGTCTGCCAAATCTAAAACATGAAGAAAGGAAGTTTGGTGGTTCGTCAAGAAATTCCTTTACTTTAGCCCAAGATCTTGAACCGAAGGTCCCGGATTGTGATAGGGCTCAGGTGTAATGATTCATGAGGGTTGTCACCCTTGTGAGCATTATGCTATTGTGAGTCCCGGTGCATGAAGCTGATCTTTAACCCAAGATCTTTTCCGTTGAACCCTGGTGCTAATGGTTAAACCCTACCTCAGGTTGGCAAAAATTGCGGTTAGTCTTCAAGCTCGAGGTTGCAGCCGTAATTGTTTTCCTCGACAATTCTCTTCTTCGTCACTAGCTTTAGCTAGGCTCTCTGTAATGGAATCATCTGAATCACGACGGGATTGCTCTTAGCGAGTTTTTCCATCAATACTTGTGATTCCTCCACTAACATCCGTTCATGAAACCCTTTCGGCACTAGTTGTCTGAAGAGTGCTAACAGGGCTTCTGCTATATCCTGGAATTGTTGTTAGCCCGTTCCTTACTCGAAATCTGTCGTCCGCCCTCTATCTGTCTGCGGACAGTCAAGTTTTATCATGCATTGGGTTGTTCTGATGCTTGTTATTCTTGTGGTTTGTCAAGACATTCCACTTCGGGAGGTCAGGAGAAACAAACTCCGGTACCTCGTCCACTTCTCGAAAAAAAGGTCAAAGTTTTGTGATTCGCGGAGTAAGAGCTTGTCTAGCTTTTGTTCCGTTCCACCTTGGAGTGTCACACTCTTTCATATCAATAGGTCGTGCTCAGTCACATGACATACTTGATGAAGTGATGCTCTCACCCTTCCTTATCAATCTACCTTCGAGCTTTTCGGCTCGAGAGTGTTGAGGATGAATATCGTTGTGGTAATCGGATATTCTTAGCAATTGATTTTGTTTCGAAATCCAAAGACTTTCGTGGCACTCTTAGCAGTATTGGTAATCATATCATCGAGCTGAGTTATCTGTGTTGCCAAGTCCAATTATCCAGGTGCACACCTTCGGCCAAAGAGTTAGATTCGTGTCGAAACTCTTAAGACCACATCTTTTTCCTTGAAGGGCAAGTCTCTCTCGCAACCAGTGACTTTTGTCGCTGTGGATCCAAGTGAAGTTCGCTTTGTTTCCTCGGGTTTAATCACAAGTTGGTCATGCATATGTGCCTTGTTGTTGAGCTGGTGGGTTGTTGCCTCCAGTTCTCCAAATAAGCCATGGGTGCGCTCCAAACCACTAGCCGCTTCGTTCTCGAATAAGAAGAGGTTGTCAAATCTCATCATCTACTGGTGTTTCACAATCATGAATCAGTTGGGCTTCATTGTTTGGAGTTCATGCTGGTTTAATTTCCTTTTCTTAGCCGTGACCCCATGGAACTCCCATTCTAGCTCGTGTGCTGGAGCTTGACCCTATAGCCTATGCCTTGAGAAACTAGTGATCCTAAGCTTTCGTTAACTTTCGGAAACTCCCTTTTCAGGCAAGTTAAGTATGAAGTACCTGCACGCCTAACCAAATCTGAATCTCAAGCAAAAATGACGCTTGGAGTTTGCCACGAGTATGATCTAGGCCTACTTGTAATTCCCGACAAGTCCGATGATGTGGTTCAAGCACCTCACCGGAAGATCCGTTGACGAAATCCCTTCAATCCTTAAAAAAATCACCCACTATCCATGAGTATCATGGGTAGTTTATCCTAATCGTTCCCCTAAGGTTCTTTCCGCTATCTCCAAGTACGACCTCCACTTGATGATTGATTGAAGGCTATTCCGAAGCCGGAGTGTGATATCTAGAACCTCAAGGATAACATCACCACGGAGTTGCTAAATATCTATCGGTCGATCCTCCTACTCCTTGTATCGTGGCAATATCTCGTGTACGAGGTTCTCCCTCCCTAACCAGTTGAGGATCATGTGGATCAATGCTATATTTTCCCCTCCTAGGTGAACCCAAAGTTTTGCCCAATCACACTGACGTTGTAGAAATCCTTCAGTTTCGTTAGGGCCAAGCTTTTAACCTTATGGAAGCATCTGGTAGGTCAAAAGCGTGGAGTCCGGAAGGTGTCCTTTCTCCTCGCGGTGCTTCAAGTTTCTATGATCTACACCTCTTGGTGGTTTGAAATAATGTCTTAGTCTTGGACCAATATCCTGAACAAAGTGATCGGTTGTCCTACCCTCGGCTCGACCTTTGTTTGGTCAAGTCGTTCCTAGTTTTCCCCAATGGCTTATGGTTGTGGGCAAAGTTCCTTTTTGTCTGTCACCTTAAGCTACCTTCTGTCCTTCCGCCATTTTGGCATGTCTTGTTAGTTAGCCCAATCTCTGCAATGAGGAAGATACGTGTTGTCATATTCTCCTCCTCTCTACTTCTACTCTAGAATCTCGGGACGAGATTCCTGTAAGGGGGGTAGAATTGTAACAGCCCCAGATTAGTACCCTAAAATATGGGCCAAATTTTCACTTTTTGCTTTGCATTGCATCATGGCATACTTATTTAAATTGCTAATTCTAAACAAAGCAACACTTGGAAATTAAAAACAAAGGAAGCCAAAACCCTTCCTCAAATTTCCAAAGTAAATGCATTGCCCAAAATGGCCAAATCAAATACTTTACTCAAATTGGCAAAACCAATTGTTCTTGAGTTCCCAAATTGTCCAGGAAGCTCAAGGATATATTTTTATAAATAATTGCCAAGGGCTGAATTATTAGCAAGCAACTAAAATGGGGAGACAAACTTCCCAAGCACCCAAACCAAATGCAAATGCTTAACTTGTCAACCAACTTGTTCTTGGACTTCCAAATTGTTAGGAAGTTCCAAGTTTGCATTCTATCTCAAATTCTCAATTTCCAAATATTTGTCAAATAAGAAATGAACATGAGAATTCAAATTGGCTTAATTCAATTCCTATTTTTGAAACCAAGTTAAACATTCCAAAAATTCGAACAAAAATCATGGGGAGCTTCAATGTTATTGTTAGAGCCTCCATGAATATTTTCAGTATTTTTGGAAATGTTTAAGTGCTTCAATTAAATTCAAATTGGAAATTGTCAATTTTACTTTAAATTAAAAGCTGTGAATAAAGGTTGGTCAAAACATTTTATTTTGTCTCACCAATTTTTTTGGAGCACCTAAAGGTCAAGTGGAGCCCACCTGAATTTTTGCGTATTTTCTAAAATTGTTTAAAGGCCCCAATTAAATCGCCAAAGTCTGCTGCTGGACCATTTTGCAATTTATTTAAATCTGTCAGGGGGGTTTCGTGAAAAACATGGTCTTCTTCTCTACAGTGCCGGGAGGCACTGGCGCCATGCCTCCTATGCCCATGCCGCCATCGTGCCCTCCCTGCCCCACGCCCTACCTGCTCCCTGGAGGACAAGGACCCCGTCGACGGCCTCCCTCTCTCTCCCCTTGCCTTTTTCCCCACTCACGGACACCCTAACCCTAGCTCTAGCTACCTCCATGGCCGACGCAGCCCCGCCACCGTCCCTCTCCCGACACCGTCGTTGAAGACCTCCCCTGCCAAATCGAAGCGGGGAAGCCCTCCGTCACCTCGTCCTCTATCTCCTCGCCAGAGGAATCGAGCCGGGGTGCTCTACAACGCCGTCACCGACCGTTTCCTTTTTCGCCTCCGGCTGCCGCCTCTGAACACCGTTGCCTCGCCATTCGTTCTCCCCAGCCGCTCCCGACAAAGCCAAAGTGTCCCTGGTGAGCTCCTCCTTCTTTTAGCTTCCTCCCGCGCCAACTCCCCCTCTCTCGGCGTCGATCGTCGCCGGCCACCGCGCCTCGCCGCTGACGCGCGCGTGCTTGCCCGGCCGTGCCCCGGCCTGGGCCGGCCCCAAAGGCCGAACCCTTCGGGCTGGTACCCGGCCTGGCAGCCCAGCCTGGGCCGGCCACAGGCTGGCCGCCTCGGGTGCCTGCCCGGCCCATGGCCCGGCCTGGCCGGCTTGAGGCCGGCCTGCCAGGGTTTGTTTTTCCCTTTTTCAAATAAAAACAGATTTTGAATATTTGTTATCTATTTGAATAATGCTTCAAAAGTTGCAAATTAAATACCAAATTGATCAGCAAGACATACTCTACAATATATAATATTTGAAATGATCTTTTGGAACTTTTTATCTTGTTGTTATTTATCCCTAAATGGCTTAATAATACCAAAATTCGGGAAAATTCATAACTTGTGAAATTGGTATCCAAAAATTATGAGTTGACTATCAAATTGATCAGTGCTTCAAATGCAACCAAACCATGCTAATATCACATCATGATCACAAATTCTTATTGATGTTATTCATAATTTGATTAAATGAATTAAATTCAATTATTTAATTAATTTGCTATTTATTCATCGGTACTCCGAAAATTACAAATAAAGTACCAAAATGATCGGAATGACAAACCCTACCCATTTCATGTCATGTTCATGCATATTGAGCCACTTCTCTAATAATTTAATAATTTATGAAGAATGTGGTCACTAAGAAAAATATGGGGTTGTTTCCAAATAATTGCACTAATTATTTGGAACTCCATTTAATTTGTTAAATAAATTAGATGTTGACATCTTTGCATCAATTTGACATGTCATCATGTGATTGAGCATTGCACCTTGTGTTCTTGTGATTTATTGGTTCTTTTGTATTATTTTGGGTATCGATAGATTCCGGAGTTGAGGTCACCCCAACCTATCATGACGAGCAGTACTACACGCCCCGGCAGCAAGGCAAGAGATAACCTAACCTTCTTGGCATCTAGCATCCAATTGTTTTACAAACTTATTTTATCCACCATAATATTGCATGCGATTCCAATTACAAGTTTTGATCAATATTAGTGAATCCTATGAATGCATGTTTTCCCCCGAGCCAAGCACATGCTTCCCCTCCTATAAACCCTAGGTTTGATGTGTTTTCCAGAGACAAAGATATAATTGTTGCAATATGCTTAGCTATGCTTAGCTATGCTTAGCCATGCTTAGTTAAATGCTAGTTATGTCTGTTGTTTAATTCCATAATTGTTGATGTTGATGGAATGTTTCGGACATGGTGGATATGTGGGGTGCTAAACTAAAATGCTAAAAAGGCTTGGGTGAGTTGCCATCGAGGATGGTGTTTTGCCTCACTCTTGCCCCTAGGTGCGAGTTCTTTACCTCTTGAACCAAGACGAGCGTGCTGCCATTGGTGGGTGTATGGGCGCCTTACTAACTGAATAACTTGTGCGGGCATATCCAAGGGTCCTCTAGTTCGGTTTTCCATTTGCGTGTGAGTGGAAAGAAGATGTTGATGAGGATTTGTGTTTAGGACGTGGCGATGGGGCAGGGGTTGAAATAGGCTGGGTAAACTTGCCCTGTGGCCACAGATGACTCTTTGATAGTCTCACGCGAGGTAAAGGTTTAACCGCGCCTGCTCGCCGGCCTTCCCCGGAAGAGTGCCAATCAGGTGAGCCGGACGGTACCAATGGGTAAATTAGTACACCCTGCAGGGTTAAATCTTTTCGAAAAGCCGTGTCCGCGGTTATGGACGACTTGGGAATAGACGATAAGATCATAGAGAACCTTAACCTAATTGATATGGCAAGCTAAAGGTTGCATAATCAACGTGTGATAAAGGTTCATTTCCTCAAGGGTGATTCGAGGGGGTGCCTTGGTGGAGATGAGTGTGGTTGGTTACAAAGGGTTCGATGAGAACCAATAATGACAATGTTACTCTCTTATCCCCTTTTATGAAAAATATTCTGAATATACGATGCCTTGTGTCTTTTATATCTTTTAAATGAAAATCTAGATTTATGCAAATTAGCTACATTATACAGCTTTAGAGCCTTCGTCAGCATCGGGCCTATATCGCCCTACTAAACTTGCGAGTGCGTAGTACTCAGTCTCTCTTTGCTGCCTTTATATTTGTTTTTCAGAGGAGGACGGCACCGAGCAGCTAGGTGGGTTCTTCGTGGACGTCGACTAGTAGTCCGGGGTTCCCATGTGGCAGCTTGGGACCGTGGAACAAGCTGGCTGGGATCTTTTATTTGTAGGCCTCTTAGGCCATATATTTGCATCTTGTTGTTAGACAACACTACCCGCTTCCGCTTGATGTATTGTTGGATCTGTGATCCTTTTGTGTGTAATATTTGTATCTTTCTCATATATGAGTTGCTATATGCTTTTGTGTCGTAGAGTCTGCAATATGCCAGTTGTTCCACAAGTCTCGGTCTCTTTATACTATACGTGATAGCGATGTCTGAGCTTATGGCACGATCGAGGTGTTGTATGCCGATGATCCATTCCGAGCACACCTGCCAATGAGTTTTGGCCTGGGATTGGTAAACCCAGTAACCCTCGATTGTATAGCATGACTGGTTGCACAACGCTTCACTGTATAGTTCTGGGGTCGGGGCGCTACAGACGGTAAGCCATCGGCATAGTCTGACGCAGGGCTCCCTAGGTTTGGCCACGTCGTCTCCTATGCCGAGGGCGTTGCCGTCGGCGTAGGTGGATGCCAGGGCTTCCCAGGCGCTGCCGCGTGGCCACTTTACGCCGAGGGCATTGCCGTCGGCGTAGAAAGATGACGGCGAAGTTTGGCCGTTATAGCTCCTGTGGGACCCACCTGGCCTACGCCGACGGCTAAGTTTGGCCGTCGGCACGACGGATACACCGGCGGCTTTTTGTACGCCGACGGAAAAAGTGTCTACGCCGAAGCCGTATTACGCCGAGGGAGGCACGCCGAGGGTTGCCGTCGGCGTAAGCTGTGACTTTAGCCGTCGGCGTAGCGACTGGTCCCCGTAGTGACTTTGCCTTTCTTGTAGAGATAGCATCATGCAATGCTTGGTTAGAGTTCAACGAATTAATAGGAGAGAGTTTGCTTTCATTGTTTTGGGAACACATACAACATTAAATTAAAGAAAGGACATAACCCCCGCATGGGAGGCAAAGGATGGGAGCGGTTCATTACCTGAACAATCTCAACGGAGGAGAAATGATTTGTGTTTTCATGACATGACAACCCAAGATAGCTATTGCATATGTCGATAATGGAGATGATCCATTTGGACGTGCCGTCTTTGCCCAAAAATTGCATGTGTTTCTTCATCCCAGAAATTATTTAAGAAATGGAGATGATCCATTTGGAGTAGCTTTTAGCATTGGCATCCAAGGAACACAATGTTATACTATGACTTACAGCAGGGGTAATCACCATCGTTGGTTACTATAATTCATGAAGAAATTGAGAGTACAAGTACTATAGTTATGGAGATGGATAGAGAAATTGCTATGGAGATGGAGTTGATGGCGGCAGAGCACTTTGACTCCGAGGAATGGTTTTTGTGAGTTTTGGCAGCTCCTCTCTCTTTTATATACAAACATTTGAATAATTTAGGGTTTGACGGGTCTTTTGATGCGATTTTGATGGTGGTCTCTTCACAAAATTGTGTGGTTTGATCTGCCGGAGCCACAGACACATATGGTACAACAGAATGTTACGGCCACGCCCGACTGTATTTTCACTCGTTATTTTGTTTATTGGATTCGGCAGCCAGTTGACTTGAGCAATCTACCATCACGTAATTCTTCCCATATATGGTCATATTTCATCATATTTAGAGCATCCCGAGTCGGATATCAACGTTGTATAGCGCGTCAAAATAGAGTCACGCCACTGCTATTTTACAAGCGTATTAGTGAAGTGTCGGTATATTACCACCACTTCATTGATAAACTAATACTAGCGACGTGTTTGACAGTGTACGCGGCACTAGTAACTCATATTATTTTGATGGAGCGTGTCGCGATGAGAGCTCGGTTGTAACAAAGAGAATAGTTTGTTGTACCGAAATCGTACTTGCATATTTTTTTCCTTGATAGAGAGCCAGCCATTTGTCACAGAAAGAAGCCAAGAGGCAGTGGTTAGTTGATTGGATTGGCTTAAGGCTAGAGATGGTTTCTACACGACTTCCTTCCTTTCTGCTTTCTCTTATGTTTCATTTCTTTGATTTATTGATGGATGATCACTTCTATCGAAGACAAAATATTACACTATGTTGATACTGACAATCTTTTAAATATGCACACAGATGGTTCTTTCGCCATGAATTATTCTTTTACATTTATATATAATGACAATCTATATTTGTTGAAGTGTGAGATTAGTGAGTTTCTTGACTTCATGAATTGTTCTGTGCAATTTTAAGAGATAAATTTATTATCCGCATATCTAGCTGTAAATTGATTTAACCGTAGCAATACACGGACATTTTTTGCTAGTCGATTAATATAAGTGCGCACTACGTTCCTAGAAAAGAATGAAAATGACAAGTACCAACGCTAGGAACAAGATAGAGCACGAGCTCACCTGACTCGGTACTTTGCTTTGAACTAACGGCGTCGGGAAGAAATGACATAACGGTGTCTACGGCCAGTCTCCAACCGAGCCCGGACGTCGACAGTAGCTAGCTGAAATGCTCCATAGAAAAGATGTGTAAAGCTTTATTTTACACGCGTCCCAAACACTCCCATGACGTGCCGTCGACAAGGGCCCTCGCTGTCGACAAGGGATCGACGTCGAGGGGCCGCGTCGCCTCACACATGCCGCCTCCACGCCTCCCTGCTCTGCTATAAAATAGCTTACCGTCCTCCACCACCAAGACGCACAAGCAGCTGCATACACAACACAGTCAAAGCGTACGTACGTTCGTCCCGGTTAGTCTCAGGAAGCATAGCAATGGCGTCCGGCCAGGAGGAGAAGGGGACGTGGGACCTGGGCAGCGCGGCCAGAGCGGGGCAGACCGTCGTCCCCGGTGGCACCGGCGGGAAGACCTTCGAGGCGCAGGAGAAACTCGCCGAAGGTTCGTATATATGTTGTGATCGATGTTACTGAACATAAGTGGTCAACTTATGTTCTGATACTGATTAATTGCTACTAGCTAGTGTCGTTCGTTCTGTAACACGCCATTCGTGTGCAGGGCGCATCCGTGGGGGGGAGACACGGAAGGAGCAGATGGGGGAGGGAGGGTACAGCGAGATGGGGCGCAAGGGCGGCCTGAGCACCAACGACGAGTCCGGCGCCGAGCACGCCGCCAGGGAGGGCATCGACATCGACGAGTCCAAGTTCAAGACCAAGTCTTCTTAGATCAGTGTTTGCGAGGCTAGCTAGCAAAGCTCACACTGGTCACTGCTGATGACTGCATCTTAGTTGGCCTTCCTAGTCTGTCCACGTACTACTGAATAATAAATGTACGCCATCATACGTACTGTATCAAATATATATATGTATATGCGTGCTCAATAAGGGAGTGGTGTTTTGTACTTCTTGCATACGACACTTTTTATTTAAAATACATTTTAAACATATTTAGAATGCTAAAAATTTGAAAAAAAAAATGGTCCACTGCTATGTGTTTACAAAGTCACTTTTTATTTTTTAATACAGGTCATAAAATATGTCGATTTTCAAGAAATCATTTTGAAAATACATAAAATGTGAAGACATGTTCAGAATTTTTTGATATTTGAAATATTTTTTTTTAGATATGGTGCATATGTACTCGGGATCAAATGTGATTTTCACCCTAAAACATGTATTTTGGCTTCCGAGCTCACAATCTTCGACCCAAATAAAATAATAATAAAATATTTTAGGAAAGTTTAAAAGAAATCCCCTCCAACGTCTAAGCTCCCTAAATTCTTGGCCTGTGGTTCACCCCTGACATAGGCCCACATTTCAGTAACACAGTTTGTTGGCTTCGCGAATCACACATTGCCACGCATTGTAGCTTTGATAGTCGGTAGAAATTTCGCTGATCAGCCATGTGGGCCTGCAGTCCAACAAGCCAAACCGAACCACGCTCCTAATTCGCAAAAAAAAAAAAAAAAAAAAAAACGCTCCTCTCTCACGGTCCCTCTCCTCTTTCCTGAGCGCCCGCCTGCGTCGCAAGCTGAGCTAGGGTTTCTGGCCGCCGCCTCCCACCTGCCCAGCTCCGGCCATGACTCATCTCCTTCATCGCCCCCTCCTCGACCCCGTTTTCGCCTCTGTGCAGCCAGCCGACGGTAGCAGCCGCTGCACTACAGGGGCGAGCAGGAGCAGTAGGATGTAGGAGGCATCGGGAACCTTCACCGCAGATCATCCCGGACCGCCGTGTGCATCCTCCTCTGTCCCAGCCTCCTGGGCTAATCTCCTTTGGTCTGGAGCGGTGTCGCCTTCACCTTCCGCTTCGTCTCTGCCATGCTTCTTGAAAAATGGGGCTGCGTGAGCCGCCTCGAATCTCTCGTGGTGCTGGAGGTCGATGCGGTGACCATACTTACGACGGCGAGCGGTGCACACATATGGCTGATCTTAGAACATCCGAGGTTGTGCTCCCTTCCAAGTACCAAGCGGGAGATGGCGTCAAGCGACTGTTATGTCCTATGGCGTGTCTAATCCAATCTGAGTGACACTATGTCACCAAGGTAATGCAAGTATCCTCTCTGATTTCCTGGTTTGGATTGTTCCACCTGGTACTTTTAAATATCGGTGCTTGTTTCCAATCTCCCGTAGCAACACAATAATTACAAAAACCATTCCTGAATATTGCAGTCATGTCACCATGTCTAATCCCAGCCCCATGGCCTCATCGCCTAATTGAGTCATTTATTTAACTGCAGTTCATGATTGCAGTTGAGTATATGCACGAAGACAATAATCATGGGTTCTAATGCGAATATAATCTATTTTGCCAACTGCATTGAACACACGAGTTTTGTCATATTGTCTGTACGAAATAAGAATGCTGCCTTTTCAGGCTCGACTCCAAATATTTAGAACTTTATGGTGAGTTTTATGTGTTCTCGTAAGTGCAGTTCATCTCCCTGAATATGAGTAGGGTACTCTTTAGGGATGACTTAAATTTATTAGTGCACATGATATGAGAAATAGGGCTGGGAAACTGAGAGAAATTAGATCATGGAAAGTAATTCTTCTTTGATACCACAGTAGATGTGTTTTTAGAACAAAGATTTTTTTTCGCGGGAATTACCAGAGCTTTATTCAACAAACAGCGTTCTATGATCATCAGCCAGCAGGCTTGTGACCAAGAAGCTAGGAGCAACGTCTAGCCAACTGTCCGTCCTTTGCAGCGAGCAGGAATGCTTCGCACACAGATGGGCCGGCAGATTGGCATCTCGAAACACATGTTGAATTACAAAAGAATTAAAAGAAACAGCTAGCTCTGCAATCTCTAAAAGGATAGGAGCAATCACCGACCGTGAAAAACTCTCAGAGTTCCAGAGGTTTACAACCTCCACGCAATCAGTCTCCATTGTCACTTAATGGAATCCTCTAAGCTTAGCGAAGATGACCCCTTCCCGAAGCGACAAAGTCTCGGCCACCAGAGGATTAGTAACACCCGGCAGCGGCTTGCTCCATGCACCAAGCAATGAAGACGAAGACCGAGCCACACCTCCTGCTCCCGCAGAACCAGAATGAAATGCGATTGCACCGTCACAATTGATTTACCCATCCATCTTCAGGTGGTCGCCATCCATGTCCCGGCAACGTACAAGCGTGATGCCTGGGAAGATCCAATATAGCCAGTTCTTCACGAATTCGACAAACTGAGAAAACCGGATCAAATTGCTCCTCGCCATGTGTTAGCCTATTCCGCGAGGTCCATATTACCCACATAACTGAGATTATCTTCGCCTTCTCATGATCAGTGAACCGATCATCACATAAAATAACCCAAGACCACGTCTCCGGATGTAGACGAAGCAGTCTGAAGTCAAATAGACATTGCGCTTCTTCCAAAAACCGACGTGCATGCGAGCAATTTACAAGGACATGCATGAGATCTTCCTCCATCGCTAGGCAAACCTTGCATCTGTTACTTTCTTTGATATGCCTCCTTTTTAGAGTACACTCGTCAGGTAGAATCTTTCTGATAACACGCCACCAGAAAACTCTAATTTTTGGTTGAATCTTCAACTTCCAGAGGGAATGGCACAACTGTTCATCGGTCTGTGAGGCTCCCGTTCCCGTTCCTACCGCTCGAGCACGAAGCTCTTTCTGGGTCATAAGTGAACGGTACGCTGATTTCATAGTGTACATCCCCGAATTCTCGAAGTTCCAAGCCAAAAAATCATCCCCACCCCCGTCCTTAACGGAATATTGGGAATAGCCTCAACGTCGGGTTGGATAAACGTTGCTCTTACCAGATCTTCCTTCCAAGTCCAAGAAACATTGTCAATCAGATCACTGACCATAACCAGATCAGTATTCGCCGGCTTGAACTGGGGTTTAAGTGTGCGGGCTTCAGTAATCCAACTATCAGACCAGATGTTAATATAGTTGACCCATCCCCAACTCTCTTAAGCAGACCTACTTCCAAAGCCTCCCGCCCAGCGATTATTGCTCTCCATATTGGTGACGCTAACGATGGGATAGTAGCCTGCATGAAATCCACCTCTGGGAAATATTTGGTTTTCATTACTCTTGCACAAAGGGAATCTGGCTTAGTCATGAAACGCCAGCCATGCTTCCCTAGTAAAGCCATGTTGAACATCTCGAGATCTAAAAAACCCATTCCACCCTTAACTTTTGAGGTAGCAAGTGCCTCCCATGATAACCAATGCAAAGATCGCTTATCAAGAGAGCTACTCCACCAAAATCTTGCCATGCATGATGAAAACACCTTGCATACTTTTTAGTCAAACGGAAACAGCTCATACTGAAAGTTGGAATTGCCTATATGACAGCTTTTAGAAGTGTTTCCCTTCCTGCACAAGCTAGAAATCTCTCGGACCAGCCTTGCATTTTACTTCTAGCCCTCACCATGATATGATCAAAAGTACCACTGGTAATACGCCCTACTGCAGTAGGTAGTCCAAGGTATCGTTCACTGAAAGCTTCAACATGGATACCCAACAAATTTTTGATTTCAAGTCTCTTTTCAGCTAGGGTATTGGGGCTAAAGAACACAACACTTTTATCCCGATTAACAGCTTCTCCTGAACTAGCCGCATAGATGGCCAAGATATCATTAAGACGCTGCACACTGTGGGCACTAGCACTGATAAAAATCAGGCTATCATCAGCAAACAACAGATGGTTGGCCGAAGGTGATCTCGGTGACACTCTGATTCCTCTATCAACAAAATCCCCTCCATAACTATTCAGCATGCAAGTGAGACCTTGTCCACATAAGAGAAAAAGAAAAGGTGACATGGGGTCACCCTGTCTAAGTCCACGAGATGGTGTGAAAAAGGGCATCAGTTCACCATTCATTCGCACCGTGAACCTAACAGATGAAACACACTTCATAATTAGTCTGAAAAAATCAAAACTGAAGCCTTGTTTCAGCAGAATCGCCTCAAGGAAATGCCACTCTACCCTGTCATATGCTTTCATCATGTCTAACTTGATAGCACAGGAGTAGTTCTTCCCCTTTTTTCTTCGCCGCATCACATAGACGCTCTCAAATGTCACTAGGACATTGTCAGTAATCAAGCGTAGTCTGAAAAAATCAAAACTGAAGCCTTGTTTCAGCAGAATCGCCTCAAGGAAATGCCACTCTACCCTGTCATATGCTTTCATCATGTCTAACTTGATAGCACAGGAGTAGTTCTTCCCCTTTTTTCTTCGCCGCATCACATAGACGCTCTCAAATGTCACTAGGACATTGTCAGTAATCAAGCGACCCGGAACAAAAGCACTTTGCTCTTCTCCAATTTTGTCATCCATCAGCAAACGTAACCTATTTGTGCTGGCCTTGGTAGCAATTTTATATAACACAGACACAGGGAAATTGGTCTATACTGCGATATTTGATGTGGGTTTCGTACCTTTGGGATCAGCGTGATAGAGGTATCATTCAACCCAATCGGCAACTCAACGCCATTAAGAAAATCCAGGACAGCCGGCACTAGATCCCCTTCAACTAGGTTCCAATGTCGTTGAAAAAACCCTGCTGTAAACCCGTCAATACCAGGCGCCTTCGATGGTGCCATTTGGAATAGGGCATGCCGCACCTCGTTAGCTTCAAAAGGTTTGTCCAGATGATAGTTCATATCTGTTGTAACTCGACTCGGTACATAGTGCAACAAAGCAGACATGTCATTAAAACCCTGAGACGTGTACAAACTCTGATAGAAAGATTGAACTTCCCTTTTATCATCATCCCCATCCGTGCACACACTACCATCTGGTCGAACTAGCCCTACAATTCTGTTCATTCGTTTACGTTGGGTTGCCTGAGCGTGGAAATACGCAGTGTTGCGATCCCCTTAACGAAGCCATTGGACATGCGATCTTTGTCGCATCCAAATCTCCTCTTGTTGAAGAGCTTCTCGTAATTTTAGCATTGTTCTTTTCTCCTCGTCTGACGGTCCCCTACCAACCGACTGGCGGCGAATTCTATCAAGCTTCTGCCGTAGGGTTTTAACCGTCTTGGCCAAAGAGCCAAACTCACGAGACCCCCATGAACCCAAGTCAGACTGAATGTTGTTCAGAGAATCAACAAGCCCAGCTAAACCCGGCCCATTAGATCCATTCTGCCATGCCTCACTCACAACTCTATCATAGTCAGTGTGAGTCTGCCAAACATTTTCATACCGAAAGGATTTTGGTTGTCTTCTGCTTTGGGAGTTTAATTGATCTCTAGGTTCAACCAAAACAAGACAATGGTCTGATTCAGCAAAACTGATATGACGGACCCGTGTATGCTCAAACCTATACATGAATTCAGCATTGGCAAAACCACGATCCAATCTTGCTTTGACATTTGCATCTCCAGCTTGGCGATTGTCCCAAGTATAAGCCACTCTGGACCACCTCAAATCCTGGAAGCCACAATCACCAACGGCCTCTCGAAAATCTCTCATCTGCCATTCAGGTCTGGCCGAGCGGCTAAATTGTTCAGACCCATGCAGAACTTCATTAAAATCACCCATGCATAGCCAAGCGCCATGCTGGACCGTATACAAGGTTCTCAGGAATCTCCAACTGTGATGCCTATTTTCTGCCTTCGGAGCTCCATAGAAACCTGTAAACCTCCAAGGAGGAGAGGATAGATCAGCTATTTGCACCATGCAATCTATATGGCATTCACTTTTATTCTTGATCTCCACCGTGACCTCATTTGACCAGAACAGACCTACACAAGCACTTAGGACGTCACTGTCAACTGCAAAGCATCCTGCAAATCCAAGCTGGCTTCGCAGAAGCATAACTCTCTCAGCTCTAATTTTTGTTTCCACAACAAAAAGAAGAGCGGGCCCTTCCTGCTTCGCAATGCTGCGAATTTCACGAACTGTCGCTTGGTTCCCAAGCCCGCGACAGTTCAAACTTGCACAACTCATTGGTCCTGGCAGAGGTGCTCTGCAGCCTCTGCCGGATCGTTAGAATTTGTTGGAGTGGGCTTCTTTTTCTTAGGGTTCCTCTCCAAACTCCCCTCATTGCCATCCTCCCGCTCAACTTCTTTAGTAGCCCGGTCATCATTAAAAGGTACAATCTCATTGTCGGCCTGAACTTCAGAACTAGTGAGCTGAGGTAAGATCAGGGTTTTGGTTACCGGTCGGTAAATTTGGTTACCGACCGGTAACCGAGCTTCCCGAGCACCCTCGGTAAGTGTGCTTACCGGCTAAAAAATCTCGAGATTTATTGAATTTTTTGAATTTGAAAGCCAATACTTGCTAAATAGGATATATTTCGTCAGTTAGACAAAACTGACTATGTAGCCCGTTGGTAGCGGTAGGCTATTCTCTCCCGTACGTCCAAGGTTCGAGTTCCTCACCCGTTTCTATTTTTTGTGTAACTAGCAAAATGTGCCCGTGCGTTGCAACGGGGGAATAAATTCTCACACGTCCCAAGCGCCATGAACGCTGATATGGTGGTCATGCTATCCACCTATTCACGATGGACGTGATCAATCCCGTGAAGGTGAGTTTGTTTATCACATTCTTCTATGCACCGACATGTAATTTCACGGACTTGTAATGATGGTAGTATTACCCCAATCTCATCTATTGTGCATATACCATACCCACACTCCCGTACCCTAGTCCAAGACCCGCCAATGTCGTCGCCCCTCCTCATCGGTGATGGCTCCTCCTTGCACATACTCGTAATTAATTGTACCGATGGTGCATCACTGTCGTCTCACTTGCATCTAGTGCATGAATGCATGAAGATAGATTTTGAAATTACAAAATCTTGAGCTGAAACTCAAGTAAGTTAGGTGCGGAGCTAACATAATGAACATATTGGTTATGTCATTGAACATTTGCGGGCATGGTAGACGGAATTTCGAGAAAGTCGGTGGTATGGCGAGATTGGGCAGTTTCGAGCACAACAACGTCGAGAAATTTTGGATAAATCGTAAAATGGATCACTATCTGATAGGGAACTTTCAGAAATATGTGCAAAAAATTCAAAAAATAGAGTGAGAGAGAGAGGAGCAGGATGTGTTGGATTTAGGTCCACCCGCACCCCCTTCCCCACAAGGACCTATCTATGAATAACTACCCTTAATAATAGAAAGTGGAAGGTCCAAAAAGAAATTCAAGCCATTGGCACAATTAGAAGACTTTTAAGAAGCAACCCTTAATTAATCAACTTCCCAGAATTTAATCTGTGTTGGATGTCTGATCCTAATGCATGCACAAATTTGTTTTTGTTTGATCCTAATGCATGACCAATCAGACAAATAACAGTATATACGGAGTAAAGTGACGAGTGGGAGTTGGTCACAACATTTTTTTAATATGCACAAATCTACAGAGGGGACGCAAAGTAAAAGTCTGGCAAATTAATCTTATTAGAACGCATCAATCTAGATCTGCTGTCAGAGCCGTTTGACCTTATGTCCATATGAAACAAAACTTAAGAATAACTGAGAAAAACAAAAATCGATGAATACATACATAGCAAAGGGTGGAGAACTGGAGATACATGATGGAATCTTCTTCACCACACCGGAAGCAGCAGCGCACGGCGAAGCTACATCTAGCTGAAGCTCAGGCACTGTCCTACGATAATCCTTTCGACTCAGCGACCAGCGAGAATCCCTTCGACTCGGCGACATATCATGGCGGCATCACTGATTCACTGGCATGCGCCTTCTTCTTCGACGCTGAGACGCCCGGTGAGCCCAGGATGCCCGTGCGGGAGCGGGACGCGTGCGCGCTTTGCAACAAGCAGCTGTCGCGCGACAGCGTCGTCTTCATGTACAGAGGGGACACACCTTTGTGCAGCGAGGACCGTAGCGACGAGCAGATGCGGCTTGACGCCGGGGGGCCACAGGCGGCCGTCCAGAGCAGTTCTCTTCGGGAACGGAGTCCGGCAGTTGGCACCGGGAGTCTATCAAGGTCTCCCTCGCGAGCTAACCTAACCGGTGAGAGAGCGAAGCTTGGCTTGGGCCGCCGCCGTCGGGCGCGCGCCCAGTGGCCAGAGGGGAGACCGGCTTCTTCCCCGACGTCCCTTGAAGCATACATGACTCTATGATCATGTTGTCCTCGGCCAACGACGTTGGCGGCGGGTTGAATCCGGAGCAGTGTCTTGGACGATGAAGAGCGTTTGGCCGACGATGCCCTCGACCTGTGCCGACGAGTCGTTCGGCTCCGGCGCTTGGACCTATCATGACATGAGGGCGTCGGCTTCCAAGGTTCTTTATTTACAGATGAACACGTTAGGCAAAATAGCTGAGGACTCTATGCCTCTTTTCTTTCCCTCTCCGGACTCTGCAACGACGGAAACAAGCGGACATAATCGACGCACGAAACGTTTTACAGCTTAAGCGGTGGCAGTGCTCGTAATAATGCTCTACAATAAGGATAATTAAAAAGTTGGACGAAAATATTGGGAGAAACAACTCTTCCTTTATTATTAGGTAAAGATATATTTTCACTATACGAGATAAAATCACTAAAATTATGGAAAAACTGTGGACAGAAAGGTTCGAACCTGTGAACTGTACCTGCGCATACGGCCGTAAGGTAGTCATACCACTGCAGTACGCTATCGATAGTGTTTAATTAGAGTTTACGGAATATATTAAGCTTCTAAGGAAATTTGAATTCAAAATTTAATTTTTAAATTTGTCCGGTAACCATCCGGGATTTCCCGGTTACCGCGGTAGGTAACCGGGAATCCCGAGCCCCCTCGGGATTTTTTTAATTCCGGGAACCAAAACCTTGGGTAAGATAGCCCTGTAAACTTGCTTCTGAGGTGCAGCCTTCCGCTTGTTAAATGCAGATTTATTCTTCAGTGGTGAAGTTACCTCAGCGTTGGGATCACCATTTGAGCTCGCATCATGTGACTTGCTCTGATTAGCACTAGCATCTTTATTTGAATTCTCACTTGATGCAGCCTTTTTTCTATCATCCGGCGCCCTGAGGCTTGTGCCGAACGGAAGCTTCCCTTCCTCGTCTCTTTTGCCCGGAGTGGGACAAAGGAGATCGGAATGACCTAGACATCCGCAGGAGAAGCAGAAATTGGGAACATGTTCAAACTGTATCTCGTACAAGTCCTGGCTCTCCTGGAGTATACCAGAATAAGAAATTTCTATTTGGCCTTGTGTGTTTTTATGTGGGCCGGTTCTCCTGGAGTATATCATATGTGCAGCAAGTCTTGCTGTTATCTTAAAGAACAAGATAGATTTCAGAGCATTGAACATGTGTACTCTTCACATCATCTTCCACTAGACACATCATTATATTTTCAAAACTATGCAACACGTAACTGCAGTTCATGGATGGAGTCACTAGTGGAGAAAAGGCATGTAGTCCCGGGTGGGGAGGACCACTAGTCCCGGGTCCCCACCCGGGACTATGGAAGCGGGACTAGAGCCCACCCCCTCTAGTCCCGGGTCTGTTACGACCCGGGACAAAAGGGTCCCCCACGTGGCCCGTAACCCCGCGCGTGGTCGAGGACCTCTAGTCCCGGAACCAGGACTAGAGTTCTTCCCTCCCTTTTTTGTTTTCCCGCCATATCTCGAAGTATGATCAATATTGTAAAATACATGGTTAATTAATTACAAAACATAAAAATACATATAGCATATCAAAATGTTTATAAAAGAAATATGCAAAAGTATCACTAATACATATAGAATAATGTAGTTACATAGCTCGGGTCCATTTTTATTTAACTCTAATACATCACGAATAATATCACTAATACATGAAGCTCTCAAACTAACTTCGACTGGTTCCTGAGCGTGGCCCACGTGACTGCCACCAAAGAAGATCCCAGTCCCGCACATCGCCCCTCTGGTCCAACATGGACCTCGTCGCCGAGAACACCTAAGTCAAAAACACGTAAGTCAAAATTTTGCTACAAATGTAATATTAAAATTTAATCATCGGCATTCGGAAAAAGAGAGAAGAAACAAAATGATTCGGGTTTGTGCCTCATACATAGATTGGACACACATTGATCAGGGACGGGGCAAGCGGACCAAGTAGAGTATGCACAAGATGTTTATTTGTGCATATCACAAGGTCCGCTAGCACCTCCCTGAATCACATAGTGCCACAACATTTTAATCATCGGCATTTGGAAAAAGAGAGAAGAAACAAAATGATTCGGGTTTGTGCCTCATACATAGATTGGACACACATCAACAACGGAAAGCCTCATATATCATTGCCATGCAGAACAAGGCAAAAAGAGTGTCTACAAGACCATGTATTAATACAAACACTCCAATTGTATACACTACAAGGCATTGTAGACACTCTCCTTGCATTTACCGTGGCATAGTTTAAATCATCGGCTTTATCAATTTGTAGACACAATAAACTAAAAACACAATATTTAGACTTAGCAATTTCTAAACAAAATTTCTAAAGTACTATCTAATCTAACTAGACTTAGCAATTTCTAAAGTACACAATAAACTAAAAACACAATATTTAGACTTAGCAATTTCTAAACAAAATTTCTAAAGTACTAACTAATCTAACTAGATTTCTATTTAGACACAATAAACTAAAAACACAATATCTAGTCTAACTTACAAATTTCTAAACAAATTTCTAAAGTACTAACTAATCTAACTAGATTTATAGTTAGACACAATAAACTAAAAACACAATATCTAGTCTAACTTAGCAATTTTTAAACAATATCTACTCTAACTTAGTAATTTCTAGTCTAACTTAGCAATTTCTAAACAATTTCTAGTCTAACTTAGCAATTTCTAAACAATTTCTAACTAGACTTAAAAAAAAAGCTAGAGGAGGAGGAGGGGAGCGGCTCGGTACCTCTGCGACGGAGGCAGCGCGGCGGGGGAGAGCGGCAGCGGCGGCGGGGCTCGGGCGCGGACGCGGACGGGCTCGGGCGGGGGAGAGCAGTGGCGGGGCTCGGGCGCGGACGCGGGCGGGCTCGGGCGGGGGAGAGCGGCGGCGGCGCGTGGTAGGGGGGCTCGGACGCGGACGGCGGCGACGCGGACGCGAGCGGCACGCGGCGGTCGTCTCGTGCGGTGGCGCCGGGGAGGAGGAGGCGAGCGCGGCGCGGGCAGCCTGACGACATCGTCTCGTACGGCAGCGGCTTCTCCTTGTGTGTGTCCCGGTTTGTGGCTCGAACCGGGGAGGCTATTTATACGCAGAGACCTCTAGTCCCGATTCGTGCCACAAACCGGGACTAGAGGTTTTTTCGGTGGACCGAAAGAGCGCGCCAAAAAAAACCTCTAGTCCCGGTTGGTGAAGGACCAAATTTTTTGGAATTGAATAACTTCTGCATATTTTTTAATTTAAATAACTATTGCATATTTTCGAATCTGACCAAAATTTCAAAATGAAAAGTGTTTGAATTTAAATAAGTAATCCAAAACCATTTTCTGTTTTCCAAAATAATTATTCTAACTATTCAAACTATTAACCATTTTGCCACTTTCAATTAAAAATACATTAACTAATATTTTTTGAATCTGACAAAAAATTCAAAATGAAAAGTGTTTGAATTTAAATAAGTAATACAAAACTATTTTCTGTTTTCTGAAATAATTATTCTAACTATTCAAACTATTAACCATTTTGCCACTTTCAATTAAAAATGCATTAACTAATATTTGTTGAATCTGGCAGAAATTTCAAAATGAAAAGTGTTTTAATTTAAATAAGTAATTCAATACCATTTTCTGTTTCCCAAAGTAATTATTCTAACTATTCAAACTATTAACCATTTTTCCACTTTCAATTAAAAATGTATTAAGTAATATTTTTGAATCTGACAAAAATTTCAAAATGAAAAGTGTTTGAATTTAAATAAGTAATTCAAAACCATTTTCTGTTTCCCAAAATAATTATTCGAACTATTCAAACTATTAACCATTTTGCCACTTTCAATTAAAAATGCATTAACTAATATTTGTTGAATCTGGCAGAAATTTCAAAATGGAAAGTGTTTGAATTTAAATAAGTAATTCAATACCATTTTCTGTTTCCCAAAATAATTATTCTAACTATTCAAACTATTAACCAGTTTGCCACTTTCAATTAAAAATGCATTAACTAATATTTTTTGTATCTTACAAAAAATTCAAAATGAAAAGTGTTTGAATTTAAATAAGTAATCCAAAACCATTTTCCGTTTCCCAAAATAATTATTCTAACTATTGCATTGTTTTGCGAAACGCTATTTTTAATATAGCACGAGTGCGGACGTTTGGTGCCCGGGCTCACCTGCTCCTGCTTTCTTCAAAAAATACAAAATCATTATAAAAAATTCTGAAAAAAATTGTAGTCATATGTATATTAGTTCTTCCCATTTCTGCAAAATCTAAGAATCAAATGACATTCCATGGGCTCTATGCAGAAAAGACAAAATCAGCATTTGCAAAAATGTGTATTCACATTTTTTCTGACAACTTATTTTGTCTTTTTTGCACAGTGCAAATAAAATGTCATTTGATCTTGAGATTTTGCAGAAATGGGAAGAACTAATATACATACGACTCCAATTTATTTTAAATTTTTTGGTAATGATTTACTATTTTTTGAATTTTTCTAAAGAAGTGGGAGCAGGTGAGCTCAGGCACACTCTTGAGTTTCCCGATATATCACGATGTAACTTTTATAACCTTTTGAGGAGGGTCACGCTAAAAATGATAGCGCGCTATTTTTTTCCTTGGTCCATACCATCTTTTACATAAATATTAATGATTAAGTAATAATAATTGTTAACAAATAATAATTGTTAACACAACGGGAGCACACACATCATCACTATATAGCAAGTCTACTCATCAACGACATTAAGACGATCCTCATTGGTATTATAGCCACGTAGACTATCCCACTTCCGTGCAATCTTGAAGCCGAGGCGAGCGTCCAGAGCGGCATACAAGACTTGCTCGTAGCTCAATGGAACGTTGCCCCAACCGAAAATTCGTAGGTCTTCTAAGTCGTTGTCGTCCTTGCCCTTTTTCTTGTCCTTCTTGTTGTTCTTCTTCTCAAGTTTTGTCCCAATGATAGCATTGGAGAGAGCATAGAGACTCGGAGTAGGATTGTCGGTTGGGTTCCGGCGATCCCTCTGGAGGTCGACCGCGGACGGAATAACAATTCCGTAGTAGCGCAGCATCCGCACGTCATTGTGGATAGCCACGCTGTAGAAGTTGATGGTCTCGTCACCTAAGAAATCCACGAGGAGCTGCGGCACCCCATCGGCCTTGCAGATCTGGAAGACAAGAGTCTCGGACGCCACCGAGAGTTGAAGGACGGCGGCGCGCTGCCTTTTCTCGGGTGGAAGATCCCTCTGTCGACCCGGGAGAGGGTCGGTGAACTCACAGTCGAGTCCAACGCACTTGATCGGTGCGGCGTCGAGGAAGAACTTCTTCACGTCGCGGATCCACCTCTCCACGCGTGATGCACGGAGGGTGACCCATACCTTGAAGTGCATATCTTCTTTGGTGAAGTAGTACAACCGAGACCGAGGTGGGCGCGCGAGTGGCTCCATTGGAATAAAAGAGAGAGGGATCGAGAGAGAGAGATTTAGGTGTGCTTAAGGCCATGGATTAGTGTAGCTTTATATAGAGCGGAGAGGAAGTCCGGCGGGCAGGAGAGGGAGGCCGGCGGTAGCACAATCGAAACGACGGCGCAATTCATTTCACGTAATCAATGCCGGCTGATCATCTTCCAAGGTGGCTTGATCAGCTTTCAAACACGAACTGTTGCGGGAGATTAACAGGTGCGGACCTCTAGTCCCGGTTCGAGACACGAGCCGGGACTAAAGGTTTCAGACTCGAACCGTCGCGGGAGATTAACAGGCGCGGACCTCTAGTCCCGGTTTGTATCACGAACCGGGACTAGAGGGCCCCTACGACCCGAGACTAGTGTTGTGCAGCCTCGTTCCCCACGAACCGGGACAAGAGCCCCCCTCTAGTCCCGGTCCAAAACATATCCGGGACTAGATCAAAATCCTGCTCTGGACAAAAGGTCCGTTTTCCACTAGTGAGTTATATTATGTCATAAGGCACAAACTTATTATCCCTCGGGGAAGAAACTACAATAGATATTCATGGTATATGATACTTTCAAGGTGACCGCAAAATATGTGCAAACTATATATGTTAAAAAGGTTCAGACTTAACTAATTTAGATACTATGAATTAATGGTATGCTCCTGGGGACCTGGTATGTTCCTCAATTCAGTGTGTAGTTCAATGTATATTTCACATCCTCAGATCATTTTAATCATCATGTATCAGAAGGTGTTCCAGTAGCAGAATAAGATCATCCTGGTGCCTCTCATGTCAAATCTTTCCCTTTTAGCATGCCGAGTGCACTACCTCTATGCCAAAACACTTCTAATTTTAGAATCGATTATTAGTAATCTTTTGACTTTAGGACCCAATAGAGACATTCTATTGTAGAAAGCTTCTTATGAACTCTATGGTTAATATGAAAATTTCAGTCTTACTCGCAGTGCTGCAGGGAGACATAGGTATTTGATAATTTCCTTTGTGTAAAAGGATCGTTTGCACAATGATATGGCATTCAAGCGATTGTGCCACTAAAGGAAAGCATGGTACTTACCACAAACCTTATTAGCTACAATTCTATATAAGTACTATTCTTCAAAGTAAAATAAGCTTTCATAGTTCACATTGGAATAATTGTAGAAATGGTGCATGAACATGATAAAGTAAAGAAATAGGTCTGCAAGGCGGTCCGTGCCCTGGAGCAGAGGGGAAGCCGAAGTGTGCCGCTGCGACGAGGCCATCCACACATCTCCTTTTCATCTCAAACCCGTGGCACCTTACGCTATAAAGTTATAAGCAGCAACCCGTCACACCATTTGGAGTGGAAGGGCAAGTGAGAAGAGAAGAGTTGTTGGTGCCAACTACTAGAAGACTTGCGTCAGAATTTTAAGGTAATTAATTCAGTCCAAAGTCTTCGTTTGTTTGCATGGTACAATCTTAGACTTGAGATTCAGAGTGTAATAAACTTATGGTGTATTGTGATAATATGCAGGCAGTAAAGTCAGAACACCAGATTTTATTAGAAGACTTACAATGCATTTAGTACTCACCGTAGAAAGAAAAAAATTATAAGTTTCTCATACACTTGCACCATTGAATAAACTGAATTAATTTATGCTACAAGTTTATTCATGTACGTTTGATTAGAAGATAATCTGCAGGCAATAAAGTCAGAGCAACAGATTTTATTAGAAGACTTACAATAAAGTTTGATACTAAGTTCAAATGGATAATCAAAGGTGTGTAAGTAAAGTGTTTTCATACATTTTGTGTTCTCCATTATGGAGTAATGGGTGTGTGCTAACCTAAAGGTTTAGTTGATTCCTGTGGGTACAGCAAAACCCTAACCTAATTGTTCAATTGATTCATGTGTGTACAGCAAAATCCTAACCTAATTGTTCAATTGATTCCTGTGGGTACGACAAAACCCTTCCCACGGCTCTCTCCTCCCCCACTAATTGGAGCACGTGTGCCCATGGCTTCTCCCCCGTGGAGAGACTCTCTATGGCTGGCCCCGACCTGATTTGGTTGTCCCAGATCCATGTAGCTTCATGCCTTCACCTTCCTCGGCAATTGATGAAGCATATGACACAAATGTGGTGTGATGCATCAGCTGCATCAGTGACAGTGGTAGCGGCATGCAGACGCAGGTAAGATAAAGGTAGGGGAGAAGACATAAGGTTTAGTGCGACTTCTCTAGGATGGCTTGCATAGGATTCCTCTATACCAGGATGGCAATAACCATGAACAGGTTATATGTCCTAGACTTGCTGAAATTCCGCATAATCTTTTGTATTTATTCATGTACGTTGTCCTTATCATTCATCTCATACTCCGTACTCATACAGTCATACATAATGTAGAGAGTAGTTAATGGCAACACTATAGGTGATGTTTGTTTGTCACCTCAATAATTAATTTATTTACAATGTTCACTCTATTTTGTTAATTGTAGTATCTTACCTAAACTCTTTTCTCCCTTACCAATGGACAATCATTTGATACCAATGCAAATATTGCTCACGAACCAAACACAAGATAGCCATGACAGTGTGCATTCTTATTTGATTTCAGAAACATATTTCATGTTTCTGGATTATTTGATAAAATCAGTTTGCATTATTGCATATAAACATATTAAATGATAGCAGCAACACCATCTAGAGTTGATTTATTCAGTTATACCAGAGTTGATGAGTACCATATATTTGCGCCTTACAGGCTCATGTGTACAATACTGAAAATTGTTTGGATTGGGTTCTAAGGAGGTTCTAAGGAAATCAAATCAAGAGAAGATTTGGAGTGTATTTCTCGAGAATATGGGCGCAACACTAACTTTGTGGTGCCCAAGCCTCAAGTGGATTGAATGAAGCACAAACAATCAAATACAAACAAGGCAAATGATGTTCAAAAATTATTTGACCTTTTCCTTGAGGGTTTGGAGGAACCAGCAAAACACTTTCATTGGGATTAAGAAGTCTTCAAGAAATTATCCTCAACCCCTTTTACAACGATTCTTACTTTTCATTCATACTTAATCGAAGCATGCGATTTGTCTTTTACTACTGTTATTCCAATAATAGAGCCTAAACATGGCACGAAGGGAACCATCTTCACTGGTTTGAAGTTAGAAAGATATGTGGAAGTTGTATGTTGCTAATGACCTTGTATTTTTTTGTGACATGGTTACAAGCCTTTGTTTTGTTGGCAGCTGGTCACGAACTTGTCATATCTGATATGTATGTTGTATCTTACATAATTTAACTTCACCTTATCAACAACTTATGTATTGTTACAACTTTTCGTTCGCCTGCTCGTTGTAAGTTTTTCTAAAATGGCTGATGGTTGATGCAAGTGTCTCTTAATTTATGCATGTTTGCATTCCCTTGTATGTATATATCTGAAGTAGCATATTGTCGTGTCCTGGTGGCTGATGAAGTCTTAATGGTTCATGCAAGTTTGTCATGCACATGCAACTTTTTTTTGTCTTGTTGCTGCCAGTTCATACGATCGTTGCAGATTATGTTTCAGAATGCATAGGGATTAAAGAAATGAAAGAAGTTGTCTTCACTTCACAGAAACACTGCAACTACATAGACATATATCAGTTGGCTACATACATTATAATAAGGATTGAGGAACACAACGGATGTCATATATGTAACTAATATTTTTTTTTTTCTGTTTTGCATTGAATAAAAACGGGCGCAACAACGCGCGCCTTTCCCTTCTAGTTAGTGATCAAAGTATACAGATTTACCAAATTCTATGATTTTTTCTGCTATGTATAAAAGAAATCAGTGGGTAAATTTTGAATATGTAGTTAGTAGACTTCTTTGTGGCTCGTGGGCTGCTCGGTAGCCTTGTGGTCGAATCAGAATGTCCAACCATCTGGATGTTGAGACGGGCCTCGTAGCCAAGCGGTAGGAGCAGACAGTGGCCGCTCCACCCGCCCGTGATCGACTCCCGCTGAGAGCATCTCAGAGTGTCTCACCGAATAAATTTTGTAGTTGCCTCGGGACGTCTACGAACCACATGCGAAGATGATGTGCCCGTAATTTCCGGATTTCAGGACTTCGAAAGTTTCTCAAGATGTATTAGGGATAATATAGGTTGCAGTTCTAGTTTAGACGCATAGTCGAGATATGAGTTGTGGTGTGTGTCTGTGCGTCCAAACAGATACTACTGGTTGTATTCTCAGTTGAGGCTAAAAAAAACCATCTAGATTTTGTTTTTAAATTGTTGCCTTGGACTAGCTAGGTAGTCAAGAGAAGACGTACACACAACCTTATCGTAGAAATGCGCATTGCAAATATGAAAATGCTCCCTGGTACTCTTAAGCAGCAAACGAGAGCATAATGACTGACAAGTGACAACCACGCGCCCCACGTCAACTACTCAGTTGGTTGAGATCAGGCCGAAAATGCTATCTCCAAGTTTGGGATCAACAACATATTCCCAAGAGTTTTAAGCATTACATTCGGCCTCTGGACAAACAGCACAGCCTTCGGTCCTATCCTTCTGCCCATGGTGGCAACTGGTGATATGTCGCGATATGTCGATCCCTTCTTTTTCCTGAGATTATTTTTGCAATCTCTCCCCAGATCTGACTTCACCTGCAGTTTCTACTCCTTGCCCATCTCTCCATCCTCTTGATCCGTTCTCCCCAAGATAAACCCCCTTCCCTTAGCGAGTCAACGCCCAAAAGAAAAAAGGAAAAAAAAATCCCCAATTCATTTATTCTTTCTTCCGCTGAGTTCCTGATTAGGCTGATCGGAGGCAATCTTCTTCCTATCTCCCGCCGATTATCCTATTCCAAGTGTTGTGCGAGGTTGTTGTTCCCCGCAGTTGAAGAAGTTGAGGGTCGCCCGGAAGCTTTTGCGGTGCTGTCGAAGCAAGTCTGTCGGGACAATGGGAACCGGGGTCCCCCGTCCCCAATGTCAGCATCTCCGGCCGTGCCACGTCGGCACGAGGGCTAGGGAGGACGCTTCATGAGGGGCTCCGCCCCTTCGCAAGACCAAGGTCACGGGGCCTCCCCCCGGGGACGCCTCGCGAGGCAGTCCCGCTGAAGAACGCTGCGCCCCCGCCTCGCGAGAGGCGAGATGACGCCAAAATCCCATGCCAGAGCCGCGGCAGGATGGTCTACCCATTTTGGTGATTAAAGGCATGGACCGCGTGAAAACCAGGCGAAGGACAAGAGGACCGTTCCTCTTTGGTGTTAAAGTGACCGCTGACGTCCTCGCTCCGCAGAGGAGCGTCGGCGTGCTGTGTACCATAGTTTGTCTTCTCCTGGCCACCTGTGGAAACCCTTCCGGCTGTGCGGAAGAGGACCGGGCTAGTATAAAAGGAGAGTAGTGGGGAAAAGAGAAGGGAGGCCGGCGGAGCGCCAGCTCTGGCGAAGGGGGCTCCAGCTCAGAGGCTTCGCATTTCGATAGCTCCACGAGCAATATAGCCAGACAAGCAGGAGTAGGGTTTTACACCTCCATGGTGGCCTGAACCTGGGTAAACCGTGTGCGTGTTCTTGTTCCGTTCGTTCGGCCCTTGCGGAGATCTTGTTGAGAAGGCTAGCTCACAACCCTGTGGACGAACTTGGGTCTATCGGAACCTACCGAATCCAACATTTGGCACGCCAGGTAGGGGTTGTAGATGGCTCTTCCTCGACAAATCGCCATCGCCACCTCCGGCAAACTTCATGCACCAACCAAGCTCCTACTCTCCTCGCATCAACCACGATGACCATTACGCCAAGCAGGGCCTCCTCCGCGTCGGCGTGGGGGCTCCGCCGGCAGGCCTCTAGGACGAGGGTCCTGCGATGGCATCTCGCGGAGCTTCCACTACTTCACCCTGCGCCTCCGTCCTGCACGAGCTCTTGGGCTCGGGGGCTACGACGAGCCGCCCCGCGAGCGCGGCTCGGGGGCTAGAGGCCGTGTTCGTCATCAACAACAAATTGAAGCATCAAGTCAAGCAAGAAAGCAAGTTTACGAGGCAAAGAATCTTTTTCATTAGGTTCAAATCACATTACAACACGCCGACGGCGCAACAGAGAAAGATACAAGGGCGGCAACAGGGACAGCTGCAACTACGACAGGGGTAACCTCCTCGGCGGGTTTACGCTCATCAATGGCCCCGCGGCGGAGGTGCCCCCCGGTTCTCCCCGTCGAAGGAGGACTCGGCGGAGGACCACGACAAGAGCGCGCACCTCCAGGCTTACACGTTCTCAGCCCTTCACACCTGCGGCAGGTCAAGACCGTAGGCAATAGCTCTACGGCCTCTTCAAGCACAAGGTGAGCTGGCCCGAGGGAGAGCACGACGTGCCGGCCGACGGCCTCTCCTCGTGCACCGACAAAGAAGCATGATGTCGGCACCGTGGTAGGATGACGTCAACATCTCCAGCCTCCCCGGTAACCCCTCCAGGGGCAACTCGTCGGGAAGCCAAGGTGCTTTCCATCGACTCCGTGGCCGCTCCGCCGGTGAGCGGGCAAGGGCAGCAACGCTCCCCCGCACCTCGTCGGGTCAAGAGGAGGGGAAGCGCACCTTTCTCGACCGCTAGCGCCGCTTCCCTCGCCTCCCGCCATGGAAGACGAGACAGCGATGCCCCGCTTTGGATTGTGGGCAGCTCCGGTTGCCTAGCAGTCCGCCGAGGAAACCTCGGGGCCGCCACCTTCATCCGCCATGGCGGCCTCGCCGCCACCACCACTCCCTCCGGTCGGGGTGCTCGCCATCAGGATCTGCATCGCCTACGACAACCAGCTACCAAGAGAAGACTCGAGACTTGGGAGGAAGAGGAGGTGCTCTGGTGCCTCCGCTCCTTCCCTGTCGCCCCCTTTTATACTGCTGGAGCAGTAGAAGGGGAGTTAATGGCGAGGAAGCGCCGACGCCCGCTCGTCTCCCACCCACCGGCGCAGTAAATGCAACGCGGTTCCACTTCGCCAGGATTCGCCTGCACTCCGTGGCGCGCCTTGTCTTTTTCCCGCGTCGCGACTCTCCATGCGTGGCGCGTGCAAGAGAGTAAATGCCGGCCGCCGGGATTCCCGCTGACAAAGCTGAAATCGGCTGCCAGCCCGCCAGCCTCTACACGCCTTTTCTCGCAATCCCCGCTTCATGAGCTTGTCTCACCGATGTACCACTACTGGCCTCACGGACTCTACAGTTTTTCCGACGCACCACGCGAGTGGGGGCTAGGACATGGTGCCTACCCCGGGTCAGTCCCGCAAGCATAAGCCCAAGTACGACAAATGAGCTTTGCCTCGCGGGCCGGTTCCGTGCATGGCACCTCCCCGTGAAACTTGGCACCTGTCTTTTCTCGCGTGGCACTCAGGCTTAAACTTACAAGCCATGAGCGTTCGGTCGGTGTGCAAGGCGTGAGTGCTCGGTCCGTGTGCAAGGCGTGGCTGGTGGGCAGGGCCTTTTCCCTTCATCCTATTGCCTAGTCGCAATGCGGGATCAGCGGAAAAGCCTAAGAATGGCGCTTCGGCCTGGCGCCTCGCGAGGCCTCACGCGAGTTGTCCTCCCGAGGAAGCGGCGAGTTCTGCCGTAGGACCTCGGGAAGCCCATCGACTGCAAAAAGCTAAGTCAAAATGACTCCTCGTTTTACATCGCTACTCCATCATTCTATTTTTAAACTCTGGAACAACACGGTGGCCTCTCCTTGAAAATCCCACAAGCCACGTTTGCGCGTCGAAGGGGAGCAACCGAGTTTCGCATTCGGGGATCTTACTAACCTATTGTCACAACACCCGCTGTCTTCCGTGCAGGCCACGAAGCGGTGACTGGTGTCTGTGGACTACGGGTTGGGACCTAAGACGCAGAACATTGCACGGCGTATGGGAAAGGATAGAGGAGGCCCTCGCGGGGAACTGGAGAATCATATGATGCAATAAGCAAACACGAGTATATACTTGCCAAGAACAAAAGTACTTCATTACAAGGAACGATCATGCAGATACAAGAACGTGGCCCGGGGTCTATTCCCCTGCAGCATCGCGTTCATCGCTCTCGTCGCCTCCGGAGTCTCCTCCCGAAGGACCGGCATCCTCGCTCGCGTTAGGGCCGCACTGGAAGCAGTCGCAGAGTGTCCCCACGAGTGAGCCCACCTCGTTCTCCAAGGCCTCCGTGGACTCCTCGTCTTCATCCGGCACCGTCTCCAGGACCGCGTCAAGACGAAGATCCGCCCTGCCAAGCGCGCCAAAGTCGCGGAGCCGACAAAGGTTGGTAAAGATCAGCCTGCCTACTTGGGCAAGCAGGTCGCGGCATTCGACCTCCACAACCGCGTCCACCTCGCCTGCTGCCTCCTCCAGGTGCTCCACCACACTGAGATAGAAGTGCGTGTGGCTGGCGGGTGACGCGGCCTAGAATGCGCCGGGAGGACCCAGGTTCTTGCCACTTAGGCGCGAGTAGACTCGCCGGGCGCGTGTGGTGAGCTCCAGCATCATGGCCTGCTGCTCCCCGATAAGCGAGACGGAGGTCTCCCTCTCCAGCTGGAGCTCCTCCACCTGCTTCAGGAGGGGCTCGATCTGCTGGAGCATGTCATCACGCTCCTTGCGTATCTGCTCCAGCTCCGCCAATGCCGAGCCGCGCTCTTCCCACGCTGCGTCCGCCTCCTCGCGAGCGGAGTTGCGCTCTCCGCGGAGCCGCTGGGCCTCATGCTTGGAGAGGTCCAGTTCCTTCTTCAGCCCGCGGACCTTGTCCGCCTGGCGCGCCTCCAGCTTTTCGGTGAAGACGCCACATTCTTGGGCTCGGATGTCCTTGGCCTTCTGGCTGAACTCCGCCTCCAAGGCATCCCGTTTCTTGACGAGGCGGGCGTCTGCTTCGGCGTGAAGATTGCTCTCCCTCCGGTCGAGAGCATCCTGGCGGACGCACCAGGACCTCCTCGAGCTACTCCACGCGCGCTCGCTCCGTCTGCTGCTCCGTAGCCATGCGCGAGAGTTCGCGCTCGCGCAGCGCAAGCTCCCTCTCCGCGTCTAGGGCGTCCTGGAGGCGCATGTCCGCGTCTGCCTCCCCTCTCACCGCAGCCATCGGAGTCTCGTGCTTCATCGCCGCCGTAAGGCGCCGACACTCAACTTCATGCGTGGCGCACTCCTCCGAAAGGCGCAGGCGTTTAGCCCCAAGCTCGGCGAGCCTAGCCGCAAGGCTCCCGCCAATCCGGTTGATGGCATGGTGGGCGCGCGCTAGCAGGTTGCCGTACAGCTGATTCGGCGCCATGGCCCTCCCTGAGGCCACGATGTCCCAGCCCGTTCCCACAGGCTGGATTGGGTGCTCCCTCGTCGTCGGCGGCTCTCTTCCTGGCGAAGGAGGAACGCTCCCTCCCAAGACGCTCTCCTGGGGCGCCACCTCCAACGCGCCCCCGTGCAGCGTCGCCCCGACCATGGAGACGACCGGGGCCTCGACGGCCTCCTCACCCACCGTGGAGGCTTCCCCGGTGGCGGTTGTCGGTGCCGGCGTAGGCGCCGCCATCCCGTGCGCGGCCTCCACCAGCTCAGCTGGAACGCCATCACCTGCCGCCGTCTTTTCCTCTGCCGCCGGCCTCCGGGCGACAGACGGTGCAGTGCCGTCTAAGCTGCTCCGCGCCACCTTCGCCGCTGTGGCCCTGCAAGGAACTCCGACATCAGGCATCGGGACGAAAGGACAGAAGCAAGTTGCAGTATCCCCTTGTGGGACTTACGCGCCGACAAGCAGCCATGGCCTCTTCTTCACTCCAAGCCGGGGAGACGAGTAGGCCTGGGCGGAAGATCCCGCCACCTCCACCTCCTCTGGCCACGTTCTTGCCTCGAGCTGTGGAGGACCTAGTGGGAGACATGGGGGCTAGTTGCACTGGAAAGGAGAAGTTCGCTAGAAGGGAGGAAGACGACGGGAGCGAAGCCGGAGAACTTGGGGCGTGGAAGACAAGAGCCGGCACTGCTGTTCTCTCTTTATAAGCAGTGCCGGGGTGTTTGCTGTACCGCATCGATGAGATCGTGGGGGCATGCAGCAAAGAAATCGGACGCGTGGCGCGACGGGCACGCTAGTTTGGGCCGCCCACCTCTACACGTCCGCCGCCTCGCCTTCGTCGCCAGGGCACAGCCTCCTCGACTCCCGTGACAAACATGCAAAGCCGTGGGCCTGGGGGCTACTATCGGGACAATGGGAACCGGGGTCCCCCGTCCCCACTGTCAGCGTCTCCGGCCGCGCCACATTGGCACGAGGGCTAGGGAGGACGCTTCATGAGGGGCTCCGCCCCTTTTCAAGACTAAGGCCACAGGGCCTCCCCCGGGGACGCCTCGCGAGGCAGTCCCGCTGAAGAACTCTGCGCCTCGCCTCGCGAGAGGCGAGATGACGCCAAAATCCCGCGCCAGAGCCGCGGCAGGGTGGTCTGCCCATTTTGGTGATTAAAGGCATGGACTATGTGAAGACTAGGCAAAGGACAAGAGGACCGTTCCTCTTTGGTGTTAAAGTGACCGCTGACGTCCTCGCTTCGCAGAGGAGCGTCAGCGTGCTGTGTACCATAGTTTGTCTTCTCCTGGCCACCTGTGGAAACCCTTCCGGCTGTGCGGAAGAGGACCGGGCTAGTATAAAAGGAGAGTAGAAGGGAAAAGAGAAGGGAGGCCCGCGGGAGTAGGGTTTTACACCTCCATGGTGGCTTGAACCTAGGTAAACCACGCGTGTGTTCTTGTTCCATTCGTTCGGCCCTTGCGGAGATCTTGTCGAGAAGGCTAGCTCACAATCCCGTGGACGAACTTAGGTCTATCGGAACCTACCGAATCTGACAAAGTCGAAGACGACCTCCAGTTCCTGTTGTGGTCCCTCCCCAAGTGCAACCTGTGCAGATCGGACTAGCAACAGTACTGGTATCATCTAGGAAGCGAAGCAAGGCCTATGCTTTCTCTGCCGCCATGAAGTTCATCGGCTGGAACTGTCAAGGCAAGGGCAGGAATCTCAATAGCTCCATGAAGATGGAATACCTTGCCAGACTGATGACATCCACTGGAGCGCAGGTAACTTTCATCTCCGAGACTAGAACATCTAGGTATAACGCCCCTCAACTTAACACTCATTTTAACGCTGCTGGTAGTATTGTAGTCCCATCTAATGGTCTCTCGGGTGGGTTATGGATGCTTTGTCAGATGAAGTTCAAGTCTCGGTCAAATTCTCCAACCATTATGTGATTTTAGCTATAGTTGTTCATATAGCTACTAATATGAAGTTTGCTCTGGCGTGTGTTTATGGAGATCCCCACCATCGCGACACTAGGCTGATTTAGGATCTTGTTTCTAATTTTGTATCTGATAATCTTGGAAAGCCAGTGGTTTGTTTTGGTGATCTTAACAATATCATGTGTGGTTTGGACACTACCTCTGTGAATGTAAATAAGTATCGTATGCGTGTGATACATCTCCGACGTATCTATAATTTTTGAGTGATCCCTGCTAGTTTTGTGATATGGTCACATGTTTTTACTATCATTTATATCATTTTTAAGCATTTTGTCGGACTAACCTATTGACAAGATGCCCAGTGCCAGTTCCCTATTTTTGCTGTCTTTTTGTTTCAGAAATTTACTTCTGGAAATATTCTCGGAACGCTCTGGAAATTTTTGAGGATTTTTTATACGCCAAGACGAAGTACCAGACCGAAGGGGAGCCAGAGGGGAGACCCACGGGGCAGGTGCGGCCACCTGCCGCGGGTCAAGGTGGACCCACGGGTGGGCCCGCACCTGCCCGTGGGGTCTCACCTCGCAGCCCTCCGACGCCTATAAATTGCCTTTACCCTAAAAACGTCGGGGCGGCCATTATTTTCTAGAAACTCGACCCCGACGCGCCGTCATCTCGAACCCTAGTTCGGGGTCCCATCTGAAGCTGATCCCGGCACTCTGCCGGAGGGGAGATCGATCCCGGAGGGCTCTTCATCGACATGCCTTCCTCCGGGATGATGTGTGAGTAGTCTCACCTTGGACAACGGGTCTATGGCAGTAGCTAGTTGGTAGTCTCTCACCCTTGTTCTTCATGTCTTATGATCTTGTGAGCTGCCTAACATGATCAAGATCGATTATTGTAATGCTATGTGATGTGTTTGCTGGGATCCGATGGATTATGAAGTTATGTTCAGATTGTGCATGATTCTTATATGAGTTATTTATGTTCTTGCATGCTCTCCGATGTGCGTAGTTACTTTGGCCAAATGATTGTGTGCATCTCCAAGAGAGGGTAGTTATGCTAGATAGTGGGTTCATGCCCCCTTTTGTTCCTTGGCACAAGTGACAGAAACGTCTAAGGGCGAGGGTGTGCTGTTGCTACTAAGGGTAAACAACGGTGCTAGTGTCTCATTTTATATTAGTGTTGCTTACATCATGCGCTTTACTTAATGCATTTGTCTGTTGCTTGCAACTTAATACCGTTGGGTGACAGGCTGGATAGTGATCCCACGGTGGACTTATTAGACAAAGACGCAGTTGGACTCAATGGTCTTTGTTCCTTGTCGTGATGCCTCCATAAATATTATCATGTTCTTTTTGTCATAGCTAAATTGGGTTTGTGTCATGATCTTGTCAATTGCCTAGCTGTAATTCGTTCACCCATCACATGCATATTTTATTTGCTTGAGAGACTCCACTAGTGAACCCATGGCCCCCGGTCCATCTTTTTACATTGTTTACAACCTCATTTACTTGCTTTTAATCATAATTACTCCTCTGGTCACTTTTGCATTTATTCCATTTCATCATACAATTAACCGCTTTGTGTTCTGCGAGACCGGAGAGATTGACAACCTCTCCGTCGTTGGGGGCAAAGTATTTTGGTTGAGTGTGTGCAGGTCCACGTCTGTTGAAGGTTAAGCGCCAGATATATTCAACATTCACCTCATTATTGATTTCAAAGTCCTACTGGTTCGATAAACCTCGGTTCTTTAATTGAGGGAAAACTGCTACTTTCTTCAATTCCGCCTTCGCTTGGGGCACCACCCAACTTCACTAGCCCCAATCAAGCAGTTTTCTGGCGCCGTCGCCGGGGACTTTGGAGCTGCATCAAGGGGAGTCTCATACTCTCAATATCTTTACTTTGTTTTTGTCTTGCTTGCTTTATTTCTCATTTAGTTTATTTTCCTGTTTCAAAATTTTAAAACCCAAAAAATTTAGAGTATTTTTTATTCCTGTCTTGTTATTTTATCTTATCATTATGTCTTCTACTGAAAACACTAAGTTGTGTGACTTTACTAGCACTAATAACAATGATTTTATATGCTCTCCAATTGCCCCACCCGCTTCTAAAGCGGAATTTTATGAAATTAAACCTGTTTTGCTAAATCTTGTTATGAGAGAGCAATTTTCTGGTGCAAGTACTGATGATGCTGCCTCTCATTTAAATAACTTTGTTGAGTTATGTGATATGCAAAAGTATAAAGAGGTGGAAAGTGAAATCATAAAACTGAAGCTTTTTCCTTTCACTTTGAGCGGGAGAGCAAAAGAATGGTTATTGTCTTTGCCTAAAAATATCATTGATTTTTGGATTAAATGCAAAGATGCTTTTATTGGAAAATATTATCCACCTGCTAAAATCATACAACTAAGGAGTAACATTATGAACTTTAGACAATTTGATAATGCACATGTTGCTCAAGCTTGGGAGAGAATGAAATCTATGGTTAAGAATTGTCCCACGCATGGATTAACTATGTGGATGGTTATCCAAACTTTTTTTGCAGGTTTGAATTTTTCTTGAAGAAACCTTTTGGACTCGGCCGCGGGAGGCACCTTCAAGTCCACAACATTAGGTGCAGCAACTAAACTCTTGGATGAGATGATGAAAAATTATTCACAATGGCACACCAAACGAGCTCCAAGTGGTAAGAAGATAAATTATGTCGAGGAAATTTCCTCTTTGAGTGATAAGGTTGATATTATCATGTCTATGCTTGCTACAAATCAGTCCAATATTGAACCTAATAATGTTCCTCTTGCTTCATTAATTTCCCAAGAAAAGGATCAAGTTGATGTTAATTTTCTTAATAGAAACAACTTCAATAATAATGCTTATTGAAATAATTTTGGTAGTAACAACTATAAGCCGTATCCTCCAAATAATGGCAACGCTTATGGTAATTCCTATGGTAGTTATTTTAATCCTAATAAGAATGTGTCCTCTGATCTTGAGAATGTTTTAAAAGAATTTATCACTTTGCAAAAAGCTTTTAACAAAACTATTGAAGAGAAGTTGGAAAAACTGGATAGTTTAGTCTCTAAAGTAGACGTTCTTGCTCATGATGTTGAGATTTTGAAAATTAGAACCACTCCAAATCAAGACAAACATACTGAATCTTTAAATGTTATCTCTCTTCAAATTAATGAAAATTAAAGGATGATGGCTCTCTTGAAAGCTAGGTGGGCTAGAGAGGCTGAAGAAGCTAGAATTGCTGAAATGAATAGAAAAACTGTTAAAGTTTATACTATTCAAACCACTAAAGAGGATCCTCCTAGTTTATTTAAAGATGATGAAACTGATTTTGACAATTGCAATCTTACTGAAGTCATTAAGTTCCTACAAAAACTTGCTAAGACACCGGATGCTAGTAAAATAAATCTTGCCTTTACCAAACACATTACCAATGCTCTTATCAAGGCTAGGGAAGAAAAACTAAAGCTTGAAACATCTATCCCTAGAAAGCTAGAAGATGTTTGGGAACCCACTATTAAGATGAAAATAAATGACTTTGATTGCAATGCTTTATGTGATCTTGGTGCAAGTGTTTCTGTTATTCCTAAAAGTTTCTATAATATGCTTGATTTAAATCCTTTAGAAGAATGTTATTTAAATGTTCATCTTGCTGATTCTTCTAAAAAGAAACCTTTGGGTAGAGTTGATGATGTCCTTTTTGTTGTTAATGATAATTATGTTCCCGTTGATTTTATTGTTATGGATATTGAGTGCAATGCTTCTTGTCCTATTATTTTGGGAAGACCGTTTTTAAGAACCGTTGGTGCTATTATTGATATGAAAGAGGGAAATATAAAGTTTCAGTTCCCCCTTAAAAAAGGGATGGAACACTTCCCTAGAAAGATAAAGAAGCTTCCTTTTGAATCAATCATAAGGTCGATCTATGCTCTTTATGTTGCAAAGGCCTCCAAAAAAACTTGATATTTGGCATTGCGCCTAGCTAAAAGGCGTTAAAGAAAAGCGCTTGTTGGGAGGCAACCCATCTTTTATTTTCAGTTTGCTTTTTGTTTTTCTTGAGTCATGAAGTTATTACCTCTGTAGCAACTTCATTGTATCTTTTTCTTTTGGTTTGTTGTGCCAAGTTTAGCCTCTAATGCATTGAAAGTGCGAGGTATTGAGTTGCTGTCCAAAAACAGATTCTGTGCGCCTGTTGCACGAAACTCCTAAAATCGACAGAATTTTATATTTTTCTGATAATTTTTTACAGCAAGCCTGATGCTTTTATCTATCTTTCGTTAGTTTTGAGTTTTCTGATTTGAGTTGCAGAAGTGCTTCGAAAAATTCGATCTTTACAGACTGTTCAGATTTTGACAGATTCTGCTTCTATTTTGCATTTGTCTCTTTACCATCGTCATATGTGATACTCTAGGGGTAGATTACCACATTGAGGCTTAGTAAACTGTAGCTAATGTCTAATGGAGTTAGTTTGCAATTTGTCCTAAGTTGAACACATGTGCGTTTTTAATTTATGTGCACTAACCCTCTAATAAAATTATGAGAAGTTTCGTGTGAAGGGAGTTTTTAAGTTCCAAAGGAGAGGAATATGAAGAAATCGCGGATGGATCAGAGCTCAAGCTTGGGGATGCCCCCATGGAACCCCCTCTGAATATCAAGAATTATCAAGAGTCAAGGCTTGGGGATGCCCAAGGCATCCCCTCATCTTCATCGGCTATCATAAGGTCTTCTTCGTTGAACTTCGTTTTTATCACTTTACATATTATGTGCTATGCTTGGAGCGTCTTTTTACTTTCAGTTTTGTTTGTTTGTTTGCTGGTCATATCTTTGATTGGATCCTATCTTTATTTGTGTGGGAGAGAGACACGCTCCGCTTTTTCGTTTGAATACTCCTTTGCTTTGCTTTTATCTTGTTGAGTATTCTTAGCTACTGTCTGTTTTCTAGTAAGCTCTCGCTTTTAGCTTTTATCTTGTTTAGAGCTGCTAGTTGTTATGTTAAACTCTCTTGTTCTTCACTTATACTTGTTGGAGAGTTGTTGTTGAAAAATTGCTTGAATTGTCAATGCGACAAAATGTTGTTTGTGTGATGATAGAATAAAATGAAAAGCTTGTATAGTTTTGTAGATCATGGTGTGGATACTTGATTCTTATCAATTGTTTTGAGATGTTAAGTTGAATGCTTAAACTTGCTGGTTATTTAGGTGGAATTGATTAGTAAAGAAATATGGTTGAAAGCTTGAAATTGTGTGGTTTTTTATAGTTGTTAATTCATAGTGCTAATCTTTCCATCAAAAGAATTGTTTGGTCAACAAGGGAGATGGTGTGGAGTTTTTATGCTTATACTGGTAAATGTCTTATGTTGTTCTGTTACCGTTTATTATTAGATGTTTGCTTCAAATACCTTCTTTTCTAAGCCCAAAAATTCGTACTGAGTGTATGGTTCACTCGTGCATCCAATCCCCAAAGCCAAACTTTCTTGCCAGCTGTGTCCACCATATCTACCTATACATGGTATTTCCTACCATTCCAAGTAAATTTGTCATGTGCTATCTTTAAAAATTCAAAATACTTCTTTTTGTGCCTCTGTTTTTAAGCTCATGAGGGAGCAGTAGAGAGCTAGATATAACTTGTGACAAGCAGGGTCATTTCCCCCCTTTCACCCGGTGTTGATGGATTATGTCTTCACTTGAATCAATCCGAGAGCAGCTTAAGCAAAAAATATAAATATAACTCACAATTCTCCTCCACGCAATGCAAAACTGAGAAATCAGCCCAAACATTGGACAGTGGTGAAACCAAGGAGAAAGAGGAGCGTACTCGCTCTTCTAAGAACCAGCTGCTCTCACAAGTCTAAAAAACCTTGCTTGTCATGAGGGACTAGATAGCTTCTCTGTTGTGAAGTCGTTGACGAAAGAATGCATGGCTCAAAATCATTTTACTTCTGTTTCATAAAGACAAAAAGCTCTAGCACATGACTAATCCCTGCTTCCCTCTGCGAAGGGCCTTTCTTTTACTTTTAATGTTGAGTCAGTTTTCCTCTTCCTTCTATCTCCACAAAAGCAAACATCTAGCATTGATCTGGGTATCGTTGAGCATATTACATTGCCAAGATTAAACATGAATATTTATATTGACATTTTCTATAAGATAAACCACTGGAAGTTGAAGCTTTTTGCTAATTCTTACATCTTCCTTTGTGTTCATTCTCAAATAATTTTGTTATGGAATTATTATCCTTGTGAATTAGACAAGTATGTTGATCACATTGTTTTCATGCCTTTGACATACTATTTATGAAAAGTTTTGCTAAAAATGTTTCAACTTGTTTATTCATTGCTTTCTTGCTATCAATTATAGACAATTGTTTAGTATCTCTTCATTCACATCCTTTGATTTGCATTACTATCTTGATCAAGTTTGTGTTGGTTGCATGTCTCATCAAAAATTATTTGTTATCACTTACCTACTCGAGGACGAGTAGGAGTTAAGCTTGGGATGCTGATACGTCTCCGACGTATCTATAATTTTTGAGTGATCCGTGCTAGTTTTGTGATATTGTCACATGTTTTTACTGTCATTTATATCATTTTAAGCATTTTGTCGGACTAACCTATTGACAAGATGCCCAGTGCCAGTTCCCTGTTTTTGCTGTCTTTTTGTTTCAGAAATTTACTTCTGGAAATATTCTCGGAACGCTCTGGAAATTTTTGAGGATTTTTTATACGCCAAGACGAAGTACCAGACCGAAGGGGAGCCAGAGGGGAGACCCACGGGGCAGGTGCGGCCACCTACCGCGGGTCAAGGTGGACCCGCGGGTGGGGCCCGCCCCTGCCCGTGGGGTCTCACCTCGCGGCCCTCCGATGCCTATAAATTGCCTTTAACCCTAAAAACGTCGGGGCGGCCATTATTTTCCAGAAACTCGACCCCGACGTGCCGTCATCTCGAACCCTAGTTCGGGGTCCCATCTGATGCTGATCCCGGCACTCTGCCGGAGGGGAGATCGATCCCAGAGGGCTCTTCATCGCCATGCCTTCCTCCGGGGTGATGTGTGAGTAGTCTCACCTTGGACTATGGGTCAATGGCAGTAGCTAGTTGGTAGTCTCTCACCCTTGTGCTTCATGTCTTATGATCTTGTGAGCTGCCTAACATGATCAAGATCGATTATTGTAATGCTATGTGATGTGTTTGCTGGGATCCGATGGATTATGAAGTTATGTTCAGATTGTGCATGATTCTTATATGAGTTATTTATGTTCTTGCATGCTCTCTGATGTGCGTAGTTACTTTGGCCAAGTGATTGTGTGTATCTCCAAGAGAGGGTAGTTATGCTAGATAGTGGGTTCATGCCCCCTTTTGTTCCTGGGCACGAGTGACAGAAACGTCTAAGGGCGAGGGTGTGTTGTTGCTACTAAGGGTAAACAACGGTGCTAGTGTCTCATTTAATATTAGTGTTGCTTACATCATGCGCTTTACTTAATGCATTTGTCTGTTGCTTGCAACTTAATACCGTTGGGTGACAGGCTGGATAGCGATCCCACGGTGGACTTATTAGACAAAGACGCAGTTGGACTCAACGGTCTTTGTTCCTTGTCGTGATGCCTCCATAAATATTATCATGTTCTTTTTGTCATAGCTAAATTGGGTTTGTGTCATGATCTTGTCAATTGCCTAGCTGTAATTCGTTCACCCATCACATGCATATTTTATTTACTTGAGAGACTCCACTAGTGAACCCATGGCCCCCGGTCCATCTTTTTACATTGTTTACAACCTCATTTACTTGCTTTTCATCATCATTACTCCTCTGGTCACTTTTCATTATTTCATCTATTTCATCATACAATTAACCGCTTTGTTTTCTGCGAGACCGGAAAGATTGACAACCTTTCCGCCGTTGGGGGCAAAGTATTTGGTTGAGTGTGTGCAGGTTCACATCTGTTGAAGGTTAAGCGCCAGAGATCTTCAACATTCACCTCGTTGTTGATTTCAAAGTCCTACTGGTCCGATAAACCTCGGTTCGTTAAACGAGGGAAAACTGCTACTAGCTACAATTCCGCCTTCGCTTGGGGCACCACCCAACTCTTCACCAGCAGTAATCAATGTCTATGATCTCATCCGAGACTTTGAATCACCATTCGTTCATTCAATCATTTAATTCATCACAAACCCTAACTACATCGGAGCGTTAAGTGTGTGACCCTATGGTTTCGAGAATGCGTATACATGATCAGATCAATAATTAATAGTGGGATCGGGATGTCCATATTAATTCCCACACAATCAACGAAACTCTTTATCGATTGCACCACAATGTCAGAGATTTAATTTCATCTCGTATATGATTCCCTTTGTCTCACGATATTTTACTTGCCCGAGATTTAATCGTCCACATCCCCATATCTAGTTTAATCTTGTTACCGGCAAGTTCTCTTTACTCGTCCATAATATAGGATCTCCGTGATTACCACCTAATCACATGTTTGCAAACTTTATGATGCTATATTACCAAGAAGGCCTGGAGATAGGGACAAATCCCACTCTTTACCATCGGAGATACCTAAAAGCCATCTTTATAATCACCCAGTTACGAAGTGACATTTTACATCCACAAAGCATTCCTCCGGTAAGCGGGAGTGATATAATCTCATGGTCTAAAGAAACTATACTTGGCAAATACTAAAAGTGTTGGCAATGAAACTGAGTGACATGATTAATTGCAACTCTTTATTATTTGGGTCTTGTCCATTGATGCCCACAAGTATAGGGGATCGCTGAAATCTTCGTTGGGAAGTATTACCCAAATTTATAGTTCGACTCAAGGGGAACACAAGAATACCAATAAAACTTTAGCAATTGAGGCGTCACTCTCAACCACTCCTGTATATCAATAAACTTGCAGCAGTGATAGTGATGGCAGTAGGATTATTCAAGCAAGCAGAATAAAACAGCAGTAGTAAACAAGGGTTTCCCAGTTTTCACCGGAAAAATGAAAGTGTAACTCAGAGATTTAAAACGTAGGCATGAGGTGATAGCGGGGTGTTGCATGAATAAGATTGATCATATGATGAGATACAAATAACAATGGGACTTTTCTCTAACTCCGATATATGTAGGTATGTGTTCCGAAAATAGTTGTGCGTACTAACCAAGAGAATTTGCACAACATCTATTGTCCTACCTGCCCATTTCACCGGGGCCAACTTGGAACTACAGGTAATTAAGGTCTACCCTTTCGAATAGCCCGGAACAACGCATTAACACTTCATGAACACATAGAATCCTCAAACTAAAACATCTCCCCCTTGTTTTCCCTATATGTCACTTTTAGGGTTCGCAGGTTCAACATAATAGCAGGCAATACACTTTGCAGATAAATACCAAACTCAATTATATGATGGGGAAAAATAAGTTCAGTACTGAAATCATGCCACTTGGGCCCTAGTAGCAAGGATTAAACATAGCATAAGTGCATCAACACAATAAAAAAATATCCTCAAGATAAACCCCTAAGATCTCGGGCAACGGGTATCATTACATGATCAATCTCATCCAATCCCCATCCACCTCATATGCCCATAGTGGACTACTCACACATGGTGATGGTGAGGGAGCTCATGGTCGATGGAGATGAAGGCGGTGAAGATGGCGGTGAAGACGGCCTCCGGATCCCTCCTCCGAGGGAGAAATCCTGGATCAATCTGTCTCCGAAAACGAAGATCGTGGTGTTGGCCGTGCTCTCTTTCATGAAACTCTCTTCCTTTTAGGTCAGCCGCTTTTTCATATATATGAGGGGGTACGCGAAAACCGAAGGAGAGGCGGTGCCCGAGGCCCAAGATGGGTGGGCCCACGCGGCCAAGGCCCACTCTTTCGGCCCTCGGACACTTCCTCGTGTCCATCTTTTGCACGATGTCCTTCTTTTCCATAAAAATTGACGTGGTATTTTTCTCCAATTTAATTTCCTGCAAAAACAACCAGAAACGAGACTTTGCTAAAAACAGCGTCAGATTCAGCAGTTTTATTCAAATATGGGAAGACTCCGGAGCAAATTATGAAGCAAAGTGATTGGAAAAGTAGATGCATTTTAGGTGCATCAACTCCCCCAAGCTTAGCTTGTTGTTTGTCCTCGAACAACTCAAACATAGTGCAGAAGCGATGAAAAGACTTTGACAAGAACTTTGCATTGCATATGTAACACCGTTTAATACCAACAAGTATTCAAAACATAATTTCCATAACAAATAACAAAATGCTAGCAAAGGTGCATCTAATCAGTGTTAAAGCATTTATATTTGTTGCAAGGGAAATAACATGAAGTGTCAGCACTTGGATGAGTTTGCCCAACTGTAGAAATAAACAAAGGTTCTTGCATCGCTTTTGATTGAATCATGTCAAGATTTTTGAGATCTTTTGATTCTTTCTTTTATTGACTAGTGAACTCATTGTGCTTACAACCTTGCTCTCAGTTTTATCAAACCATTTGGTATTCCCTATTATGACTCATATGCTTGACCAACTAGAGGTTGAAAGCCTCATGCCCCGTGAATACAAGTACCTCCATGTTTTACTCAACTCGGGCCACAAAGCAAGTGTAGGTTACAGTCATCGTAAGTAATAGTAGCGTCATCAAGAGTATCACCCGGGGTACCTCCTGCCCCAGTGCACAGAACGAGCCCATGCCCCAATGACAAGACAAGCAGACAGTGAACATCTCAACATCATTTTTATTTACTAATGCTTTTTATTGTGAGATGTATCATTGATTGTTCACTATGGGCGTGCTGTAAATTTCTACCATGAAAGCATGGCTTGGGTTAGCCGCCACAGGTGTCTCTTTAGCTATTTATACAAACTCCCTGAACTTACAAAGTTTCCACCTTCATTTCCTGCCATGAAAAGGCATCCACAGACCCAAGTACATGATATCAACTAAATATAATTTAGTGCAACATTGAAAGTTTTCTATGTGTCAGCACATATAAGTTAACTCCCAACCCTAAGCTCGTCAAGCATATGACTTTATGTTTAACATTTGAAAAGCTCTTTTACTTTCTCTTTGGTTGGCAAGTTTAGCAAGCACAAAGGGATGCGTAGACCTTTGTTTAGAACCACAGTTACTGAAATCATAGCCAAGTGTTGTCACTAAATAATATATCCCTTGCATCATCATATAACATACTAGACCACGGAGAAGATAAACATTTGCTACCACTTCCCTAGATGTTAAAGAAACTATGATGTGCGCACTTGCTGTTATTAAAAAGTCCACATAAGCACGGCAAAGGTGTCATACCTTTCATCCACTTCATGCACATCAACTCATCATCGTTGTTCTCCTCTCCCAACTTGAACTGCGCAATAAAAACTCAAATCTGCCATAAAATGTTACTGCATACAGAGCTGTTTTTACCCTACCTAAGCACCTAAGAATAATCTCATATTTTACGGGTGCATAAGTTACGAAAAGTTGCAGTAGTGGTTAAAATTTCAGCTCATTCGGAGTTACAGAAAAAAAACGAAAAATGAAACAGTGAGCAGATTTCAGCAATTCCTGCACCCCCGTTTTTGCGTTGGATTCAAGAAAACGAAAATATTTTTGTTCTTTTTAATTTTTAGATGCATAAGGTAAATGACCAGAAGTAAATAAGCAAAAGAAACAAATAAAATCTTTTTGTGTTTTTGTGATTTTCAGAACAAGAAACTAAAACATAACAAGATAAAAGTGATATAAAACAATGAATGGAAAGGGAGACAAGTATTCCCCCAAGCTTGCGATCAAGCTAGTATGATGGGTGGTAATCGTATCCACCACTTCCACCTCCTGGGAAGAAATCATATTGGTAGCCTTGCATTCCTGGATTTTGGGGCTACCTTTGAGGTTGCACTTCCTCCACGGTCCACTTCCCGGTAGTTCTGTCAAAAAGGTCAGCACGAGGGAGCCTAACGGACACACTTTGTCCATTAGAACTCTTATAGCCATACATATAATGATTCTCATGCCTCTCACTCATTTCCATGCGAGAAAGCAAAGTAAAATCAAGTAAATTAGACTCTCTCTCACAAGCCTACCCATGTCATCACCAAAACCCCTCTCTTCCTTAATGTGCTCATATACTAAAGTAGCAATGGCACCAACATAAATAGGAGTTTCATTAGTATTATTCGTACTCACAGCCAAGTGCAAGGACCTAGCAAGGATTACTCCCAAGTTATACTCACACGGTGTGTTCTCTTTTGCACATTTAAGTAAATAAACCATGGGTCCAGTGCAAGCAGAAGTGTTGTCTCTAGCAAGAAATCCTCTTGCAAGGAACAAGGCAAAGTATCTCAACCCGAGGTGCTGTATGTGAGTGAATTTACCCCTATTAAGTCTCTCAGGAACGTTCACAGAAATACTACGCCAAAATTAATAAGTTCTTGGTTAGAATCAGCACGGGTCTCATCCCAACTATCCATGTTCTCTACGCGAATAGCTTTGCAGAACTCATCTAATGACATAACAAAGCGCTGCTCTCTCATAGTAAATTTTATGACAAAGGTGGGAGGCGGTGGCTTACTCTTCTTACTGTGTTTGTAGTTGTTGGGGCCCTTGAACCGGAATGTGGAAAGGAATTCTCGTGAGAGTTCCTCGTATGTATTCCGTGGATGACGGGAAAACTCGAATAAGCCAGCTGCAGCGGCGAAGGCATTGAATTCCTCCTTTATCCCCCAATGATCAAGAACAAAGGGGTCTTGCCATTTGGTTGCATGAATCCGAAGCCTCTCCCCTGCATATACTGCACCATCCTCCCAAATTTGGTTGTCATCATAATTCTCGGAGACTCTAGATGATCTTCTCCTTGGTCTCGAAGTCGTCCCAAGCAATCCCTTGCCCTTGTTCATGATGAAACCTTGATGTCCAAAAATAATATTCAACAAAAATTAAGATGTAATACCCTAAAACAACATTGAGCCATCCATAATTAGTCTACACATCAATATCAACTAGAAAACTCAAATCCATGGATTTCTCAAGCATATTAGGTGACACCTAGTGCAGCAAAATACTTCATACATAAAGTATAGGAACAAAAAGTAATTGGATGGGTGGAGGAGTCACATACCAAGGAGCAATCCTACCAAACAGATTTGAAAATTTTGTCCTAAACTTGGAGATCCAAGGATAGCAGGAAGAACGAGCTTGGGAAAATTTGGGAAAATACCTGGAGTTGGTTTTCTATCGAGAGGAATGAGATGGGCATAGATCACTCACCTAACTCCACCAATGGCCAAAGTTAGTGGATCCCACGCGGCCAAGGAATCTGGCCGCGTGGGGCACCCTATTTCGGTCCCTGGTGGCCTTCTGGCCCTCCACTTCTGGCTGTTGGTCCCTCTAGTAAAATAACTTACCTCCAAATTTTTCTGAAATTTTTCGAGAAAATTTTCTGAAGAGAATTTTTCAAACTTCATATTCTGGAATTTCTGAACTATGAAATAATTATGTTTATGCATATACTCTAAAATTCTAGGATAAATAAAATTAAAATGCAATACATATTTTTATGGGAATCAAGTTTTCATCATTTCCACGTTAGTAATGAGGTTGATCAAGTCTCATTAATAATATGTAAAAGATATAATACATGATTCTTAATTTAATTATATAAAGAAAAATTCAAGATACCTCATATTTGATTGGAATAGTTCCAATCATCAAGGTAGCATATTTTGGTGCAGGAGGTGGTAGTGCAAATTCAAAGCTTCCAATCATAAGAGTATTTCTTTGAATAGAATTCACACTCTTGTTTATCATTGTAACAGGATTCTTCTTGGGAAAATAAATAGTATGCTCATTTCCTTTGACATTAAATGTCACTTTGCTCTCAGTGCAATTTATCACAGCTCCTGCAGTGTTTAAAAAGGGCCTTCCAAGAATAATAGATAGATTATCATCCTCAGGCATTTCTAATATAACAAAGTCTGTAGGAATTAACACATTAGCAATAGAGATAGGAACATCCTCACATATACCTATAGGCACAGCAGTTGATTTATCAGCCATTTGCAATGAAACTTCAGTTGGAACCAATTTGTTTAGGTTAAGTTTCTTATATAAAGAAAAAGGCATAACACTAACACCAGCTCCTAAATCACATAATGCATATTTCACATAAGTTTCTTTAATATGACAAGGAATAGTTGGAATACCAGGATCTCCACGCTTTTCAGGCAATTTCCCTTCAAATGAATTATTAGCAAGCATAGCAGTAATTGCATCATTAGGTATCTTTCTTTTATTAGTGACAATATCTTTCATATATTTTGAATATGGAGGAATTTAATAGCATCAACAAGAGGAATTTGCAAATATAAAGTTTTAATCAACTCAAGAAATTTCTCAAACCTAGCATCATCCAAAGATTTCATTACCTCTTGGGGATATGGTATGGGTCTTTGTACCCATGGATCCCTCTCTTTACCTTTTTGTTTATTTGGATGCTTCTTCTTTTTATTCTTCTCAATAGATGGTTGAGGGTCTTCTTTTTCAGGAGGTTCAGGTTCTTCAATATTTTCAGCTTCATGTTGTTCTTCTTCAGGTGGAGATGATTCCTCTTCTTCAACATTATCATCTTCAGTCTCAGCATCAGAAATAGAAATATCCTTATCTTGTTCTTGGGAATTATCAATGTCTTTGTTTTCATTGGGAGATTTTCCTGCAGAAGATTTCTTTTTGAGAGCCTCTTGCTCTTTCCTCTTGGGATGGTTTTCAGGATAGTCAGGATCCTGAGTACTTGCACCACCTCTAGTATTAACTCCACAGACCTGTTTCTTCTCAATAAGATTTTCATACAATTGATTTTGAAGAGAAACCATTTGTTCAACTTGATTATTCATCATCTCACAGTGTTTAATAATCCTTCTAACCTCTCCCACACTAGCATTTAAATTTTCATGAAGAAATTTAATTTTATGAGAGTTTTCCATAATACTCATTCTAATATCATGCTCCTCAGGATTATTATGATAAGCAAAATCATTAACGTATGATACATCAATAGGAGGTGTTACCTTTTCATTACCTTGGATTGGAAAACATGGTTGATCAATAGAAAGTTTAACACCCATTTCAGATAATTCCTTGAGGTGAGAGGTTTTAATTCCCTTCTCTTTAATAGCCCTGGAAGCTTCTCTCTTTGTTTAATTTAAGAATGCCTCCTTTCTTCTCCGGAAATATCTCTCTTTCATCTATCTCTTCAATATTCCAATCTTCATAATTTCTAGAGATAGTCTCCAATAACTCAGTTGCTTCATCAACGATCCTTTCCCTGAAAATATTACCTGCAATACTATCAAGATAGATTCTAGTATTTTCAGTTAGTCCATTGTAAAATATATCAAGTATTTCATTACTCTTGAAGCCATGGTAGGACATTTCCTAGCCATCTTACTGTACCTCCCCCAAGCTTGGGGTAAATCATCCTTCTCTTTCTGTGATAAGTTGCTAATCTCAATAGTTAAACCATGGATTTTATCAATAGGGAAATATTTATTATAGAATAGCTGCAAGCATTCCTCTTTGCTAGTAATAGATCCAGGTTCTAAACGATTATACCAAGTTTTAGCATTTCCTCCCAAAGTAAAAGGAAACAACTTTAAGAAATAATAGCGTTGGTGGATTTCATCTTTACCAAATAACACAGATAAATCATGCAAAACAGCAATGTGTTCAAAAGGAAACTCATTGTCTCTCCCATAAAACTTAAACTTCTCAGCTTTTTCAATTATTTCAGGATCAACACTAAACTCATAATCTTTGTCTTTAATTTTAATAGCTGGAGCATTCATTTTCTTAGTAACAGGGAAATAATCATCAAGAGGAGAATTTTTATAGCTATCAAGTTTATCCAATTTATCAAAATTCGAATCCATAAAAGCCATAGTAAATGCATCTTCTTCCTCAAAAGAAGTTTCATACCCATCATCACAATATTCAATATCTTCCAACTCAGACTCCACATTTTCAATAATAGAAGATTCAGAAATTTCAGGTATTTCGGTTATCTCAGTTGTTTCAGGTGTCTCAGGTGTCACTTCTTTGTCTATGCTACCACATATTACATTATTTTCAGTGCTAGTAGACATCTTAGACAATGATGAACTATTTAAAACTTTTCCTTTTTTCTTAGGAACAATAGCAGAAGTAGCATTAGGCGAAAAGTTTGGCCTACTTCGCAAATCCGTACCTCTACGAGTAGTTGAAGGCCTTACTTCCTTCGGAGTATTCTTTTCCTTTCCCATAGTTTGGAACAAGCAAGCGCAGCAAACAAGTTGTCTTACCAATAACGCTAGATTCCCCGGCAACGGCGCCAGAAAATATCTTGATGCCCACAAGTGTAGGGGATCGGTGAAATCTTCGTTGGGAAGTATTACCAAAATTTATAGTTCGACTCAAGGGGAACACAAGAATACCAATAAGACTTTTGCAATTGAGGCGTCACTCTCAACCACACCTGTATATCAATAAACTTGCAGCAGTGATAGTGATGGCAGTAGGATGATTCAAGCAAGCAGAATAAAACAGCAGTAGTAAACAAGGGTTTCCCAGTTCACCAAGGGTATGTGTTCTGAAAATAGTTGTGCGTACTAACCAAGAGAATTTGCACAACATCTATTGTCCTACCTGCCCATTTCACCGGGGCCAACTTGGAACTACAGGTAATTAAGGTCTACCCTTTCGAATAGCCCGGAACAACGCATTAACACTTCATGAACACATAGAATCCTGAAACTAAAACATCTCCCCCTTGTTTTCCCTATATGTCACTTTTAGGGTTCGCAGGTTCAACATAATAGCAGGCAATACACTTTGCAGATAAATACCAAACTCAATTATATGATGGGGCAAAATAAGTTCAGTACTGAAATCATGCCACTCGGGCCCTAGTAGCAAGCATTAAACATAGCATAAGTGCATCAACACAATACAAAAATATCCTTAAGATAAACCCCTAATATCTCGGGCAACGGGTATCATTACATGATCAATCTCATCCAATCCCCATCCACCTCATATGCCCATAGCGGACTACTCACACATGGTGATGGTGAGGGAGCTCATGGTCGATGGAGATGAAGGCGGTGAAGATGGCGGTGAAGACGGCCTCCAGATCCCTCCTCCGGGGGAGAAATCCTGGATCAATCTGTCTTCGAAAACGAAGATCGTGGTGGCGGCAGCGCTCTGTTTCGTGGAAGCTCTCCTCCCTTTAGGTCAGCCGCTTTTTATATATATGAGGGGGTACGCGAAAACCAAAGGAGAGGCGGTGCCCGAGGCCCAAGATGGGTGGGCCCATGCGGCCAAGGAATCTGGCGATGTGGGGCCCACTCTTTCGGCCCTCGGACACTTCCTCGTGTCCATCTTTTGCACGATGTCCTTCTTTTCCATAAAAATTGACGTGGTATTTTTCTCTGATTTAATTTCCTGCAAAAACAACCAGAAACGAGACTTTGCTAAAAATAGCGTCAGATTCAGCAGTTTTATTCAAATATGGGAAGACTCCGGAGCAAATTATGAGGCAAAATGATTGGAAAAGTAGATGCATTTTAATACATGAAATGCATACATGAACTTTGCATTATAATACTCATATTTCAATCATATTTGCATCATATAAGGGTTATATCATTGTTTTATAATGATTTTGGGAAGATTTCACAGTTTTACTATTTTTCTGGAATTAACCCTACACTGACAGAAAACCCTATTTTCTATATTTTGATGTTTCAGGGACCCAAACGACGTCTAATTGACCTGAAAATATTTATGCCATGAAGTCTAGGTAGCCCTTGGGAACGTTCTCCACTTATAAGAAACACACACTTGAGCTTGTCCTCTTGCTGCATAGAGGATTGGGCTTTATCTCTTTGAGAGCTTTCACTTGTCATATTTTATTTTCAGCTTTTTATTTTATTGCAAACTCTACACCAAAAACCCAAAACCACTTGCATCAATTAATAATTTTAGTTTGTCTAGTGCGTAGATAATAAGAGAAGTGACACTCTTATTTGAGAGGATAAATACTTATACCTTCTACTCCTCGTGGGATCGATACTATACTTACACATTGAAGATTTCAACGATCCCCTATACTTGTGGGTATCAAGACATTTTCTGGCGCCGTTGCCGGGGAGTGTAGCGCTTAAGTTTTTATTCTTGTTTGCACTAGATATTTATTTTCAGTTTTGCATATACTCTAGTTTACTTTCAGTTTTGCATTTAGTTTAGTTTTACTTTCAGTTATATATCATAAAAACAAAAAAATAGAAAATGGAAAATACCAAAAAAATTCGTGTTATGGGCATAAGTATGGATATAAATGATGCTTTGTTTAGACACTTGAATGCTGATAAGATTGCCAAGGAATATAGAGAATCAAATAAAGGGAAAATACTAAAAGGTGTCATGATGGAATTAAATTATATTGCTGAGGAATTGCTTTTACACCATGATGTAACTTGTATTTTTTGCTCTGAACAAAAAGATAAACATTTTGAATTTCAATGTAGTTTCCATGAAGAATGTGTTATTGCATCTTACCATACTGGTGATTATGCTTATTTCGGAATGGAACAAGTAGAGGAATTTGTTACTTTCAAGGCATCTTTTGAATTGCAAACCTTCATTCATGAAAATAAAAGTTGTCCTATAGCTAATAAATTTGAAAGAGAGATAGATTTTATTCTTGAATATTGCATAGACAAGTTCTCTCAAAATATTTATGTTTTTGAATATAATGAGGCTCCCCAAGAGAGCACTGATGTTTTGCAAGAAGAGGAGTATAAAAACCTAAGCTTGGGGATGCCAGTACAACCCCAAGAAGATGATGAAAATGATGAACAACTAGAGAATGAAGAGAGGAAACATCCACCTTCACCACCTATGGATGAGGGTAACACTCAAGTTTTTGCTGATGATAAACTTTGTTTTTATAATTCTGATGATGAGGAAGAATATCAACCTATGCCTAACGAGAACATTATTGATAATGATGATGAGGAGCATGGTTTAGACATGCTATATGATAATACTTTAGATGATGGTCCAATGCTTATTGATAATCCTCCATGTTTAGTTTTTACTACTTTATGTGAGGATAAAAATGATATACTTGCTGCTTGTGATAATACTCTCACTCATAAAAGTCCTACTTTATTTTTGAAGTCCCCTATTCACACCATTGAGGAGAAGCTTTTATATGTTGAAAAGTACTTATGTGGGCTGAAATTATCTTTAGACTAATAACCATTTCACCCATAACCATCATGTTTATGGTGCTTCTTGCAATTATTTTGAGAGAGGAAAACATACTAATAGCTCGCATGATAGTTTTAATAATCCTCTATATGTTCCTAAGTTTGCAAAGTTGCACCAACCTAATATTTGTTTTATCACATTTGCTTCCATTACTTGTAACTATTATGAGAGAGGAAGAAAGACTTATCTTTATGTTTCTGTTTTATTTAAAATGCAATCTAATGATCATTACATGCATTGGTTACAACAATATTGCTGTTATTTATTCATATATAAAATGCCAATGCATAGGAAAAGAGTTAGACTTAAAATTTAATGGTTTAATGTTTTGTGATCTTTATGCTTTTATTTCCTATTCAATTTGGGCACACCTTTATATCTTGAGAACTTGCAAAATAACTTTACCTACTATTTTCTAACAATTAGTTTAAGATTTTCACTTTCTATAAAATTTGGGAAAGTAAATGAGAAGGATGAGTAATGGAGATGTTGGGGTCGACCTTGAACATATGTTGTTCATGCCAACGGAACCGTTGCAAAGTCTCTATCATTAAAACTTTTCCAAAGCTAAAACCAAATAAAAACAGTGTTTTATGTTGTATATATTTGCTCCTCATTTGCCTTTTTGCTAAATCAAAAACAACAAAAATATTTTCTTTCTTCTTTGTTTATTTCTCTTGAATCTTTCTTGGTTCTTTTTGCTTCTTTTTGATTTCTTCAGTTTGATTTTTGAGTCAAGGTTCTTGTTTACTAATGCAAAATCACCTTTGTATCTTGTTTTTCATCTTAATGGCAAGAATAACCTCTTTTGAGAGGTAGGATTAAACAATAGTGATTTGCTGTCCAGAAAACAGATTCCCGAGGTTCACTGCGAAAAAATGTATAAAATCACAGCAGAGGAATTTTGACTTGATATGTTTTGACAGAAATATTCAGTTATTAATACACATTTCATTAGTTCAAAGTTTTCTGATTTGAGCAACGTAAGTGCCTCTGAAAATTCACTCTTTAAGGGCTGTCTAGTTTTTGACAGATTCTGTCTTTATTTTGCATTACTCTCATTACTTGTGTTTTGTGTAGTTCTATTGATCAAAGAGCAATACACAACCATAGTAACAGTAGCTAATGTTTAGAATCAACTCATTATATGTCTTTGCTGTACCTATGAGGATTTAATTTATGGAGACACTAACCCCTCTAATCAAGTTTTATGTTGAGTTTTGTGTAAAGAGAATTTTTCAAGTGGAAGAGTTGAGGGTGATGAACAAAGATCAAGAGGGACAACCACTCAAGCTTGGGGATGTTACCCCTAGACTCACCCAACATATATCAAATAAGTACAAGAATTCAAGCTTGGGGATGCCCAAGCCACCTCACTCCAACCATCTTGATACCAAGTAAGTAAGCCTAGCTATATGGCTATAAAGAAAGCGCTTTACGGGAGGCAACCCGGTTGTTTTTACTATTGATTTTCTTTGTGTCCTCTTGCTGTAACAAGAGACTTAGTTTTTAGTTTAGTTTCTGGAATTTTTAATAAAGTGCCAAGTTTTACCTATTTTGGTTTGAAAAAGTTGATATTTACATTCGGAGATTTTATTCCAGCACGAATCTGTGCACGGTATGATTTTTCATTTCTATTCTGTAACTCCGAATGATCTGAAATTATTATTGTAGCTGCAACTTTTTATCCTCTGTATGCATGATTATTTTCAGAATTTTTTGACATATTTAAGCTGGATAAAAAATGCGTTTCACAGCTTCTGTTTTTCTGGACAGATTCTGTCCCATTTTGTTTGATGCATTCTTTGAACTTTTAACTTGAATCTTTTTTATCCAATTGAGTTTATAAGTAGGAATACAACATTATACACTTTCTGGACATTCATATGAATTTTTGTTTAAGGATTTTATGCAGCAAGCAATTCATTTGTCTATCACTACTAATGTTACCACACAGAAAAGAAATGGGAGAAACGGTGTTTTGAAGTTTTTTCACAGGGATTAGAGGAGATGCACCAAGATTTATCCAAGGATGGTGAAGACCATAAGCTTGGGGATGTGAAGACAACCCCACTGGACCAACACACTCTCGGTTTGCACACGTCTAACTTCTGTTTTTCGATCAATGCACTTTATCGCATAAACTTGGAGCGTCTCTTATTTTTGTTATTTCGGTTTGGTTTTTATTTGTGAGACCACCACTTTTCATTTATGTTATGAGAGAGCTACTGGAAATTTGAATTGAATTAAGTTGGATGCTATTAAAAAGATTGGGAAAAGGATGTTTGAGTTGATACATATAGTTGCATGATTCATGTGCTTTTTATTGAGTGTTAATTTGCAAGTGTTTTATCAAGAGCTATATTTTATTCATGTTTTGATGCTGAATGTTACTTTACTTTGTTTAACATCGATTGGTTAGTTCTATGGACGCTTGTGTATGCATTTAGATGGTCAACTTTCTCCCTTTTGCTAGCCCAAAAAAATTCCAACAAGTAAAAACTTGTTTTCCAACACCTTCAACCAAAGTTTTTCCAGTGAGTCCACCATATCTACCTATTAGCTATATGCCATTCCGAGTATATTTATCATGTTATTTTGTATTATCTGTACTTCTGAATTAAAATGCTTATGTTAGTGATTGTTATGGGAAAAGCTGGTTAAAAAGCTCTCGCGAACTTGATGCACATCTTACTTTTATTACACTTAATAAACATGAACCATTGTAATTAAAATTATGAAGTTGTGAGCTTGACAAGAGTCTTGGTTGGGAGTTAGCTCATATGTGTTGTCACATGGCAAGCTTTCAACATGCTCTTAATTATATTTAGTTGATATCATGTACTTTTGTTTATGGATGCTTATCATGGTGCAAAATAAATGTGGAAACTTAGTAAGCTTAAGGAGTTTGTATAAATGGCTAGAGAGACGCCTGGGCCGCTAATCTAAGCCATGCATCATTCATGGTGGAAATTTACTTACATGCTATGGTGAACCTTCAGTGATGCACCTCATAATAAAAAGCTATACCAATAGTAAATAAAAAGGGTGTTGAGATTGTTCATTTTGTTTGTTTGTCTTGTCATTTTGACATGGGCTTGTTCCATGTCCTGGGACAAGAGGTACCCCAGTTGATGCTCTTGATGACGCTATTATTACAATGACTTTGACTTGAACTTGCTTGGTAGCCCAAATTGAGTAACACCATGGTGTAAGTACTCGTATTCACGGGGCATGAAGCTTTCAACCCATACTTTGTCAAGCACACTACTCATATTTGCTTTCACTTTAAACTTTAACCATTCAAGATGTTATGATAGGGGTAATGAGAGCTTGACACCAATGAATACCACATTGCAAACATTAACTTAAGTAGAAGCATTTGGAAGTTAGATGAAACTTATTCATGTTTAACCTCTACTCATTTATATATCTTTCCAAAGTGTCCACCTTTTATATTCAGATTTACAAGAGTACTCTATGACCATCATAGGATGTTTTTACTTTTCATTGTGCATACATTTGGTCCATAGTACTTTCTTCTATGTTGCACTTTGTGAATTATCAATGAACATCCTTACATTGAATATTTGGTATCACTTTATAATCTATCTTGCATATTGCTACTCCTTTGAAGAATGAATCATTTGACTCTATGTAGCAATAGTAATCATCTTTGATATCCATTGATAGTATTAAAATGCAAAGTCCATGTTGGTTTTATCACCTTCATACTTGAGGACGAGTATAGGTTAAGCTTGGGGATGCTGATGCATGTATAATGCATACATGAACTTTGCATTATAATACTCATATTTCAATCATATAAGGGTTATATCATTGTTTTACAATGATTTTGGGAAGATTTCACAGTTTTCCTATTTTTCTGGAATTAACCTTGCACTGGCAGAAAACCCTATTTTCTATACTTTGATGTTTCAGGGACCCAAACAACGTCCAATTGACCTGAAAATTTACGAGGATCATTTTTTGGAAGGGAGAAAGTGTAGGAGCGAAGGAAGCGAAAAAGTGGAGGCCCGAAGGCCGAAATAGGGTGGCCCACGTAGCCAGATTCCTTGGCCTTGTGGGACCCACCAACTTGGCCCTCGAGGCTCCGATGCCGTCGATCTTCGTCCCCGTGGCTTCGTCTTGACCTAAAACTGACTATAAAAATAGTCCCCCGATGAGTTTCGCAAGGAGGCGGTAGAGAAACACAAAAACCATGAAGCAGGAGACAGAAGGCTGCCGCTGGAGAAGATCGGAGGGGGGAAACGCCGCCGGAATCACCTCCGAAAGTCTCTTCCATCCCCCCTCCGGAGTCTCCATCAACACCACCGTCAAGACCAGCACCATCTCCATCACCATCTTCGTGATCCACTTCATCCCCCTCATAGTTTGAGATTGTTCGAACCCTAGCTATTGTCTAAGTACTATTCTACATGTTTGTGAATTGCTACTTGTCATTGTTTTGTGGGGATATTATATTTTCAGATTGTGTTGTATCACTTATGCCATTGAATCATATCATGTCTTCGCATTGTGAGTAGTTCTCTCATGTTCCTGGGGGCATAGGATGAATTGGCAATGATTTTTATATGACATGTGTTGGTATTTTGTCTAGTTTTTATCTTTTATGTAATTCTATGATGGTGTTGTGCGAACGTCGACTGCACATCACTTCACCTATATGGGCTCATAGGAGAGCACCGTAGTGTAATGGAGTGAGGGAGACTTGGGAGGACATGTAAACCTGAGACCGAATCATGAAGTTGCATTATGAGGGTATTAGTATCGGGGACCTTAGAGTTTAAGGCTATGGTGGGACTCTATGTCTTAATAACTCTTGTGCAGTCATTTACTTGGCCATAAGAACCATCATAAGGGGGTTTAGTTTATTTATTTCGCTTTACCTAATTATTGCTCCATCCAAAGAAGATTAAAACTTGACAAAATGTTTACCTTGTTGTTCTATAAATATTTATGCCATGAAGTCTAGGTAGCCCTTGGGAACATTCTCCACTTATAAGAAACACACACTTGAGCTTGTCCTCTTGCTTCATAGAGGATTGGGCTTTCTCTCTTTGAGAGCTTTCACTTGTCATATTTTATTTTCAGATTTTTACTTTATTGCAAACTCTACACCAAAAACCCAAAAACACTTGCATCAATTAATCATTTTAGTTTGTCTAGTGCATAGATAATAAGAGAAGTAACACTGTTATTTGAGAGGATAAATGCTTATACCTTCTACTCCTCGTGGGATCGATACTATACTTACACATTGAAGATTTCAATGATCCCCTATAGTTGTGGGTATCAATCATCCATCATATCATTCTCCCAATGATATGACTCCATTATCAAGTGACTATAACAAGTCCTATGGTTAGGAAACCTTAACCATCTCTTGACATACGAACTAGCACTAGTACAGAAAAGCCTATCAGTGGCGCACCGTTTTTTAATTCTATGGCGCACGGCCGGTGCGCCACTGAATCGCCGCCACTAAATTATTTTTCTGTGGCGCACCTTGTCCGTGCGCCACAGAAAGTTAAAATTTCTGTGGCGCACCGCAGCTGGTGCGCCACAGTAAGGCCTCGGCTGGTATCAGCATATATGTTCTGTGGCGCACCTCTGCCTGGTGCGCCACAGAAATATATGCGCCACAAAAACTGTAAACAGTGCGCCACAAAAATGTGAATCAGAAAAATCTATTTTTCTGTACAAATACAATTATACAGAATTAATTACACATATTTATACAGAAATACAGATATATTAATTTGACAGGTAAATGAAAACATATTAATCACACATATATTACTTAGTGCCCAACATACATATATATGTACATATAGTCACAAAGTGGCGAATGTAGTACATCGGCGTCATGATACAAAAGTTCATCTCGACGACACGATGGTCGGAGCACAAACAACAACGACACGATGGTCGTGGACACACATATATTCACAACACATCCATAATTTCTCACCACTTGTCGACGAGCTCCTCCGGTGGCGGCGGTGGCGGTAGCGTCGAGGTCTCTCCTCTTCAAACTGCATAGTTCATAAATCTAGGTTAAATTCAGGTTTTTCAGAAAACAGATAAAACATAGCATTTTGGCCTACATGATTTAGTCTTCTATATTGTTTAATTTGGACAAACAATTGATGCCTATGAATCTATAGGTCTAGCTCTTTCTAATGATATGAAGTTTACAAAATTTGGTGGAGCAGATTAACCAGAATTTGCATGCAAATGGGGCTAATCTACACTGTTTTTCAGACTTAGCAGTTTCTTCAGGTTTTTCAGAAAACAGATAAAACATAGCATTTTGGCCTACATGATTTAGTCTGTTATATTGTTTAATTTGGACAAACAATTAATGCCTGTGAATCTATAGATTTAGCTCTTTCTAATGATATGAAGTTTACAAAATTGGGTGGAGCAGATTAACCAGAATTTGCATGCAAAGTGGGCTAATCTACACTGTTTTTCAGACAGCAGTTTCTTCAGGTTTTTCAGAAAACAGATAAAACATAGCATTTTGGCCTACATGATTTAGTCTGTTATATTGTTTAATTTGGACAAACAATTGATGCCTATGAATCTATAGGTTTAGCTCTTTCTAATGATATGAAGTTTACAAAATTTGGTGGAGCAGATTAACCAGAATTAGCATGCAAAGTGGGCTAGTCTACACTGTTTCTTTTCAAAAAGGGCAGAAATGAATCTTAAACTATTTAGTGAATAAAAGTTTTTCTGAAAAATTGGAGAAAATTCCCTGAACTGCCTATGGTCATATAGGACCTACCTGTGCAAAAACCTCATCAAGTTATGTTCAAAAATTTGGAGTTATTTCAAAAGTTCAGTTCTGGACATTTTGCAAATTCAATTAAAATAAGGCCAAATAAATTCAGAAAAATGTGAGACTACTTTCTCTAGACCCAACTTTTCATCCTGAATCTACTAGACATCATTTGGGTGCCTTGTTGTACTCAAAATTTTGAAGATAGACACACAGGCATTTCCACAAGCACCTAGAGTGCATAGTTCGGTGGAGAGGGGAGGGAGGAGGAGGAAGATGGCAGGGAGAGAGAGGAGGGAGGAGGGAGGAGATACCTGCGCATGGGACATCGTCGAGGCCGGTGTCGAGGTGGTGGCGTCGGTGCCGGCATCGAGGTGGTGGCGTCGAGGTGGTGGCATCGGGCTGCCGGTGTCGAGGTGGTGGCGTAGGGGCCGGCGTCGAGGCCGGCGTCGAGGCGGTGGTGTCGGGCTGCCGGTGGCGAGGGGTGTCTCCTCCGGTGGCGGTGGTGGCGTCGGGCTGCCGGCGGCGAGGGGTGCATCGTCGAGGCCGGGGTGCGTGGACGTCGTCGAGGCCGGGGTGCGCGCGGGAGTTAGGAAATTTGGAGAGAAAGGGCGCAGCGCGGGGCTGGCCCACATGTAAGCGAGAGGAGTGAGATGGGGAAAGTGAAAGGGTACGTACGGGGCGCCACCTTTTTAGATCTGACATGCACTTTCTGTGGCGCACCGCGCCCCGTGCGCCACAGAAATGCAACATTCTGTGGCGCACCACGGCAAGTGCGCCATAGAATGTTGTATTTCTGTGGCGCACGGGGCGCGTATGCCACAGATATCACCCATTTTGTGGCGCACTGGATGGGGTGCGCCACAGAATGCTGCATTTCTGTGGCGCACCTGGTGGGGTGCGCCACAGAATATGGCCAGATATTTCCAACTTGGTCGACGGATGTGGGACCCACCTTCTTTCTGTGGCGCACCAGCGCCGGTGCGCCACAAAATAACCCTTTTCTGTGGCGCACCACCCAGAAATGCGCCACAGAAGTGTGATTTTTTCTGCGCCACTAAATAAATTCTGTGGCGCACCGCCAGTTGGTGCGCCACAGAATAGGCTTTTGTCTATAAGCTATTTCCTACTAGTGTAGTCTGGTAGAGGCTTACTAGGGATACCTGGTTGTTTATATTCCACACATGTATTATGTTTCCAGTTAATACAATTATAGCATGGATAATAAACTATTATCATAAACATGAATATGCTAATAAACCATTTTATTATTGCCTCTAGGGAATATTCCCAACAGTCTCCCACTTGCACTAGAGTCAATAATCTAGTTTATATTTTCTCGATTCAACACCCATGGAGTCTCAGTGCTGATCATGTTTGCTCGTGGAAGAGGTTATGTCAGTATACTGTACTATCCAGTTCTTTGTGTTCTTTGCAAAACGTTAATGTCACCTACCTTGACTATAATTTTATCATCACATAATAAATCTCATATCATCAAATGATAAACCTCATCATCATATGACGAATATAATATATTTGGATTTCGAATGAGACTTTTGTTTCCCTTTTATGCCTACATGACATATGATCAGTCAAAAGAACTTTCACATAGAATGTGCACACGGAACTCACTCAATCTTGAAATAAAATTTTCTCAAACCAAAATATTATATCTTTTAATCCTTAAATTAATCATATAATCCTATATGTTTTAGACTCAACAAATCGACAGTGCAATCCAAGTCACTTCGATATTTTCAATCACGCTTTTGCTGCGCTTCTGCCCATATGAGATTTCCAATCTAGTTTGGTGTCATGACTTCAACCAATTCTACCAATCTCTAGACTAAATTATCTCATCTCCATGTTGAATAACTCCTCATTCCTAACACGTTCTTCTAGCCAAGAACTTGGGTCACATTTCATCAAATACAAAATTATGGTTCTTATATGTTTAGACCTATGGACAATCCATAGTGAATACCAACATATCCTTCAACCATTATTTCTGTACTGAGTTATCAACTCAATGTTTTACCTATTTCTCACAAGCAAATGAACCTTTCTTTTCTTGTTCTATTTTGAACTCCTTCAAAATCTTACTTAGGTTAAACATTTTGACATGATGCTTTATCAAATACATCTATCTCCATAGATATTTGACGTTCAAAACTAACTTCATAAGTTATACGTTGGTTCTTGACTTATTTACAACATTTATGAAATCTCCATTTCACACAAACAAGATGTTGTAAACTCCCACTCAAATATACACCATACACATATTAAAATTGTGAAACCACTTTGGCTCCCATTCAGAAACATGTTATCTCTATATTTGATTTAACAATGATTTACTAGCTCCCATTCAAACTCATGTCTCCACATATTTGATTTTGGAAATTAGTTTCTGCTCTAACTAAACATATGTCACCACATATTTTAATTAGATCCCACTCAGTTCTTTCTGCACTTTCTCGATACTTTGGACATCTCCAAAACTTTAAATCGAGAACTCATGAACACTAGTACTTTGCTAGCTTTAAGTTTTATTTATTCTATACAAACCCATTGCGAAATAAATATGTGAAATAATTACTTTCACAAAATCTAGTAACACTTACTTTATGATTTAAACTTAACATAGGAAGTCTCTTAGTCACTTTTGTATTTAAGACTTCTATTTCTTCTTTGTAGTTTCGTAGGTATGTCTTGTTTCTGAAACATGACAAATAAATCATGAATATTATTTTGTAACATAACAAACTTTAATATTCTTGAATCCTACTCCTTTTAGAAAAACTAAATTCAAAATTCTATGATCATCATCATTAATCCTTCCTTTTAAGTGTCAAGTCTAAACCAACATTGCACTTTTCAAAACGTGCCACTTGATACATTAAAAGTAAGATCAACCATCTTGATTAAGTTTCTCAATTCATTCCATCAATCCTTTTATCAATGATACCTGTCACGATAAACCACTAAACATGCTTAGCACAACCAACAAATTGGTTTGCCCCTTTTAGTCTCATATTGTGGAACAGATATAAATATACTACAACAATATTCACAATGGTCTCACCTTTTCTCATAACTCATATGAAAAATATGAAAATCATTCATAGACCCTTATTTCTAAACGGAGTGTTATCAAAATAAATCTAAATGTTATAAATAAATCCTAATACGAAAAACCTTTTTGTAAGACCACACAACGTGATTACAATATTTAGGGCGCATCAAACCCTTTTGAATAAATTCTAAATATTGCAATTTGTGAAAACACTTTGCACAAGTCTTCATACTAAAACAATAACTCAAATGTTTTGTCTCTTTTAATCAAATCGAAAAGACTTAAATTTTCTTATTAACTTAACATCCTTAACTCCAGAATTTTATTTGATCTCATCAAATATCGTAACTTGAGCAAATACATCTATTTACTCATATCATTTATGATGGAGCATACAAAATAATTCGCTAAAAATACAACCAACACTTGTGTTTATTTCTAGCAATTATTGGCACTCTTCCAAAAGATGGCATTTTAGTCATACTCCTTTAATAAGGCGCATTGATAAAACATCAAAATGTTTATTCAATATTTGGCATGACTAAAACAATTGTCATTATTAAGTTTTGGAGGTTTTAGTATGTCCTATATTTTATAAATGTTTAACTAATTATCGTTTAGATTTACATTAAGGACAATAATCTCACAATCGAAACGTGATCACCAAAAAGAATTACTCATGAGAATAGAACAACCACTTGTCTTTAACATGAATAACCATCTCACAACGAGACACACTAATTTAAAGATCACATTTAATTCGATTAAAACTCATTCAAATCCTCTAATAAAAAAGATAAATGTAGAAGTAAAACATCGCCAGCACCAATTCCTTGATTGCCATCATCCCGCAATATCCACTCAGTCCATCCATTACACTTCTCAAACGGCAGGCCCCGTTTTCATAAAACAGCACAAGTATCAAATACTTAGTCATTTGTCACAAGTGTAAACTGAACATAAAACATTTTATAACTTATATATATCAAAATATATACCTTCTGCATTGACTACTCCTGCTATGGGTTCCACTTTGACATGATGCAGCCGAGACACAAACCCATTACACTTCTCAAACGGCAGGCCCCGTTTTCATAAAACAGCACAAGTATCAAATACTTAGTCATTTGTCACAAGTGTAAACTGAACGTAAAACATTTATAACTTATATATATCAAAATATATACCTTCTGCATTGACTACTTCTCCTGCTATGGGTTCCACTTTGACATGACGCAGCCGAGACACAAACTCACAGAAAGTGATCGAATCCCTTCCCATGACATAGTCTCTGACATAATTCTTAAAGCTGGGGGGAAGCGAGCGCAGCACCCCATCTATTGCCAAATCGTCAGTCATCTCGTAGTTCCAAACATCCACCAGAGTATAATATATCCTATGCATCTTCCTCAGGTGTTGTTCCAAGCAAGTGTTTTCTTCCATCTTAGTTGAAAGAAATTCATTCAGACATTCAAACCTTGCAATTCTAACTTGTGCTATGAACCTATTTTTCAGCTCATCGACAATCTCCATTGCGCTCAAGTTGTTGAATTGTCTACCCAGGTCAGAATTCATGAAGGTACACATCAACCACTCGACTTTCAAGTAGGTGGTATTTTGTTTAAACCACTCCATGTACTCCTCATAGCTTGTAGAAATATTTCTTCTAAAGGTTCATCTAACACGTAGAGCTCAGCATTAGTGTGAAGGACTTCTCTCAGATGCATGTACCACTCAGCAAACTTTGACCCATCGAGACGCAGCTCATCAGCAAGGAACATACTACTGTAGTCGTCCATGATCTACAAGGATTTTGTAAAGACATTTTAGGACTTTTGTTTATGATAATTTTCGTTCATATTAATCAAAATTACTACTTGAAGTCCCACTAAACTTAACATCTCTCTGGTTGTTTAGTGACACATGATCCAAATCCATTACGCCAAAACCAATCATCACGTGAGATGATGTAGCTTCAATGGTGAACCACTCAGTGTTGATCATATCATTTATATGATTCGTGTTTAACCTTTCGGTTCTGTGTTCCCGAGGCCATGTCTGTACATGCTAGGCTCGTCAAGATTTACCGTAGTATTTCTGCATGTGTAAAAACTGGCTTACACCCGTTGTATGTGGACGTAGAATCTATCACACCCGATCATCACGTGGTGCTTCAAAACGACGAACTTTTGCAACGGTGCATACTAGGGGAGAACACTTTATTATCTTGATATTAACATGAGAGATCACCTTATCATGCAACCATCGTGATCACATCTAAGCAAGCAATAAGGTGCATAAAAGGATTAACATCACATGCAATTTAAAATTGTGATATGATATGGCCTTTTCTTCTTGTGCCTTTGATCTCCATCTCCAAAGCACCGGCATGATCTCCATCATCGTTGATATTATGGCGCCTCCACCATGGTTGTGTCCACCAACTATTGCAACTACAACTAATGCTACTCTTAGCGATAAAGTAAAGCAATTACATGGTGATTCAATGACACGCAGGTCACATTAAATAATAGACAACCATATGGCTCCTACCAATTGCCGTACTCATCGACATGCAAGTCGTGAAATTTACAAACATGATCATTGCATACAATATCACAAATCACATATTGGCCATACCACATCACAAACCCAGCAAAAACAAGTTAGACGTCCTCTAGTTTGTTTATGCAATTTTTACGTGGCTTGGGTCAACGAGATAGAACCGTTCTAATATACGCAAAAACCACAACGGTGATATAGAAGTTGCTTATTTTGTATCCTTTTGAAAGGCCTTCCGTTGAAAATTGCATCTCACTATAGCAAGAGAAAAAGACACCCGCCAGCCACTTATGCAATACAAGTTGCATGTCAATCGTGGAACCGGTCTCTCGTACATGGACGAGTATGGTTGGTCCGGGCCGCTTCAATCCCACCATACCGTTGAGATACAAAGTACACGTGAGAAGGTAGCAACATAAAATATCAACGCCCACAACTCCTTGTGTTCTAATCGCACCAACATTTGTGAATAGATCTAGGCTCTGATACCACTGTAGGGGTCGTTGCATGGAAAACAAAAAAATCCTACATAACAAGCGGAATAAAACCGCCAGAGATCTAGATCTACTAGATGCAAGTAGCAAGAAGGAGATCGAATCTTTACCCTTGAAGATTGAACACAAACGTTTTGTCGGTGTAGGGGTTGGCTAGTCGATCCCCGCACCTAGATGTATCTAGTCGTGAGGAGATGTATTATCCTCGAGATCCAATCCGTCAAAGCACCGCATGAGCAGCACCTCCGCGGAATCCACACGTACAGCTCGATGAAGACGTCCTCTCCTTGATCCCGCAAGTGAGGAGGACGTGGTTAGATGGATCTCAGCAGCACGACGGTGTGTTGGTGATGACGGAGGAAATCTCCCACGGACAGGGCTTCGCCAAGCCATACGAGAGGGAGAGGAGGAGGAGGCGCGGCAGCCCCTAGGGCTAGGGGTGGCGCGGCAATGGAGGTGGCCAGCGGCTAGGGTTAGGGCCGGCTAGGGCTTGGGTGGTGCAGGTAGGGCTGCTCCTTAGGGTGGTGTGCCACACCCCCCCCCCCACTCCTTTATATAGGTGGAGGCAAGCCTAGGGCCGGCCGGGCCCTAGGACTTGCTTGCCCACCAAGCAAGCCGAGTCCCAATAAGACTCGGTCTCCTCCCCCTTGACAATTCGGCCCATGTGGGCCTA